>JARHVA010000230.1:5195000-5795000 GCA_037957365.1 Torreya grandis
GAATGCTTAAATATTATTTTATTAGATGGGATCCCTTGTCAAGAATATAATAATATGTTCTAAAATATATGTTGGTGCACTCTATGATTTTTTACTTGCTACAATGGTAGAAAACCATTTAACATACTCAAAACTACTTTACCCTTCATGTCAATTAATGTTGTAGATTGGCTTTGTGTTTTGTTTTTATGGAGTGGTTATACCTTAAATTTTTATATACAACTTCTATTTTAATGCATATTCTATTATTTGATTAAAAATATATACATTCAATTCCTCCAATAAAATATCCCTTGAATAATGTGTCATATTACATTCTCATATGTCACAATAGTAACCCAATTGTGAAGATCCACAGTAGGGATGGTACCAAATACCAAAAGGTTATTTATTGACTCGACCATTATGGAAAAATAATGGATTATTATTTTAACATTGACAATCTAATTTATTCATAATTCATGTGGATAATGAGGAATATTTTTATGTCTAGTTGAGGTAAATTGGGTTAAGCGAGATGAATGTCGTATTATGTAGTAAATATGACTTGGAAGGCAAAGAGCCATAGAGTTATAAAGTCAATCAAATATAATCATAAAGAAACTTATATTATATATTGCTTAGTTTTCAAAATCATAAATTTTAGGGATTGAGTGACTTGGCCCTTGAGGTATAATAATGAATTATTATTTTAACTTTTCTTTAGAATTCTTGTGTCATGATATTCTCAACTAATAATCAACATGAATTATGTGTCATGTTCTTTATTTCAAAGAATTATAACATATATTGGAAGTCACTTAGACTCAAATTACCAACATAAAATAAAGTTAAATTTATAAATCCTGATAGATAATATATGGTGATATTGGTGATTAAGTTCTCTTGTGATAGCTTTATTTCAACTACATGTTATATATTATGATTAACACCCATTGAGATGTATTATTAATGAGGATGTACATTTGCAGTAATATGTTGAACTTGTCTCATTATGATCAAGTGCAGGATGAGTATGGGTGCAATATAGTACAAAATTATGCCTCCTTGATTGATGTTAAACTTATTATTTTGTGACATGGGTTACCACCTTATAAAGTAGTTACTTATAGTTATGAAAGAATAACATTTTAAGATATTCCTTCTTGCTTTGATGATAATGAAGATAGTTTTCTTAACCTTATAGGAACATACTTTTTTCTATACAACTATACCTAC
Source organism: Torreya grandis (assembly GCA_037957365.1). Taxonomy (NCBI): domain Eukaryota; kingdom Viridiplantae; phylum Streptophyta; class Pinopsida; order Cupressales; family Taxaceae; genus Torreya; species Torreya grandis. The sequence goes on from JARHVA010000230.1 coordinate 5,196,219, forward strand.
AAGAATTTTTTATTCTTATGTTGCTTGTCTCACCCTAACAGAGCAACTTGTTTTTAAAATGTGAAATACTATGCTTTTATGATATGAGTGCTTGAGGGATAAATATTGAAATATGGATCATTAAGGTTAATATAGTATTCTTGTAATGGACGTAAGAAATTATACTCTTATGAAACTCATTGTGGGCATGAATTAAACTATGATTCTCAACCTCTAAATGCATTCAAGGAGATTTTATTCGATGATTAAAGTATGGGGAAACCTTGATTAGATGAAGCCTTGTGGTAATTTGGTTTGTAAAGTTTTAAGCTTGGAAATAACACTGTGTTTGGTTTAATGGAACAATAATAATGTAATTATTGATTTGATATTATATTAGTACTATACTTGTGAACTTGTTGAGAATTGGTTGACAAATGTAATTATTAGGTACAAAAGAGAATTTTATGATGAGTTTCTTTATCCCCTAATCCTTTTGAGTTATTATGGTGTATTTGAGTTGAAAAAATCATTTTGCTTACTTATTTACTTAAGTCAAATGATATCTTATTAGTATCCTTATGAGGTGTAATCTTTAGGCAATTAAACTTATGACCTCACCCTTCCTAGATAATCTTGATAGTTGGAATATTAATTCATCAAGCCTTCACCTAATTTTTTGAAATCATGAAATTATAGTCTATTTTGACATGGACACTTATTAAAGGATCATGAATGTAACACAATACTTTTTATTGATTAAACATCTCATTGGGCTTATTAGAAACTGATATTTCTACCCCAATCAAGGCCAGTAAACCTTATTCACAATAATATGATTGAGGATTCTTAATTACTTGTGTTATTATTATTACTTTGATAGTGAAAGATGTGTTCAATAATTAACCTTCTCTCACGTCTTCAACCGATATCATAGGTGGAAACTTAAGTCCCAACCTTGGTTGAGTCACTATTAGATTAGGTACCTTATTTGTGACCTTATTATAATTGGTGAAATAATTTATTGTCGACACATCAAATTATTATACCTTACTTTTGGAATATCTAAAAATTATTGTTGTAATATTATCATTACAATATATTGAGGAATAAAATAAAACTCATTGAGTGCGGTGATTATAATAAGAATTAATGACTAGCATGTGCTTGAAAATAATTTCTTTTAAAAAGGGACAAACTTTTAATGATGTGTCAATTATCATCATCATCTTTATGTTCTCTAGAAAGAAAGGGTGTTACATTGGATAAGAGTGATGTTATACTCGACTTATCTCACTTAAATATATGTAGTGTATTCCTTTTAATATATACTAAATGCCAAAATTTTATATATTACTATTAGAAATGATAACTTAGGCATATGCTTAAATTATGTTATTGACCTTATAATTAGTAAAATCCTAGTGGATCTAAATCTTGACAAGCATAAAGGAGTTTTATCTTATTTCTTTGTGGATTGAATGATAATGGTAATTATTTGCTTAAGTGTTCTTCATGTCATTTTATTTAGAGACTAAGGATCAATAATATAATGAATTGAAAAATCCTTCCTTGAATGTGATCCTCATGGCCAACTTTAAATTTTGTCTAATGAAAATGACCCCTTTTGTGCTTTTCAGCAATCACTCCAGAAAGAACACTCAATGATGTTGTATTAATGGATAGAATAGTCCTATAAATATAATGATTTATTAATGCAACAAATTGATATTGTCATATAAGCAGATTATTAATATTATTATGGATTTTTTACGCAGAGTGTTAAGTTTTATTCTTACTAGAGTTAGTGCCATCTTGTTATGAGACTAGGTACTTATAAAAAAAAATTGTTGGTGGTTTTTTAAGATTTTGTTATATCATGATCAATGTAGATTACCATCGTGCTTGTGTGGTGAGATGTGATGAGAAAAAAAAACTTCACTAAGCATCAATAGAATATATCCATCCTTATATAATCACAAAATTTAACCAAAGTTTGTGGTAACACACAAGAGTAGCCTGAAGTTTGGAAACACACTAGAAATTATCAAAATATCTAGGATTTTCACTACTACTTATTATAACTAACATACTTATGTTTTTTCTAAATGCAAGATTGCTTGTGGACTCAAATGCTCTTGCATCATACACCTTGTGTAATAAAAATGTGCAATAATGGTGGTCATACACATAGAGATATGTGATTGAACAACCTTTTATTCTTTTGCTAAATGCTTTGGCACACTTTTACACCATGTAGAATAATTCATATCTTTCAGTTCGCAAGGTCAATACACTGGCTCAAAAATTTATCTCTTCCACTGATATAATTTCTCATCATTGTTGAGTCAATTCCCATTTCCCTTAGGTCAATATCCTTTGTCATTGATACATAATCCATTCTTATTCTTCACTTCAACACTACCCACTAAGATCACTTTTAATTTCTTCATCTACACTTCCCTTCCTCTGAGCAACATCATTCTAAATTTTTGCACCATCACTCTCCTTTGCATGACATCACTCTTCATCTTTTCACATAATATCTTTACTTCTTCATGTATCCTTCCATATATCGAATTAGTTATCTAACTATTGAGATTTTTTTGTGTGCCTTGCATACTCATATACAATTTTCTCCCAGAATTTCTCCTTGAAATTTGAAACAGGTATTTGTTTAGAAACTAGCTCACACCTTTTAGATTCATTTCCATTTTTTAAGATATATGACATAGAGTTGTATTTTAAAATACAACCATTTATTTTCCAATTCCATGTATACTCTCTTCATAGATAATTTTTTTCAAATGAGTAAATCTAACAAAAGTGGTGCATGTTCCATCTAAAAATTATTTATTATAAAAAATTATTTATTTAGTCTTTGACAAAAATTGGTAGTAATAAATCCTCTTGCTTATTTTGGTGTAACTTCAACCATACACTCCTAAAAATTATTTTAATTATATATAGTACAATGTACATGAAAAAAAACATCATGATGCATTGTGAATTCAACATGCACCCTACAACAAGTGGTGCATGTGATTGATTTTGACATAGAAAAGTTGGGCCATTACAAATATCTTTGAATAATGTATATTTATGAATATTTATCTATAAAAATATAGTAAAATTGTGTTTGGTTTATATTCTATAAATGTTACAAATGTGTTTTGTGGTTCTGAGAACATACTCTTCTTCTCACCACATCTCTTTGATTGTGTAACACCTTTGTGTTCTTTTTGTATTTTTTTCAAGTAAATATATTATAGCATCATATATAACCTTGTTTTTTCGTGGGAATCTACTATAGAATTCCCAAAAGTCATTGTATTTTTTATCATCAAGTTTTTCATGTCTCCCAATACCTACCATTAGTGTTTTTTTAATTTATTTTAAATGATATAATTGTCCATATAATCAAAGGTTTTTGCATATTAGATTACTTACTAGACATTTGTTTTAATTATACATCAAGTAGCATTACTATCTTTGGTGCATGTAATTTCAGTCACATGATGATATGAATTATGTGTATTTTTCATAATCAAATTATTTTTACCATCAATATTAGACGTTCTTAGTCCTAAGGTGTCCATAACATCCCTAAAATTATGCAAATACAATAATTTGAAGAGACAATTGGCTCTAGCAGTATGTTTTTAATTTTTCAAAGTATTTTTCCTAAATTTAATCAACCTTTCTTCACAAATGACATGAATGCATTTTATTAATCATTTGTAAAAAAAAAAATTATTAATTTCAATTAAATACTTGGGTTTTCTATGTAAAATCCTAGGAGGTGTTCATTGTCATACATTTTGTTCACTCAATGTTTGGATACACTTTTATCCTTTATTAGTTTCAAGGATCACATCATCATGAATAATATCATCATCACCATAATTATAAATTGAAGTGACACTACAAATAATTCAAAATTTGAATATGGACTTACATTGCAATTTGGGATGACATCAAAATTATATTTTGGACTTGAAGTTGAACATTAATCATCATTATCCATTTCATAATCAACTTTTACATTCGGTGACCAAGGATGCATTTCAACACTCAATTCATTAGGGATAGAATATGAACCTTATTTTACATGAATTTTTCACATTTGTTCCTTTTTTTTTTCCTCTCTACACTTCTTATTTGATAAGGTAAACAACCCAATTTTACAGGGACCAAGAACCATATTTTAAAAGTGCAGAATAAAGTAGCAATCCCTGCAGGTTAAAAGACAAAAATAGCAATAGTACTAATAGCTAACTATCCATGTAAAAGGTAAAACAATAGGAAAATAAATAGTAAATTGATCCCTCTATAGTTTATTTTTCATCCTTAGTCTCCTTCTCTTGTGTGCCCTATTTTTTCTTTGTAATTATAGCCCTAGTTATTTTTTTGGACCTTTCTATATCCTCCCTAGGCATGATCATTCTAGGTCACTTTTCCATCTATTCCTCCACTAGGATTTTCTTGGGGGAAGATGTCTCTACCTATACAATGTGCTTCTTTAGGGGGGGTCCTTTCTACCTTAGTTTTATGGGTGAAGGATTAGATTATTTTAGCAACCTCTGTGTTCATGGAATTCCAATCCTATATAAGGCCTGCTAGACACATCCCAGGCTCATGAAGCTTATTATTAAAATTTTCCAGCTATTCTTTGTTAGTTTTGATCTCCTCTATCAGGGGATTCTTTCCTTTCCCCACCACATCCCCTATGGTTCTTTCATATAGTAAGAGTGTTTTAGGTTTAAGAATAGAGAGTTTCAGGGGAGGGTCTCTAGTAGAGGTTTTAGAATTGGGGCTAGCATGGGAAATGCTAGTTATAGGGTGGTACGACCTTGAGGTAGGGTATTCCTCAAGGGATTCCTCCTTAGTAAAGGACCCCTCTAGTATAACCTCCCTACCTAAAAGGTCTCACCATGTGTTACCAGTAATAGGATAAGGCCCTGGTGTAGGATGGGATTAGCTTCATTGATTTGGTGCATGAGAGCAGTTTTCTTCAGGGATTTGAGGAGATAATAGGGAAGGCTGATTTTTTAACCATAAAAATGATTTATCAAGATAAATTAATGGGAAAATATTAGGGTATACTTACCTTTAAGCATCAGATACTTAATTATTTATAGGTAGACTTTGGGTTATTGGTACAGAAGGTCTAAGCAAGGAAACCCCTTTTATCTATCTTGATGAATTTGTTAGTTTGAAAAAACCTCTATAGAAGAACCTATTTTTTTATTAATTTTTATATGACTTTTTTCCTTCACATGACATCCATGTGGTTTCTCCAATCATCTCCTTTGTTACTAAGATTTTGACTCCTCTTAACTCCACAACCCTCTTATTCTACACTGTAATGAATTCTTTTGCCAAACCTGCATCATGTTAATTTACCCTTATCATAAATTCTATGAGGCCCTCTCTATGAAGCTTCTTCCAAAATTTCTTCATGTTTATGACTTTTGAGTAGGAAGTCAGTTCAAGGTAGTCCCCATCTCCACCCATCTCAACAGTATACTAAGAGTCAAAAATGGAGTTTGGCAAATCCTAGTAAGGCTTAGAGTTAATGGTTTGAAAAATACTTTGATTACATGCTTCTTCCTACCTTTTTTAATTTATTATCCTCATATTGTAATGATGGTAGGTCATTATTTTTGAAATATTTCACTTGAGAAGTATAGTTCACACATGTAGCTACCATGTCATCATCCTATCCTGAGGTGCATTCTTTTTGAATGTCTAATGTGACACTTTTGGGGGAATTTCTCCATTTTTTTGTGATTTAATTTATTTTTACCTTTCTAATGACTACCACCACCTATTATGTTTGATTAAGAAATATTATATGTTGATATTGACAAAGTTGACAACTCTTAATTTGGACATTTGAAATGAGCCATGTATGAATATTAAATCATCAAATAGAATATGCAATCAAGAAAAAATTATATAAACACATTTAATATTCTTGCATTACTATGCATGTTGATTCAAAATAGAAAAATTAGGGACAATCTTCTTGACAATATCAAAAAAGTGATGTTATGATTTGTTTTAGGATGTAAATTTTGAAAATCCTTATTATTAGGCTTCCATAACTAATGGGTCCACCAAAATCAATCACATTTAGTCAAAAAATATGATATTTTATCAAAACATGACAAATAGTAATCAAATATGCATGTGTTTGTGCTAAAAATGGTCGTTGTGCACTAAATCAATCTAATCAGGTCAAATAAGAACATAGGTGCTAAAAGTGGCAGTTATGTCCTAAATAGTCAAATTTTTTGTATTCAATTATTTTATGGTCAAAATTAGTTTCACATGGTTCAATTTACCCCAATCACATACTTGATGAACCAATTACTCAATTGGTTCAATCAAGTACACAATTGGAGCCAATCGAGGCCTAATTCACATTGTACAATCACATTTACTTTTATTATGATCAATTGGGCCTATTTTTGTTTTTATTTGATAGATTTAACCAAGGATTAAATTATGACCAATTTAACCCTAATACACATCATATAGTCTCTATTAGTTTTATATGGATTGATTGGCCCCAATGTGTACATGATTAAACCAATTACTTGATTGATTCAATCAAGTATGTTGTTGGGGCCAATTGAGTGCCACTTCATATTAAATGGTCATAATTAGTTTCATGGGGATGGATTAGCCCCAGTTATTTACTTGATTGAACCTATTACTCCATTAGTTACATTAGGTTTCTCCATTAGTTCAATTAGGTACACAATTGGAGGTAATTGAATCCCAATTCATATTGTATAGTCATAATTAGTTTCATGGGGCTCAATTAGACCTAATTGAATAATTGATTGAGCCAAGTACTCGATTTAATTGGGGACAATTAATCCCTAACTCACATTATATAATCACAACTAGTTTCATGGGGCTTAGTTGGCCCTAATTATGTACTTAATTATAAAAACTACTTGATTGGTTCAATCATAGATGAAATTAAGTGATACTTCAAATTATATGGTTGTAATTAGTATTATGCACTTCAAATGGACCCAAATACATACTTGATTGAGCCAATTACTTGATTTGTTCAATTTTGTATGTAATTGAGACCAAATGAGCTCCCATTCACATTATATACTCACAATCAATTTCATGAGGTTTGATTAACCCCAATTGCATAAAATTTTGAATAAATTATTTGATTGGTTCAATTGAGATGTGATTGAGGAAAATTGAGTCCTAATTAACATTATGTAGTCACATTTAGTTTCATATAGCTTAATTGGACCCAATTTTATGCCTTATCAAACCAATTATTTGTTTGCTTTAATATGGTACACAATTGAGCCCTACTGAGCCCTAATTCACATTATAAGTTGTATTTAATTTCATGGGGATCAATTAGTGTTAATTGTATAATTGACATAAACATGTTTGGATCCAATTGAGCCTCAATTCAAATTATATAGTTGCAATTAATTTCACATGCATTTATTGACCCTAATTGTGTGCCTAACTGAACCAACTATTCGATTGGTTTAAAGAAGGATATAATTGGGGCTAATTAAGCCCAAATTCACATCAAGGTGATAACATAATTGTGTGTTCCATGTTTTGTAAAATTTATGCCACATATGATTGGCTTAAATAAGGCACAATCAGAATCGATTGAGCCCCAATTCACATTAAAGTGATAGAATAATAGTGTATTCCACGTTTTAGAATATTTAGGCCACATACACTCCATTATCCCTAAACAAAAATGATTTTAGTTGGTTGAAATTAATGAAACGTATCCATTTAATATTATATATACAAGTAAGTGCAAAAATTTAGGGGACAAAAAGGGCCTACCCGTGGACATTTTTTTATTTTGAAAAATAAGAAATCTCAACTTTTTTAGATTATTTGAGATGGCTACACTTAAAATTTGAAGATGATATAAGAACATGAATTGTATCATTTCAAGTCTAGTTTTTTTTTTTTAAATGGATTAATATAAGTAGGTCAAACATCTAAAATTAGAAGAGGAACTCCATTTTTTAAGAAAAATAGAAAATAGCCAGCCGCGTGGCCCCTCATTTTTTTAGCATTGTTTGAAACCCTTTCTTGGAAATTTAGATAAGATCATTTAGATTGTGACTTATATTTTTAATTTTTTTAATGAATACATATTTTTTTAATAACTTTTACAAGTAAATAAATCCTAAAAACTGACAAAGAATTTAATAGTTGATCGTGCACCACTCCTCCCACCCCCAAACTACCTAAAAAATGAAAATTAATTTTTTTTTAATGAATATATAAGTAGGCCTAGTTTGTGACCATATAATTTTTTTTACATTTGGATCAACAACAAAAAATACATAAACATATATAGACATATATAGTTGAAACATATAATGGCCTAAAAAAGACATAGATGGAAACCTTAAAAATAGTCCAAATATTAGTGTGCTTGATGTCATAATAATAATTTTATGAAATGTCTCATTGAAATTCATAATGTTTATGATGATGGAAGTTGTATTTTCTTATTTTCAATCAAAATACTCGAATTCGATTGTGACTTTTCAGGTTTAGACCTTAGTCTCAAGAATCTAAGCCATTTCTATGTCCAAATGCATGTTTTTAAAATTACATATAAAAATGCATACACAAAATAATTCATGCATGAAATAACATGTAAGATTCTTTGGAAGCCTTTCTAGTGATGTTATTATGGTAAGAGATCCCTTGGTTAGGTGTAGTAGATCCATCTTTGTCATGACCCCAAATATCTAATGTATCAACAATTAGAAGTGTAAGTAGGATTTATCTTCTCTGAGCTAGGATTGATTAATAGATCAATTACATTTCCCTTTGTATACATTCTAGTAAACCCAGCATGAATCAGACCCTTGTATGTTTTATTTCATGCATTCATTTATTATCATCTTACATATTTTTATTTCTTCAGTATTGTATCAAACCTGTTGATACAGTCTAATAGTCGGTGCATAGGTTTAACACGCAATTGATCATATCAAATTTATTTCTTCTTTGTGCAAGTCTTATTCAAATACAATTTTTATAAGCATAGTTTACACAGCTAAATCTGTTATAAATTTTGATAAACATAGTCGACATAGCTAAGTCTAGTAGTATATTTTACAAACACAATCAACACAACTAACTCTATTAGCATATTTTAAAAACATAGTCGTAATAGCCAACTATGTTAATAGGTTTTATAAACATAGTCAACATATCCATCTCTATTAGCAAATTTTACAAACATAGTCAACATAGCTGACTCTATTATTAGATCTTTAGTTTTGAAAAAATAGAAAATTAAGCATCTTCAAAATTGCCAAAGTTCATTCTTACCTTCTTAGTCATTTATGTTTTTCATTCACAGTCATGTTTATTCACTTTTCATTTCAGTTTCTTGCATGCTTAGAGTAAAAAACATATATTAATTAGTTTTTTTTAATTTACCGATTTAGTCACAATATTTTTTTCTTTTGCACACACTTCTAAATCCTTAAACACTAAAAAACATTAAACATTTTCTTCCCAAGGCCTACCTACTTGGATTTCATCACCAAGAGGGAAGATGACTTGATTTTTTTACTAAGTATAAACATGTGGTTGATGATATATATTGTAAAATCATCTATAACCCTTATCATTATAGGATTATGAAGTGAGGGGGTAGGCCCCAATACCAAGTTAGTACCATCACCAATACAAATCCCTTTCAGCCTAAACTTCCTAAAACCATCCTTAGATTTATTTTTACTTCCTTAGTATAGCCAACTTTCCATCACATTAATTTCAAACTTTATTATAACTTAAAAACATTTAGGAAGGACCATTTATCCTAGCATTTACATTCAAGTTTACTGATTGTTCTATGATCATTAAATTTTGTATTGTAAAACTTTTACTAGCCAACATTAGTACAAGGTTTGTGTTGTGTGTTAAAATTAGATAAAACACATTGATATAATTTTTTGTGTGTTTGATTACATTTTCTTAGCTATTATCTTTCAAAATTTTATAGGTTGCCTTCCCTCAAAACACAAACCTATTTGACTTAGTTACTTATAGTTTATTTACTATTTTTTATCTATTTAGTTTTATTTCATAATGATGTCATATTTTCAACCTTTAATTAGTCAAAAACACTACATAATTAAGGATTTAGATCAGAACATCACTTATTTTATTACTTCAGATGAAACTATTCAATTTCTTCCTTCATGCCTTCCTAATCCAATACCAATCACTACATCATGTAATATAATTTAGGTCATTAATACTAGTCCTCATCCTAAAAACAATATAGGTAGTAATCTACCCAAAAATCCATCCCCTACTACCAATATAGGTAATACTCCTCCTACCAACACTAACATTCCACCTCCCACCACTAGCAATCAACATCCTCTCATTGATACAACTCAAATTATTACTTAAATTATTCAATAAATGAATGTTATGCAAACAAAAAACCATTCCAAAATGATGAAAATGTAATATAAAACATTAAAAATGGATATTAAACCACTCAATTCATCACTAATCAACCAAATCAAAAAAAAATCCCTCCTCGTAAAGATGCCAACGGGAATATCATCCTTAAACCAATCATGCATAACAAAATTCTTCAACATATTCAAAATGAACTTTTAGCTCTATTAATTGCATTCATAGAAATTGGAAACATTTATCCAACTATTATATATGATGGAAATAAAGACCCCACTACCTTTATTAAATATTTTGGTAATTATTGAGCATTGTTCCTATTGTTGAGGTTTGACATTGATGTTGTCATTAATGTCAAAGTTTCTTGAAGAAAGGTCTTCATGATGTCATTAAATAATGTAGATATGAGTGAGGATATAGATCAGTTTTGATATTATTCTAAGAGATTAATTCATGTTAATAATGTTTAGAAGCATAAAATAATGTTTCAATACCAGTTGTGAAGCTTCAAGTGCTTGAAAAGCCTAGTCATGACACTAGTCATAGATGGTAAAGTCCTAGTGAGAATGTTTGAGCATGTTGGTTAGTGAGATGGATGCACAAAGGCATAAGAGGATATATAAGGTTTTTTTATCATTAATATGAGGCATTGTATCACTCAATATATTTTCAAGGTAAGCTATAGGGGTAAGGCCTCAATTCTAAGTCTGCAACTAGCGTAACTCTAGATCTTGCCTAACCTTATGAGGTGTTATGAGGTGTTGCCAAGGCATATAAAGGATGTTTGAAAAAAAAATAGCATATTATATGTTGTGTGATCATGTAATTTAGGTGGAGATCACATGGAATAAGTTTTTAAGGTCAATTCAAGACCTAATGAGGTGTGAAGACTTAGGTGTAATAAAGCTAGATGGTGTGAGCATGGCCTAATGAGGTATCAAGATCAGTTTAAAAAGTAATCATGGATATGTGAGTGTTTTAATAGGTATTATATGTTATTTTAATCATGTTCACAAGGTTTGAGGTCATGGTTTTTAAATTAAGTCATGAAAAGTGGTTTTGAGGTCTCTTGAGTGCATAGAATGAAGGGTTATCAACCCAAAAAGGACTTTCAAGTGTTCACTGGCATGTATAACCTATGCATGAGAACCTAATATATTCATGGTAAATGGGTAAGAGTCCTAGATCAAAATTATATTAATTATTTTTTGAATTAAGGGTTTATGCTTTATGAATGATCATTAAGAATAGAAATTAGTTTAAACCCTCAAAAAACCCTAACAATGACCCAATGTGTAATATCTTGTTCTAAAGTGCTCAAAATGATTTGATATGGATATTTTAGTGATTTTAGGTTCTATTCAGCTCTCTGAGTCACCTCCAAGTGTGATAGGTTTGTCAGGTGAGTGAGTGGACTGTACAGGAAAGGCTTTATTTCTTAGAGATTTGTTATAACAATCAGAGTTAAGAAAAAAATTTAAGACTTTTAGTTTATGTCCATGGTTTTTTTTATCAGTTTATATCCCTTATGTGTGATAAATTGATCATACAAGTCAACCAGTCACTAGCATGCCTAATGATACAAATAGTGATAAACCCAGGCAGAAGTGAGAAGATAATTAGGGATGTGTTATCATGGATTAGGGATGAATCCAAGTGCATAGATATTTTTTTAAATACCTATAATACATGTTAATTTTGGATATAAGTTTTTTAATATCATTTTATATATCAAAAAGCTACTTCCAAGTTGACTTGTCTAGCTCTGTAAGGTCTGAGTATAGTGAGGTCATGAGATTGGTCTGAAAGACCAACATTGCCATTAGAACTTATAATATTTGTGTTATATGATGTTTTTAATATGTTTTATGATATTTTTAATGCATTTAAAATCTATTATTATGTTCTTTTAGGGGTCATAAGTTCAAATTATCATGACTATATTTTAAGGCTAGTTAACAATTCTGAGTGGGCTACTTGTAGAGAAGGGTTTGAGTACTTTTGCCCAGATTTATGGAGTCTAGAGAATATTATTATGACATTTAGGTAATTCAAATTATATATATATGATATTTTCCTTGGTTTTTTTTCAAAAATTATGTTTATACTTTAGTTGTTCAAGATAAACTTTCTAGGTATGCACAGGCCTAATTGTAAATAGTATTAATGGCATGCTTCAAGTGGTGGTTGGAGCTAAAAGGTGTCATTGAGATAATATGAGATTATTATGGGTTTATTTGAGTGACATATGATATGTTCCTACCCTGTGATGAGTTTAAAAGTGTTCTAAGAAGTTCAAAGGGTAACATGTGCTAATGAAGGCCTAATTGAATTAAGTCTCCTTAAGGCCTAAAAGGGGTTTTGGTCCTATATGCTATGACCAACCTATTTTAATGTTTTATTAATGTTATTAGTATATATTAAGACCTTTTTTACTAAAAAAATAAGTGGAAAAGTTTGTATGGTCAACCAATAGGTGTATGAGCAAGAGCCTAGTATAAGAACAAGGCCTAATAGGCCTAATTATCTAGTTAGAGAATGAGCGAGATGAAGAGGGTGATATAGCCATTTGATGAGCTAAAGGAGGTATTTTATACCATAATAAGGGTTTAGATAAACTATAATTAATATATAATATTGGTACTATATATTACTATCAAGGTTAATTGACCTAATCTATCTTTAAGAGATCTAGTTGAGTGAATGAGCGTAGAAGGCATATTAAGAGGGCTAAGAGTGTGAAGAGATGAAGAGGTGGTCATCATAAATTTGGTTGAGAAATAATTTTTATTTAAGGTGATAAAATTAATTAGGTTTCTAAGTTAGTTTTGACTCACCTAGTGGGTTGATGCCTCCTTGAAATTAGGTGCTTGTTAAAGCCTAGTCAAGTGGGTACTTGGCTAGTTGGAGTTGGTACTCCATGTGAAGTTGGTTCTTCACTAAATATTTATGTTTGTATTATAAAAATATGTTCCATTTTTAAATATCAATGGGTTTTCTTCCCCTTGAGTTTTTTCCACTCAAATAAGTGTTCTATGTGGTATGCTCTTGTTTTATGCTCACATAAATGGTTTTTAATGTGTTTTTAACTAACTATATTCTTTTGATAGTTAATGAATGATAAAGTAAATTTTTAAAATATTTAAATACTAATTTACCCCTAGTAATTTATGTTTCCAAAAAATGGTAATAGATCTTAGTCCTTTGAGATAAGTCTAAACAACTTGAAGGTAATCCTAAGAAGCACAATATGTCTTGTGAGCAGTAGGAATAAGAAAACATGAGTGATGAATAAGTATAATATGATAGTGAAGAATAAAAATATGAAGTAGACCTTAAATATAATCTCATAATTTCTTTTTATGACTTAAAGCATCAAAAAGGGAATATCAAGTACCTCAAGGGTCAGTTAGAAGGTGTCAACACAAGGTTTAGGTCAAAGGAAGTTGGGTATGACCAGTTGAAGATAGAGCTAGATTCCTTAAAAGTTGATCATGAGAAGCTCATATACAAGACAAGAAATTTTGAGAGATAGCATGAAAATTGAGAACAAATCAAGAGTACCAACATGAAAAGACCAATCAGGCAGCCCAATGTAATAAAGGATAATTCATCATGGGACCATGGGAAAAGGAGTAATTAGTCAAGAGGTAAGTATAAAAATATTGTTTACTACATCTGTCATAATATAGGACACATTAAAATATTATTCTATAATAGAGTGAAAAGGACCTCAAGATTCAAAAATACATATGAAGATCCTAGAATGCATGAGAAGAATCAAACATTGGTATGGAAGTCAAAACAAGTTGGGACTAAACATATTGATCTCAAGAGTTAAGGTGGACTATTTTCCAAGGAGGAATAGAAGACCAAAGAGGATTATATGCTAACATAGACTACCTTTCACATTCAAGATGAAGGCATGAACTGGAATATAGATAGTGGTTTCTCAATCCACATGATAATAGATAGAAATAAGTTCATTTCATTAATAAAGAATGATGCAAGAATAGTGAGGTTTGGAGACAACACAACTGCCAATATGGTTGGAAAGGGTATCTTAAATTTGGACAACGAGAGTACCAAGATACAAAATATGTTTTATGTGGAAGGTTTGAAACATAACCTACTTATTTTAAGTCAAATTTGTAATCAAGGACACATGCTAACCTTTCATGATAAAGGGTGTGAGATAAGGAGAGCCAAATTAGGCTAATTGATCATGCTAAGAGGATTAAGAATAATCTCTATGCCTTGAATGAGATCAAGAAGGAGAGATGCTTCATGATCAATATAGATCAAAGTTAGCTATGGAATAGAAGGTTATGTCACCTAAAATTTGATAATCTATTCAAGATTAGCACAAAGAATTCTATGAATAACATGCCTAGGATCACCAAACCAACAAACATACTTTACAAGGCTTATCAACATGGAAAATAGACTAGAAGGTTCAAATACAAGGAGTGCTCTACTAAAAGACCCTTCAAATTCATAAATATTGATCTCTATGGGCCTACAAGAAATCAAAGCTTTCAAGGAGATAGATACTTAATGTTACTCATAGATGATTACACAAGAATGACTTGGGTTGCATTCTTGAAATAAAAGTCAAAAGCTCTTGACAAGTTCAAGGCATTCAAATCTCTTGTTGAGAATGAGAATAATGGGAATATCAAGTGCATGAGATCAATAAAGGAGGAGACTTTTGTTCCAATGATTTTGATGATTTTTTTGAGGTTCATGAAATAAGGAGACATTTCTCATCAGTTAGGACACCTCAGGAGAATAGGGTAGTGGAAAGGAAGAATATGATAGTTCAAGATATAGATAGAAATATGCTAAATGATTCTATATTATCTGATGGATATTGGATAGAGGAATTAATCACTATAGTATACATTATGAATAGAGGATAGATAAGGACTAATGGCAACAATACTCCTTATGAACTATGTAAGGTAGACCTACCAATGTGGAATACATTAGAGTATTTGGGAGCAAATATTTCATCAAAAGAGATGATGAATACTTGGGAAATTTTTATTTTAGGTCTGATGAAGGCACATTCTTAGGATACTCATCAATGATATTAGCCTATAGATGTTATAATAAGAGGCTACAAAAGATAGTGTAAAGCACTAATGTGAATACTGATGAGATAAGGAAATCACACTCATAGTCAAAGGATACTTTAAATAATTTAAACTTAAAAATTGAAGATGAATATATAGAGGTTAATGAGGAAGAAGAAGAAGTTGAAGAGAAACAAGACTCAAAAGGACCCTCAAGATAGATCCAAAGAGATTACCCTAAATCTCAAAGCATTGGCAACAAGACTAAAAGTATAAAAACAAGGAGAAGACTGGTAAGTAATCTAAATTAGGATAATGTTGCTTTATTATCCAATATTGAACCTAAGAGTCTTATAGAATCAAGAAAAGACAATTTTTGGATAGGTTCTATAAATGAGGAGTTGGACCAAATAGAGAAGAATGAGACTTGGGAACTAGTTCCTAGGCCTAAAGACAAGAATGTCATTAGCACAAAATGGGTGTTTAGAAACAACTTGAATGAAGATGGAGAAGTCACTAGGAACAAGGATAGATTGGTATATAGTGGATATGCACAAGTTGAAGGGGTAGATTTTGAGGATACATTTTCACCAATAACAAGATTGGAGGCCGTCAGATTGTTTCTATAATATGTAGGATTTAAAGGATTCAAGGTATACCATATGCATTCAAATTTACCTTTCTGAATGGTAATTTTTAAGAGGAAGTGTACATTAAGAAACCTAAGGGGTTATCATGATCAGATGATAAAGACTATGTATGCAAATTGAAAAAATCTCTTAGTTTATGATGGGGAACCAAGAACAACAAACTATGATTCCACTTGTCAGGATCTTGCACCTCAATAAGAGCACAATATGATTACCTTGTATAAGCAACTAAACACAGAATTATACCAGAATGAACAAGTAACTAGAATTCACAAATAACACAGAATATGAGAGACAATACACAATCTTGTATTAATACTCATCCAGAAAGAAAATACAATAAAGAAGATGTCACTTATTCTTCCACCTTTCAGAGGCTTCCCACACCTCAAGGGCTCCCAGTAATTCTCAATCAAGAGTTCACTCTCCTACCAAAAATGGTCCCAACACACAACTCATAAACAAAATTGGTGTTCACCTCCAACCAGTCAGTAATAACCCTATCAGTACACAAGTACTCAAAGTACTTCAAGTAGATCTCCCATGAACTTGCAACAACCTGCAACTCAAATGATCTTACTTACACATATAGAACTTCTCCCTGATTTTGCAACAACCTATAGATCACCCTGTTCTTACAATTGGAAGGATCTACCTTGCCTTCCTCTATTTGCTCATCTGTGGAACTAGAAGGAGCTACACTTGCTCAACTCTAACTAGCACAATGGCTATCTAGCACACCTTACAATACATGCCAATGGGTCTATAAATAGATCCCAGACTAAACCATAACTTAGACTCTTAATTTAGACACGTAGCTCAAGACTCAAAATAGCCTTTATATGCAAACAATCAGTTCAACAAACTAACTATTTGTGAAATGAACAGTTCTAGAACTGCACAGGCGATCGACGTCGGTCCCTGTCTGCCTGGAGATGACCGACGTCGGCCGACTCTTACTGATGTCAGTTTCTTCTCTTTTCACCCTTGACCGACGTCGGTTGGCCTGATCAATGCCGGTGACTGTGACACTCAGCAACTCCTCCATGTCTGCAAACAGTTGAAGCTTTTAGCTCCACAACCTAACAGTTTAAAGCAAGCTCTTAGGGCTTGGTATGTTAGGTTGGATAGGTATCTATTGGATCAAGGATTCAAAAGAGGAGTTATAGATAGTAACATATACATAAATATAGACCATGACCATTAGTTGATTATCATTATCTATGTGGATGACATCATAGTTGGTGGAAACAATGAGAACATGACCAAGGCCTTTTTAGAGGTGATGAAGAAAGAGTTTGAGATGTCCATGCTAAGATAACTAACATTCTTTCTTGGGTTACAAATAACTCAATCTAAAAAAGGTATATTCATCTCACAATACAAGTACATAAAAGAGATGTTGAATAACTTTGAGATGGAAGATTGAAAGGCAATGAGTGCACCCATGATCATAAGGTATAAGTTGAGAAAGGAAGATGAGTCATCAAAGGTAAATCAGACATCATATAGATTAATGTTTGGAAGTTTATTGTACACCACTACCTTTAGACCTGATTCCATACAAGCAGTAGGTCTTGTGGGAAGGTTTCAAGTAGATATAAAGGATAATCATCTAAAATAATTCAAATGGATACTTAGGTACCTCAAGGGGACAATGGAGTATAAATTATGGTATCCAAGAAGTAATGATTTCAATTTGACATCTTACAAAATTTCAAACTGGGTAGGAAGTATAGATGATAGGAAGAGTACCAGTGGAGGAGATTTCTTCTTAGGTGGGTGCCTAGTTTCATGGATAAGCAAGAAGAAACCATTAGTATCATTATCCACTTATGAGGCTAAGTACATTGTAGCAGCTTCATGTTACACTCAGGTCCTATGGATGAGATAGACCCTAAGAGACTACAAGGTGGAATATGATGGTCCTAACCCTATCTATTGTGAAATACAAGTGTTATAAGCATCTCAAAGAACCCTATCATGAACTCAAAGACCTAGAAATTCCCATTAGGTATAATTTTATAAGAGATCAAGTAAGTGAAACAAGTCTCAAACTTGAATATGTTTCTATACAGGAACAGATTGCAAACATCTTGACCAAACCACTTCCAAAGGTAATTTTTGAACACCTAAGATAGGAATTGGGTAAAATTATTAGAATTAAACAAATAATCCAAGTACTTAGAGGGAGATAATCATGATCATTATCTCCAATAATATGTGAGTTAATCCAATAAGGTATTTATGGAGATAGGGGGATCATGTTTGTATTATGTCTCATAAACTCAGAGTTCTATATGTTGAGTATTTTGGTTACAAGGAGTGTGATCTAAGGAGTTGCAAACATCACTTTGTAATTTATGTCAAAGGATGGAGAAAAAATAGGATGGGGAGATGAGGATGATCAGTTTGTTGTAAATTTTTTGATGAATGACAAAGGGGGATATTTTTGATCATTGTTCATGTTGTTGAGGTTTGGCATTGATGTTGTCATTGATGTCAAAGGTTCTTAAAGAAATGACTTCATGAGGTCATTGAAGAATGTAGCTATGAGAGATGATATATATATATCAGTTTTATAGTGATTTTGAGAGTGTAAGGCATATGAACAAGGCATATAAGCATCAAATTATGTTTCAAGACTTGTTTTCAAGCTTCAAATGCTTGAGAAGCCTAGTCATAGCACTAGTCATAGCTAGTAAAGTCCTAGTGAGAAGGTTTGAGCATGTTGGTCTAATAGGATGGATGAATAAAGGAATAATAGGATATATAAGTTTTTTTTATCATGAATATGAGGCATTGAAACACTTAGGATATTTTCAATGACAGCCTACAGGGGTAAGGCCTCAAGTCTAAGTTTGCAACTAGACTAGCTCTAGAGCCTGCCTAATCTAATGAGGTGTCATGAGGTGTTTTCAAGGCATATAAAATATTTTTGACATTATTTTATAATTTAAGATGTTTTTGATCATGTAAGTGAGGTGGATATCACATTTAATAAGGTTTTAAGGTCAGTTTAAGACCTAATGAGGTATGAAGACTCAGGTATAGTAAAGCAAGATGGTGTGAGCATGGCCTAATTAGGAATTAGGATCAATTTCAAATTAAATAATGAATATTTTAGTTTTTTTAGATGTATTATATGTTATTTAAATAATTTTCACAATATTTAAGGTCATGGTTTTCAAATTAAGGCATGAAAAGTGGTTTTGAGGTCTCTTAAGTGCACTGAATGAAGGGTTCTCAATCCAAGGACTTTCAGGTGTTCATTGGAATGTATAACCTCTTCATGAGAACATAATATATTTATGGTATATTTTTAATGGTACTATGTCAAAATTATAGGCATTATTTTTTAGATTAATGGGTTATGCTTTATGAATGATCATTAAGACTAGAATATGGTTTAAACCCTCAAAGAACCCTAAAAATGAACCAATGTGTAAGATTTTGTTCTAAAGTGATAAAAATGGTTTGGTATGGATATTTAAGTTATTTTAGGTTGTATTAAACTCTTAAATTCACCTCTATGTGTGATAGGTTTGTCAGGTGAGTGAGTGGACCCTACAAAAAAGGACTTGTTTCTCAAAGATTTACTATAACAGTCAAAGTTGACCAAGTCAAAGTTAATAAATGGATGGAGAAAAAAGATTGAGAATTTTATTTTGTATAAATGGTGTTTTATTATTATTTTCTATCCATAAAGTGTGATAATTTGATCATACAAGTTGACCATTCGCTAACAGGCCTAATGATGCAAATAGTGAGAAACCCAAGCAGAAGTGAGAAGGTGGTTATGGATGTGTTATAATGGATTATGGATAAATAAAAGTAAATATATATGTTTTTAAATACATATAATACATTTTAATGTTGGAACATCATTATATATAGCAAAAAGTTGCTTCCAAGTTGACTTGTCTAGCTCTATGAGGTCTATGTACAGTGAGGTCATGAGATTGGTTTACAAGACCAATATTTCCATTAGATATTATGATCATTTTGTTTTATGATGTTTTAGGACATTTTTCATGCATTTTAATTCCTTTATTATGTTCTTTCAGGTGTCATAAGTTTAATTCATGACTATATTTGAGACTAGTTGGCGATTATGAGTAGGCTACTTGCAAAGAAGTGTTTTATTACTTTTCCTTGAATTGTGGAGTATAGAGAATATTATTATTTTATTTAAGTAATTTATATTATATATTTATTATTTTTTTCCATGGTTTTATGACAAAATTTGTGTTTATGTTTTAGTTATTCAAGACGGACTTTTTGGGTATGCATAGGGCTAATTGTAAACATTACTAATAGTGTGCTTCAAGTCATGTTTGGAGATAAAAGTGTAATAGACATATGATGATCTTATTATGGGTATATTTTATTGACATATTATATTTTATTATCATGTTAGTAGTTTTATTTTTCTCCAAGGAGTTCAAAGGGTAATATTTACTAATGAAGGCCTAATTGAATTAGGTCTCCTTAAGGCCTAAAAGGGGTTTTGGTCAAATATGCTATGACCAGAATATTTTAATGTTTTATTCATGTTTTTTTAATGTAATAATTCCTATTTTATATAAAATATAATTTTAACATTGTGTATGTATGACCAATAGGTGTATGATCAAGAGCCTAGTATAAGAACAAGGCTTAGTAGTCCTAATTATCTAGTTAGAGAATGAACAAGTTGAAGTGGATGATATATCACTTTGATGAGATAAAATAGGTATTTTATACCATTATAATGGTTTAGATAAACTATAATTAATATATAAAATGGATACTATATATGAATATCAAGGTCAATTGACCTAATCTGTCTTGAAGAGACCTAGTTGAGCGAAGGAGCCTAAAAGGCAGTTTGAGAGGGCTAAGAGTGTGAAGATATGAAAAGGTTGTCATCATCAGTTGGTTGTGAAAAAATGTGTTATTAAGTTGATAAAATTAATAATGTGGTTGAGTTTTTGAGTCATCTAGGAGGTTTATTGCTCCTTGTAAGTAGGTGTTTGTTAAAGCCTAGCCAAGTGGGTACTTGGTTAGTTGGGGTTGGTACTCCATGTGAATTTGGTGCTTCACTAAATATTGATGTTTGTATTATAAGAATTTATTAAATTTTAATATATCAATGGTTTTTATTCCCCTTGAGGTTTTCCTACTCAAATAAGTGCTCTATGTGTTATTCTCTTGTTTCATGCTCATATAAATGGTTCTTGATGTTTTTTTAGTTAACTATATTACTTTGATAGTTCATGAATGATAAATTAAATTTTTAAAATATTTGAAGACAGGTTCACCCCCCTCCATATCATTAATTTGTGCTTCTAATAGTAATCTCTATAAGGAATGGGTCTAAACTAAGACCTTTTCTACCACCAAGCTCTTAACCAAAACCTTTATTGGTGATGAACTTGAATGGTACAACCAACTTCCTAGACATTCCATCTCACAACTAGAGGATTTAGTCAATGCTCTAGTGAATGAACTCCAACATTATGACCTTCCTAAAAATTACCTTATCCATTCCATCAATTCTAATCAACTTCCTAATGAATATTCTCACACTTTCATCAAATGATGGAAGTCTCTATCTCTCAAAGTGGACCATAACATGAATGATGATACTCTTTTAAAATTATTTGTTACCACTCTTAAAGCTCCTCTTTAGTAAAAATTTAGGATGTTTTCCCCTAAAACTTTATAAGAATCCTTATACCAAGCAAAAAGGCAAGACTTTATTATGACTTGATTTGAACCACCTCAAGTAAGTACTATGGAACATTTCCAATCATTTTCTCATAACATTGATTCATATAAGCCTACCCAACCTCCAAATGGATCATCCAATTCAACCAATTTTAACACCACCCACCCTCCCTTGAATCTAGAGTAGCTCAAGAAGAAATTGCCACCCTTTATACTCACGATCTTTGATCTTTCCAAACCTCCTCCAAAATTGTATAATCTTGATAAGTTTTGTTGGTGGCATGATACTATAGGTCATTTTCATGATTATTGTCATGATATTCACCAATTTATTATTTCTTCCTTACTTGTTCCACATTTAAATATTAATACTTTCACAAAACAATATTATCAATACTATCTTTAAGCCTCACAACTCCAATCTAAAGAATGACATCAACATAAACTACCTAATGATCACCAACAATTATCCCAAACCTCCACCTCATCTATAAATGTTATCCAAAATAGAATTGATCCTTATTCCTATAATAATAAGGAAATTATAGCTAACATGAACAAATTCAAATGGGTGGTTGAGTTCATCCAACCTCAACCTCTTAGGTCACATGAACCGCAGGAGGACCTAGTTAAAACGCCTATTCCAAAGTGCATCATACATGGTCCTCCTTTTCCTTACAGACCTCTTCATACCTCTCATACAAATCCTATTTCAAATTCACCAACCTTAAAATACAAAAAACCAACACATTTACGTATCTCCAAATGCACCTACCAACCCAATGCAAATCATTCTAATGGTTCATTTTCACCTCCCTCCATATCTCATGTGGAGGCATCTTGTGATGCGCATCCACATATCATTTCAAAATTTAGGGCATCTTGAGATGACCATCCCTACATCCACTTACCCTTTATGTCATCCTATGATGCCCACTCTTCTTATATAATTCATAATAACAAACAAATTCAACTTCAAGAAACATTTTACTATATATAGATTAGCATTTCATATGCTCATATTTGATATAGATGTTAGCATAGATTTTACTTGTTATGTTTGTCTAATGTTTATTCATTTTTGTGAAATTTATTTCATTTAGTTTTAATTTACTTACACCATTGTATCCTTTGGATTCTTTGGTTTTTTTTCATTTTATCATTTATGAGTTGCATTATAAAACCTTGGATAGGACTAGGTCTTCCTCATAAACACATTTTACTAGCCCAATTATTTCCTTTGGGTTATTTGGTTTTTACATTTGAAAATTATTTTCATTTTGGTTCTTAGATATCTCTTTCATTTTTTTTATGTCATTATTTGCCTTAGTATATTTATGATTATTTTCCCCCTTATTTAACATTCACCTCATTGGTGTTCACCTTTTAGTTGTAGTGTAAGACCATGGATAGGACCAAGCTCTCCTCAAAAATGACCACATTAAAACACATTTAAATTACTTTCCCCATAATTTAGGTTGACTACTACTTTTATAGTGTTTGTGCTAGATATGTTGTAGGTTAGTATGACTTCTTAGTGACATGACTATCATATCATAGCCCCATACCTTTCATAGCACTATTTTACCTCCTTATGATTAGCTACGAGCATATTCAACATTATATCACTTATTACATGAATGGATATATTATTATCCTCATCTTTAACTCATTTGAGGCATACATAGATCATTTTTGAGATTGCACACTTACTTGTGGGCAACTCTAGGAGTCTTTAGACACCTTGGTCTTTAGGTCCTTTTCTCTAGTGATAAGTGTAATATGTCTTATGTTTGTCACCTATTTCACTCATGTTTGGTTATCTAAATCCATATGGAGGAGGATAAATATAAAAAACCAAAAGAGTTAAAAACCAAATGATAAAAGAAACAAAAGGCAATGATTAAAAGGATAAAATAATCTTAAAATTCAAATCACACCAAAATATGTGATCTATATTTGGTGCATCTCCTATCTTAGTCAAAGCTCAAACTCCACATTTTACCTCATGATAGAGACAAGGTCCATTGTAGTAGGCCATTAGATTGGGGTAAGAGATATTATTATATCATATACCTATATAGTGCCACCTACTATCTCACACAATTACCCAATCTTTGTAATAGACTGATGGCTCTATAAGGGGTCTTGAGCAATGGGGAACATGTTGTGAGAAGGTAGTTCCATTTTAATTTTCATGTATGTAGCCTTCATAGATTGATTTATGTACTTCACTTGTTAGTCCATGTTAGCAAAGGTTCCTAGATTTTCACCAGAACATGCTAATTATGGAGATAAAGTGTACGAAGTTACATCAAAATATTATAGGATGGTTTAATCAAGACTTTGAAACATATTTAAGTTTATCATAGAGAAATACACTTGTTAATAGTTCAACATATGATGTAAACTACTTATAGATATATAAAAAATAAACATCAGATCATAATAATTGGGAAACATTCATAATAATATAGAGAACTCTATGATTATACCATAAAATAATACAAATGCTTAGAATTCATAATAGAGGATCTAGTACCATTGATTTTAATAAGGAAACCTCCATAGATCAAGATCCAGTTTCATCAATATTATATGTGAAAGCTCTCAAATCAAAATAACAATCACTATTATTTTTACTCATACACTCACCAGCGCTTCTATTGCATTCTTTACAAATATATATAGGCATTAGTTCCTATGGTTTAACTTCTATATTTACCATGCTGGGAATAGTCTCCATATTGCATTCAGTTGAGTCATGAACAACATAAATATTCTTTTAACAACTCATAAAAACCTAAAAATAAAATACAATTATATTTCCATTCAAATGTTCTCATATATACAAAAAAATTTACATTTACCTTTTACCACTAACACTTTCTCATAATCAAAATTGTGTCTTGTCCCAAGATAATGTCACAGAGGTAAGCTATCCAAAAATTGAGAAAAGGTGAAAAAATGTAGAAGTGCATAAGATTCCCAGACTTTGCTCAAAGTGTCAGTTAACCAATTTTCACCCCTTTCACACTACTTAGCTACCCTTTTAGGTTTTCAACTAAGTGGCATACTAGTCTACCACCTTTGTAGGTTTTGAATAGACTAGCATGACTAGGTGGATGCCCTTGATGGGTTTTCAACCTCCTAGATCTACTTAGTATTATAAAATATTCTAATTACAAAAAAAAATACCGCATAGTTAAGGAGAGCTTCCTAAGTGCTATGTAGAATACCGCATAGTGGAACTTGATTATCCAACATTTGGGGAGTATTCATGTTAGTCATCTTGAGTAGATAAATTTTCAACATGTTGATTTTGGTTGT
The DNA here is from genome assembly GCA_037957365.1 of Torreya grandis. NCBI lineage: Eukaryota > Viridiplantae > Streptophyta > Pinopsida > Cupressales > Taxaceae > Torreya > Torreya grandis. Next base: position 5,221,447 of record JARHVA010000230.1, read on the forward strand.
GATTTCTATATGGAGTTGTTTCAACTTATATGCGTGTCTTTATGCTTACACACCAATGAAGGAGTTGCATATCAAATTATTTTGTTAGGTCTACATACTCTATAGGACTATTTCCATCACACCAAGTAAAGCTTGTAGTGTAGCATCCATGGCATCAATATTTGAGTTGGGCACTATGATTATAGCTTGTGTGAAATTAGCCATGGTAAATTTAGTCTACATAATGATCCAAACATTATCCAACTACTTATTCTAATATAGTAGCTAAAGTGTAAGTTGCATAGCTTGATCTTGAATATTATCTATGGTGGCTTGATACTCATCTAGCAACTCATAGAGGACCTCGGTATTGGCTTAGATGGATTTCCCCTTATTGATGATGCTCACCTCATTGAAGGTCTACTAATCTTTAGTGAGCTTTTTTATTAGAAGAGCAATATGGTCCTTATCCAAGAGTAAGGGATTCATAATTAGCTGTATATAAAGGTCAAGACAGGCATCCTTGATGGTCTTCCTAGTAATGCATAACTATTCCTTAACTTCAAAATTTATATATTCAAGCTCCTTTACTTCTCACTTCAATGTAATCTCTTTCTATGAATAGATTCCTAGAATGTAGTGGCACCTTCAAGATGCTTAGATAATGGCAAATGGGAAACATCTAAGGATTTTTCTACTATGGTAGGAGTCAGGGTGAGTCGTATAACTAGTGTACTCACAAGTGCCATCTGCAATGGGGCTATTAGCAATAAAAAATGGTTCACCATGTAGAGGTTACCATTACATCCCACAACCAAATGTTATATAGGATGGATGGATCACTATCATCCTATGAGGTAACCATAGTGTCACCCGCATGCATTTAGGGAATATCTTGAGAGATATGCATCACATTAGAACTTAATAGACTTTACATAAATTGTGCTTTCTCAACAACTTCTTGGGCTTCCTCAACACTCTTCTTGGTAGCTTCTTCTTATGCCTACTTTTTAGCATCTTTGTTTGCCTTCTTGGTAGCATCTTCTTGCACTTTCTTATCAGTGTATTCTTGTGCTTTCTTGGTGGCCTCTTTTATTTGTGCCTTGCATTGCCATTCTTGGACCTCAAGCTACATTTGTGCTTATTCTTGTGTAAGTTTGTTCTTATTTTATTCCTCTACTACATCCTTTTATCTGTGTTCTACATCTAATTCAGCATCCTTATATTATTATTCAACAACTTTTTGTTATTATTTGGATTGTTCTACATTAATGGCTTCTTACTACTTGTTATTTTTTCTTCTTCCTCTTATTGTTATCTTTATGCCTTGGCATCCTCATCTTAATTTTGAGCCTATACTTTCTTGACCTTATATTTGGATCATTCATGTTCCTATCACTCCTCCTTTTCCTTTTATTTAGCCTCAACCTTAGGCCTACACTTTTTTTCTTTGCACACATGACTATTAATTGATCTATACGCTTATTCACATAAGAATTGTTATTATTCCACAATCTGATCTTTAAGTGCTACTTCCTTTGTGTTTATCTCATCCTCCTCAAAGTGTGATGGTGAGGAGTTGATGACATTATTTTTCACCTTTTCCTAAAAAACTTTCCCCTTGTGAACCAAGCATCTTATTGGTTTTGGGGTGTCAGCTTTCTTTGCTTGTTGTTCTCCCATCGTAGACTCTCTAATGAATTACACAAGAATAGGTGAGGTGTCTACCCTAGATTTTTTATGGTTGTATGGAATATACCTATACTATATAATTTATTTTATAGGGCTATATTTGAAGGCTCTTGACTATGATGGGCTCATAATGGCTCCTCATGTCTCTAACATTCATTGAATGCACTCTGATTTAGCTTCTTCAACCACTGTATCTATGATGATGGAAGTAGGGTATGTGAGTAACTCAACCCATAGATTTTTTATAACTTTATTTCACACCTATATGGTGCACACTACTTTATAAAAATATTATTATTTTTCTTCCTCCTCATATAGTTCTCCATTCATATTGGTCATCATCATTATGTAGACCTATTATTCATCGATGCCCATGTGTAAAAAGTCATAGATATCAGTGATTTTGGGTACACTCAAGTCATCCAAATAGGTGATGTGGTTGTAAATTTTCTACCTTGGAGGATAAGGAGATCTTATTCCCTCAGGCACATTACACTTTTTTGTATCTTTGATTGGTATAACTCTTTTTTAAGGTTGTGTAGTTGTAGTTATAGGGTCTAGAATAGGTGGTGTTACTGTATGTAATGGGGTTACTCTTGTTGATATGATTAATTTTTTTTTAGATACCTCAATCTACACCATCTACATGTCAATAAAATATGGGATTGGTAGACCTAGTACCTTGGAAAATTCATGAATTTTGATGGCAATACCTTTTGGCAATTTTATGATGACTGCGTTTTGGCCCAAATATTGCATGATGTTGGGTAGTATGTAGTGTTGGATATGATTACCTCCACCAAATCATTCCATCATTTGGTAAACATGACTTGGTACCCAAAATAGGTATTCTCTTGGGTCTAGGTGAGGTTCCTAAATTACACATCCAACTAGTAGTTGACATCAAGATGAATTTTTCACTTGGGGACTTCTATTATATAAATATTAACAATAATACCAAAAATTGGTACTGTAAATTTTGATTCATCATCACCAAGACTTTATTAATATTCAAAGTGAGTTCCTTAAATAATAATTTAGGCCATTTGAATTCCTCATCCAGATTGATCATTCAATGGGCAATATCGATGACCCCTTTTGTAGCCTACTTAGCATCCTTGATTGTCTGCCAAAATCTTCATGAAATGCATTCTAACAAAATGTGCATCAACACATCATCGATGTCCTCTATTGGAATTCCTCATGATATTAGGGATTAATTTTCCCATATCTATAGAATTATTGTAATGGGCTATAGATCTCCCCCTCGCAAGCATTCATGTCGCCCTTGACATCACATCCATATTAATATAAATGGTTATTTATTTATAAAGATAAATCTTGACCTTATTGTATCGACTCAAAAATACCTCCATTGAATTTATGATTTGCCCAAAAGTAGGCAATTAGATCAACCACTGCACATCTATTTTATAGAGTCTATGTGGTGGTGTTAATGTTAATGGTTTTACCCCTTCAACTGTGTCTAAAATAAACATATGCATCTCAACATTTTGAGCAAACTCATAGGCATCTAGGTCTATAAATTGCATTTGTCATAATACAATGTCGATGCCCATGTCCTCTTTTTGTGCTTTTTTGAATCCTTTGATGATTTATGATCTATTAAATCTAGTCATTATGCATCTTTTGATTTGATTACAAAAAAATTTCCTTAGATGTGTAAATTATATACTCATTTGAGAGTAATAATTACCTTAAAATCTTGTAAGCACCTTATTATACTTAGCAGTGGATATGAAATTAGCTACCCTAGTGCCAATTTATAAATTATCACACTACCTTCTATGTTTTTTATCTTAATTAGTTGTGTTGTCACTCAATCCTTCACATGCAATATTTTAATGAGGTGGATCCATTTTGGATGATGTGGCATTCTTTTCAATGACTTGATATTCAATGTCACTAGCAGTTGATGCTTTTTGACTTATCATTTTAAATGGGTGTCAACCATATGCTATTATTATATTTATGACATTGACCCATCACTTTTCCAATAGATTTATTAATCTCCCTCATACTTAATCATTAATTGTAATGGATTAACCATTAAACTCCATTATTTGCTCAATATTCAGATGCATGTGTCTTTTTGAGACTTAATTGATGTTCATGTGATGTACTCATTTGGCCACCATGTTTCATTCTTTTAATGCATCCTTAGTAATGGAACCATCTACTTAATCTTGGATCCTTCTTATCCCTTACCTCTATACACACACACTTATATTTTCCCCACACTTGTCAAAAAAACACATGACCCCAACTATTTTAAAATCAATGCTTTCAATCATGATTACCATATACTTGGTGTGATATAATATCTTTATTCCATGTTGTATTAAATTAATTGTGGTAAGAATTCAACCCACATCTATTTACCCACCTTGCTAAACATTTCCTTACAAATCTGGTAGGACCATTATTCTAGGCTATGAAAGTTTATGGATGATGTAGGGGCCCTTCCACCTAATGTTAATCTTTCCAAGGAAAGATATGAACCTACTATCATACAAAAGAATAAGTTTATTAACCTATAATTCCTTTATTCATCTATTTTTATCATCCCATGCCTTCTAGATATGCTTGTTTATCTCTTGGGCCCATACTACTTTGCATCTTGCTTCATCCATGCAATTCAAGTCTAGCAACCTATTAGTCATTAACTCCTGATCACCCATTCATGGCACATTTGTGACTCAAAAATTGGTAAACACATATTCCATAGGCATCACTACTTATAACCTATAAACCATATGAAATGGTGTAAATCCTATCACACATTTATAATGCATGTGATAAGCCCACAGGACTATTGTAATCTTATCCTCTCAGTCATCTCATTTCACATCACAGATATTAGTAAGCATCTTACCGATCACCTTATTCACAACTTTAGCTTGGCCATTCACCTATGGATGATAAGCTATGATTTTATGATGTGATATCATGAACTCATCAATGAGGGTCTTGATGGTATTATTTAGAAAGTGAGTTCCTTTATCACTTACCAATTTAAGAGGTCGTCCAAACCTGGTGATGATGTTATCATATAGGAACTTGGATGTGTCCTTTGCACTTCAATTTGGAGTCATAGTAGCTTCTACCCATTTTGTAAAGTAGTCTATCATAATGATTATGTAACTTGAATGATTACATTTGCTTGGATGATTGATATGTTCTAAAAATTCAATCCCTCACTATTCAAATGGCTTTTATGCTAACATGGGATATAAAGGCATATCATCTTACTGATGTGGGTTCCCTACCCTTTGGAATACATTACACTATTGTGTTACTCTTTATGTATCCTAAAATAGATAAGGCCACTAAATTCCACTTTTTAATAATTTCCTCATAGTTGCATCTCCTAAGAAGTTGCCTCATGTGATTCCCTAATGTGCTACATCTATCATTTGTGCATGCTCATTCTCTAGATCTACTTTGTGTAGCACTTCATCTTTGCCTAAGTAGTAAAAAATCCATTAAAAATATTATATGGAAGAGCTAAGGTGATCAATTGTTTCTTATCTCTCTATATGGTATTTTGGTAATGTCCCCTATTCCAAAAATTGTGTTATCTCTTATAGTTACTCCAAAATCGTAGTCACCCTAAATAGGTGTGCATCTAGTGAATCATCTTGGAGTTCCTTGGGTTCCTTGTCATTATTGAGCTAGATGAGATGATCCAAGATGACATTCTCCTGACCTAGTTTGATGTTAATCCAAAATTGAAATTCTTATTAAAACAATAGCCAACATGATATTCATCCTCCCAACATTAGTTTGTTCACCAAGTATCACAGAGCTTGATGATCAGTAAATAATTTGAATAGCGTGGCCAACAAGTAGTGCCTAAAATTTTTTAGTATGAACATTATCACCAAATATTCCTTCTTAGTTATTATATAATTATTTTATATGGCTAACAACTTTCTACTTGTGAATTGGATCAGATGATCCAATCCTCCTTCTCTTAGTTATGTGAGTACTACTTCAAATGAAAGCCTTGAATCATCCACGTATACATGAAAATATTTACTCTAATCTAGGAAAACTTAGATTGGAGTAGTCACTAGTCCCTATTTTAAATCAATAAATATAGTCTGATAGTCTTTTATCTAGACAAACTAGACTCCTTTTTGTAGCAACTTCTCTAAAGGGGATGATATACGGTATACCCCTTGATGAATTTTTGGTAATAACTTTTGTCTCCCAAAAAAAATTATGCTTATGTTTAAGTCTTGGGTGGCGATGTCCCTACAATGATTGTGATCTTAGCCTAGTCTACCATAATTCCTTTAGTACACACTACATGACCTAATAAAACACCAAAGGGTGTGAAAAACAAAAAATTATTCAAATTTATCCATATTCACAGTGCTCTACATCTCTTTAACATTAACCTAAGTTTTGATAAATGTTCCTTGAATAAAGAGAACACTACCCAATCATCCAAGTACACTTCTAATAAGTCATGGATGAAATCCTTAAATGCAATCAACACAACCCTAAAGATCACTACAGGTGCATTTTTTAGTTCAAATGGGATGACCCTATAAGTGAATGAACCCCATTTTATTTAGAATGTGGTTTTGGTCCTCTCCTCTTCTATGATGGGTATCTAATGGTAACCATTGAATCTATGTGTGAATAAGAATACTTCATGCCTTATGATAGCCTCTAAAACTTCATATGTGAAGGGAGTAGGAAATGGGTCATTAACATAAGCATCATAGAGGTTGTAGTAGTATCTATAGATGCATATCTCCATAATTTTATTTGGTTATAATACCATGAGGATAACCCAATCAACTTTCTTGATTAGTAAGATAATGTTTGCTTCTTACATGCAATCTATTTCAGCTTTCACTTTCATCTTCATGTTTGGGTTCAGCCTATATGGTCTCTTCTTGATTGGTCATGTGCACTCCTTTAGCATTATGTACATCTCCCCCAAAGAAGGATCAACATGTTTGAATTTTAAAAAGGTTATAGGAAATACATCCGAGTAGTCTCTAAGCAACTATAAAACCTTTAAGATATCTACCTACATCTAATAATCTTCGACATGCACTATTTTGAGTGCATATTCTATGCCACTATTCACTATGTGTAAATTTAATAGATCTTGATACAACATGTATTCATATTCAATAATAAAGTCATAGAGTATCCATTCTCCTTCACATTCTAAGAACTATATGTGTCACAACTTTTCCTCCTTTGTTTCCTTTATGTTTGGTTCTAGTAGAGGCTCCAACTCTCTAGCTCAACAAGATCCCCTATATCCATGTAGTCCTCACCATCCATCCTAGAGGACTAATTGTCCTCATCTTGTATCTTATGGAAGGGTTGAATCCATGTTTGAGCTTCACCTTGGATAACTTCTTAAAGTTGTAGGATGTGTGTTGGGTTTTTTTTTGACTTCATGCAAACTTGGTTCTAGTGGTGTTGGTAAGTATTCAAGTCTTTTGTGGTACAAAAATGTTTTTATCTTTTGTAAATACACTTGTACCTAAGGGTTATCACTCTCAAAGATGAATGTTTAAATGAAATCATATTTGATATGTGCCCAATGCTTTGTTTCCCTTATTTTCTCCTGATGGATGTACCATGTTGCATGGAAAACACCTAGGGTATAAATGAAACTATGTGGATAGTAGTTAGGAGAGATACCCTCTAACATCCATACCTCAATACACTTGTACACATGCAATTTTGGGCATTCACCCTCCTGATAAATAGGCCATTCTCTTTTGATAGACTTTAGTATAAGGAATCAATATACTATCAATCTGCATGCTTCTTCCCACATTAAGTGATCATCCTTATGGATGAGCCACTAGTTCCCAATAATTCCCTTCATCACATAGTTGAGGGTGCTAACCCTTTGGTTCACAACTGATACATACTATTGAAATCATAGGATGAACTCACCAACATCCTTCAGAGTAAAATATTGGGGTATTTATCACTCAATTATAAATACTATTCATAAAGGTCACAACTCATGATCTCCTTTTGCCTAGTTGAGTAGATGGCTGTCTGAGTCTCTAATTATTTAAGAAACTTTGTCCCATGGGAGATCACTGTATGGATTTGGTTCTATGTAGTAATTCTTAGTATGACCTATTTGATATATAAAATCTATATCACATTGTGTTGGAGATCTTACCATCATTGATCACACATCCTCCTCAACCTTTTCAGGGATCTCCAGGGCATTCAACCCTATCTTGACCAAGATCCATTATATGCTAAGAATCTAAGTTTGTGGAATAATGTTTTTGTAGATGAAACTATACTTTTTTACTCATAGATCCTTCTACTTATCTTTGACTATGACCTTCACCTAGCTAGCATTAACACCACCATAGGGTGAGTCTGGCTCTTTTGGGATGATTTAAGGCCTACATTCAATCTTGTTTAGAGGAATGACAATGATATTATCATCTTGATGAGACTCTAACTAATTCATGATTGTGTTGATATTCATACACCCATCATAGGCCCACTTCTTCCTTATTAAAGTAGGGTAGTGAGTCTCATATGTCTTCATATTGATCAATTAGAAATCACCTCACAGACTAAGTTTTATGACTTTTATTTCTACATCCTCTAGGTGACCAATAGGTTTGATCCTTCCATAGTCCATAAGGTTGAGCATGACAAGAAGATAGCTCAATGTAGGTCTTCCCAAAGCTTCCCAAGTGGATATAGGGATCATATTTATAGTTATTCAAAATTTTAATACAACTTTGGGTATTTCATACCTGGTTAGCTTTATATCCATCCTCACATACATGTCCCAAGGTTTCTTGGTCTTTACAAATAAAACAAACTTATCCATTTGTTGTTGGCCTTTCTGTACACATTCTAGCAGGTTATGGAATAATTTCATGATGTTATTGGAGATATCTTCATTATAAAATATAATAAGGAGTATCATTAAATCCATCAACATAGTAACAACCCTATCCTATCTTACTATACACACTATCTCACTATCTACTCATACATCTATGCACTAAGAGTTGTATCACCCCCTTCCTTCATCCTTTGTTGGATTGTCTTCAAAATCTATGGATCTTCCTAAATTAGGTGGTAGGCTCAAGATATCTATATGTTCATGCCTTTTAATACCTAAGTCTTTAGTCATTTCCAATGGAGGTAACCCTTATTCTATATGTCATTATCTAGTTACTGCCTGTAATGTGGCATCCTCCCTAAATTGTGCATAGACCATGTTAAAATTTAGAATAGGTATATCCCTCCATTGTCTTTATAATATTAGATAATCTTATGTATTATGATGATCTATCATCCTATAGTGTGTGCAATAAGTTTACCTCTTTAGATTTATAAGGAAATTTCTCTACACATGGTTTAGTTCTCTATAGAGATAATTATGAATGGGTGTCTTAGGCCCATTGTTGCCTCAGCCTCCTTGCACACCACCTCAATATCCTCTTTTATTCCCCTAAAATTACCATCCACTTTCAAGTTATTATTTCCCAAAATTTCTAGTGTTATGTGATGCATTCCATCCTTTTTGTTATGGATATTCATTAAATCTGGATGCTTATAGTTGTTTTAGGTTTGGGGCCCATCCTAAATATTGTGCTTGAGTAATCATAGGATCCCATGGAGTTTTATAAAGGTAGGTCCTAGTCTATTATGGGAAGTTTTTCAAGGTGATATTCTAGTTCTGCACTAAAGGTAGGGTACCTACCAATTGTTGTGGTTGTTACTATGGTTTAAAGACCCAATACATCATTGATGGATTCTGACCTAGTATAATACTTCATGGGTTAGGAGTAGCCTATGACACAACTATGGATTTCTACACAAAAACCATAAACACATTCTTAGTGATATCCTCCTTCAGATCTTGGACTACCTAGTAATCCTATTTATCATGTGTAGGTGACTTGCATAATTTATAATACATGTTTTGCAAGGTTTTGATGTATTGTTTTAAAAGATGACACTATGAGGTTACATGCCCTACCACTCTAAATATCTCATAGAACTCCATATTAACCCTAGGGCATTCATTTATATGATTCCCTTGTTTTCCACACTCTGTACATCATATATCTGACTTAGGTCTCTCAACCCTTCTTTGAAATTGATCCAATATACTCAAGATAGTCTGTAAGGTACTTTCTACCTTAGATGATGGCACAGCTTCATCCCCATACTCTTCAATCTACTCCATCCAAATTGTAGTGGCTCTTGCATCTACTTTATCTCTAAACTGAGTTTGGTCTATAGAAAATCTGATCCTTGGTCTTAAACCCTTTACAAACCAAGTAACTTTATATTTATCCTTCAAAACAAATTCTAATTTTTTCATGACATTAAGGAATCTATGATCATAGTTAGCAATGATCTCTTGGTGTATTTATCGGATCTCCTTCAAATCCTAGATTGTTTGGCTTAAACTCTTCTCAACCTTAAACTCTATGATGATCTAGTTATTAACATTTCCTAGGGATGTTGTGGTTGATTTTTCCTAAAGATGATGTCTATTTCACATCCACTAAAACACCGACCAATTCATACTTCTCTATATTGTCATCAATGATTACTTTTGCCTACCATTTCATGTTGCAGGTAAGTAAGTATTGTTCACATTCTGCAAACCCATCATAGGGATCTAGGTGTATAAAAACACCCAATTGTCCATCCATACTAAGCTAGTTTACCAAATTATATTTAGTCATAGATATCTATTGTGTTGCATTTATCTATTGAGTTACCGATCCTTTTTGTGATTCTGGTATTGGTTATTTCCCAAAAAAAATTGGATTGTAGCCAAAAGTACCTTTGAACTCACTTTTTGTAGTGACTCATCTTCTTTTAATGAGGTCTACAATTTAGATACACCTTAGATATCCTCCAAAATCAGCTACCAAAGGCTTCGGGATCGAGGTATCATTAGCTAGAGAAGAGCCTGGCCGACCCACATGGCCTACTTGATGGATGTTGGTGATGAAGACATCATCAATTGGTTCACAGGCATCATGATAAGTCCCCCATCCCACTATAGTTTCCATGATTTACTCAATAATAAGAGGATTTTTCTCCACTAGTAATAATGATTGAATACTTTGTCTCTATTATTCTAAAAAAATTATTGTAGCCTTCATATAGATGACTTTTAATAACTTTCTTAGGTTCTCCTAAACTTCCCTATCAATTTATTCCTACCTTATACTACCTTCTACTTCTAAATTTTGACTACTTTGATCTGGAAAAAGAGTGGGCTTGGGGGACATGCACTGATTAGGTGAATGAGAGGTACCTTTCTAGAGTGCTTCTTGGTAGATTGAACCTATGTTATTGCTATGATGGTATGACCTTCCTATGTCTGAACTATGGATTTCTTCATTTTTTATTTTTGAACTCTCTTCTATCTATTATAATTATATTTTATCTTCCTTCTTCTCCTCTTGTCCACTATCTATGTCACTGTCACACTTGGCCTGAGCTCTTTGATTACCTTCTCTTCTTATCAATCTTTCACTTTCTCCTTTTCTTTACCTTTCTCATCTATTCTATGACTACTCCTAATCTCATTCATAGCTACCTTATAATCCACTAGCCTATTTCATCTGATCTATTATCATAAGCTTTATTCTAGTTCTAAAATCTTCTTTTGATATGATTCCTTCTGATTTGCCATCCTCCCTTTAGGTTTAAATCCTACCTCTCTATCTTCTACCTATTCATATTTACATTGTACACATCCCCATGGTGCCTAAAGTGACTTACTCCATATTAGTAGGAGTGAGAACCATGGCCTTTTCTATAGCCAACATTTTGACCAATGTCAGGAGTCACTACAAAAAAATTCCTCTTATAAATAGGTCCTTTGTTGTGTCAAAGGATAAGTATCTTTACACTACAAACTAAGTGATATATCCATCAATAGTCAGTTATCTAATGATCAATCACATGAGTCCAATTTATCTCCATATTTTGTAATTGTTCTATCTTCCCCTTGGTCCACATAATGATGTCATTTGCTTGTGGCCATAAATAGTGATATTCAAATTGATCCAACCAATTAGTTAGTAGGCCCATTAATTTGCACCAAAAAATCTCATAAATTTCATTGTAGAGGTGTTCTTGTATAATCTCTCTTAGAGTACACCCAATTCTTTAGTTGTCACTCTTTGAAAATTCAATGATTTTTTTGGTCCAACCACTCTCCACCTCTCATTAGGTTGGTAACCATCACAACATATCCTTGAATAACAAGTTCCACACTCACCATACCATTGTTAGCAGAGGTTCTTGAGTTTTACTAGAACATGTTAATTAGGGGATATAGTGTGCGAAGTTACATCAAAACATTATAGGATGGTTTAATCAAGACTTTGAAACATATGCAAAGTTTATCATAGAGAAATACACTTATTTAATATCTCAATGAATGATGTAAACTACTTATAGATCTAGAAAAAATATAAATCATATTGGAATAATAAGGGAAACATTCATAATAACATATAAAACTCTATGATTATATCATAAAAGAGTACAAATGCTTAGAGTTCATAATAAAGGATCTAGTAATAGGTATTTTAATAAGGCAACCTCCATAGATCAAGGTCAAGTTATATCAATATTCTATGCAAAAGCTCTCAAATCAAAATAAGAATCACTATTCATTTTACTCACACACTCGTCAACCCTTCTATTTCATTATTTACAAATACATGTAGGCATTTATTCCAATGGTTATAAATTCTAAATTTATCATGCTAAGAATAGTTCTCCATATCACATTCGTTTGGGTCCTGACCAACATAAATATTCTCATAAAAACTCCTAACAACCTGAAAATAGAATACAATTGTATTTCCCTTAGAATGTTTTCTTACATACAAATAGTTTTACATTTATCTTTTACTGCTAACAACCCAAGCTTTGTGTTCATTAGTTAAAGTGCCCTAAATCCTTGTTGTTGATAGTTATTATCCTTACACACTTTACTAGTGTGTCTCATTCTTGATAAGGATTTTCACATCACCTATGTGGTACCTCAAATTCCTTTCTTACATCATATTTTCCTTATATTCCCCTTGTTGTATATTGATTTTAGCTTATCATATCCTTGATCATATTTTCCTTATTATGCCTCTCGGTTTATATTTTATGAGTTATAATTTAAGACTTTGGATAGGACCAGGCCTTCCTCACAAACACCCTTACACCATTTGCTTACCACACTATCTCATTGTCATACTAGTCATGTCATTATATGGTTGTGTTTTCTTACTTTGTATCTTAAAACAAGAACTAAGTTTGAGTTTTCATTCTTTAAAGATTTTGATTTTCATTTATCCATAATTTTCTTGTTTGAATTTTGTGGACTTCACTTATCTTACATATGACATTTTAAATTCTTACATGTTTCTCTTTATGTATCACTTCTTCCTAATTGTCTTACATCTTGACTTACATTTCATTTTCATTTACTTATGATTTATTCATGCTTTATTTGACATGTTTGTCTTTTTATCTTAACTTACATTTCATTTTTAGTCATTTGTGCTTTCTTTATGTTTGGTTTGACATGTTTATCTTACGTGAGGCTACCTTTCACTTTATTGCATATCTTTGTTAGAGTTTTCTTGCATTGATATTTCATTTTTCATTTATGTTTTACATGTTTCCCAACATGATTTAGAGTGTTCTACAATCATTTTATCATTTACATGTTTGATATTTTATTTCTAACCTAGCATGAACAATCCTAATTTGCCAATTTTTTCTAAGTAATTCATTACTACTTTGACCATCCTAGCACACATGCATTGCTTCTATTATTAATCTTGTATCCCTAGGGTTTATCTAATATAGGTATTTCACCCTTCACAATCAATAATAGGATGTTTTCATGCATTCATTCAATGAAAAGGTAATTTAAGGTATGTATATGGTATTTTCAGTTACTTTCATCTCATTTCAGCATTAATTTTAGTATTTTATTTTTTTAGCTCATTTTTGTGTGTTTTTATATTCTTTATCAAATCACCATCCCCTATTACACTTGCATGATATGTGATGAGCTTTGAGTGGGGTATATGTATACGTACAATATTTTTATTAACTTTACCACTTACTAACACTTTCTCACTTACAAAAACTTGTTGAGTTTCAATCTATCTGAGTGCACACCTTAAAGGATGTACCAAGAAAGCGGTGGTCAGACCATTAGTGTTTCACAAGATTGTTGTGTATTTGTATCATTCCTACCATTTTTACAATTTCTTTATAGTGTCTATCCATTTACCTCCTATGATGCCTCCTTGAAATCCTAGAATCTTGAAATATGGCTAAGTCTAAAATCCAATAGGACCCTCTAAAATATATAATTTGTATTATAGCTCGTAGAGGTCTGAAACCAATTTAAACATCCTAAAAGTATAAATATAAAACATAACTTAAAGTGTCAATTTATATTTCAATGTCTATTTTATATTTATACTACTTGTTCTTATCCCTTGCCTAAGCCAAAATTGTATTTTACCATTTACAACACTAAGTTAGCCTAGGTTGACTTTGTATTCAAATTAATATTTACATGTTACAGGCCTAGGTTGGCCTTGGCCAACCTAGACCAAGACCTAACTTTTTTTGTCAATTAATGATATAGAGTTGATTGGGTTGACCCTATAGGATAAAATTTTAGAGAGGTTTAGTGTTAGATTAAGCTATATATACACATCTATTTCTATCATTTATTATAAAAGAGAATAAGGAGAATATTATATTATGCATCTGCTTAACCACCATTCTACTTGAGGAACATATCTTGGGGTTTCAATACTTTTTAAGGAGATACGGATCTTGTCTTGTGGAGAAGTATTTTGGATACATAGAGAATTTGTGTAGCCTAGAGTTGACATGTATTTATTATCCTTACATACTACAACAACCTCTTATGAATCACCTTGGCCAAGGGAGATATTGAGTCTCGATAGGTTAATCTTCAAAGGTAAGTATTACTAACTTTGTTCCTCCTTTGTAAGAGTAGATAAATTTACATTTGCACTTCTCTCCCATGCATTAGGATTTATTATACATTTAAGTGAGTATAAATCTTCTATACATGTTTAATTTTTATGTTTATTACCCCCACTTTATGCCACAAGCTTTGGTGAGCACTAGATTAGATTTTAATTTCTTTATCATTTACTTTTGTGAATATGAAAAGATAGGACCTAGCTAGGGTTATTACATAGTGTTTCTTGACTAGAGGCTTTGGAAGCCTCTCTAGTGATGTTATTATGTTAAGATATCCCTTGTCTAGGTCTAGTGGATCCATATTGGTCATGACCCTGAATATCTAATGTATCAATAATCAGAAGTGTAAGTAGGACCTCAAATTGATTAATAGATCAGTTACATTTTCCTTTGTATACAAGGTCCATTCAAAGTATATAGGAGTGCCCGTTTGCATGGGGCATCTAGGGGTAGCTCAACCACCCCTTCTTTGTTATTCTATTACCCATTTATGTGGCTTAATCACAATGTTAGCCTATCCATATTGGTAAAGTCTCCTAGCATAACACCTTCTTAATCATGTACACATAATTATTGATTATTGGGTTGCTTTTTATATTTTTATCTGGTGGTTTTATGTGTTTTGTATGGCTATCTATGTGTTTGTTTAAGGTTGATGGTTTTATTGTTTGTGTTCAGTACAACATGTTTTACACTTAAGTCTTGATTTTTCATAAATGCACCTTAAGTTGTTTACACTTATATTTAAAATATTTTTGGTTTATCTTTATTTAAATGCATTATGTTTTACACTTAGGTTTTGATGTTCTATATCATGATCATGAGTTCTAAACATTTTCACTTGAATTATTCCCTACATAATTGATAAAAAATTTATCATAATTCATTCATACTTATGATGCATATTATCATTTTTCAAATTAAAAACAAAGTGCTCAAGTTTTATATACTAATGTTGCACCAAAAACATCTCTTCGGGCATGAGCTATCTATCACATGTATAATCAAACACAAGTACAATGTCAAAGAGAAAGAAAGATAATATAATTAGGGGAAAATGATAAAACATCAATGTCCATATTATACTCAGGATCTACATCTAACATATCATCAGAACAAAAGTAAAATCACATATATCAATAGAATAATAGAGTCCATGTATAAGCATGTAATATAAAAATTCAATTCCATAAATATATATATATATATATATATCAAAGTTTTATACATAAAAATAATATATACATCTCATACATAAAAAATGTGGATCTACAATCAAAGTGTCAGCTCTAATTTTGTCCATCTTTTAGAGGACTCTAATCAAAACTCTAACATGTACCTAGTTCTAGTGGGTGTTATAGTGCCATCCCCATAACTATATGTTGTGGCATGGAATATGCCATTAATATGTTTGAGGCCATCATATGGTGGGATATAGAAGTATAGTTAGTCCTCCAATTCAGAGTGTACTCTTTGAAAAAAGGATCCCTACCCTCTATTGGCATGATTGAATCATATAAAATTTGGTAGTAGGTTGCCTCATCCTTCACCTATAAGGCATCATACTTCACTACCAAGGCATCATCCTTAGCTTTAACCATGTCAGATAGTTACTTTTCTAAGCCCTAGTTATATACAATTTGTCAAGCCTTATCTTTCTCCCCGTATAACCTTTAAACATCCACATGGGCTCAGTCTTGCTCTATATGAGCCTTATCCTACTCATTGATCACTATCACAAGATCTACATCTCTCATCATGGGCTTCCCCTAAAGAGTGTTCAATTGGGTGACCTCCATCCCAAATTTGTAATCTCTATGGCATGGGATATTATAATACCATATAGCCTCATGGTCTACCCCTGGGGCAAAACTAGCTCAGCCTGTAGCCCTACCACATCCTAATAAAGGCCCTAAAATCTCTACTAATCTAGAATCAATCTCATGATGAAGCCTATCTATTAGTGCCTAATCCTCTACTCATATGGTGGTCCCAAAAGACCCTTCCTCATCTGTACCATACCTAGTTCCCTTATTGGTAGCCTATGATATCTATATCTAAGGGTGGACCCTATCTTCCATCTCTATCCATAGCCCCATTTTGGTTGTCCTCAGTATCTAGTCTAGAACATAATACTAGAGGTGTAAACCATGTGCCCAAGGTCTATATTGATTACTATGCAACCTATTTCACAAAGATATATAATTCTTGTTATGTAATCTATTACATAATAACTTATAAAATATATTGTGGAGGAACATGTGGTGCAACCTACTACACCAAGCCCTGTACCTATATTTGTGTCTATACATATAGATTACCTTGTGTTAGTGCCTACCTCTACCTCACCCTGTTTTGGTTTTATCTTGGATACTAAAGTTGGGGTTATGTAAATTGTGTAGGCCTATATCTTTCCCACCATTTTTATAAGCATCTGTAACACCTTCATTTACTACACCATATGTGCATGCCCATAGTATTGGCTGAAGGGCTAGATATATCCTAATAAACTCTATCCTAGGAAGTGTGGCCATAATACCTATTCTCTTAGATAACATGTGAAAAAAGGTGTGGTCCATCAAGTACATCTTGATGGAACCCAAATTGTCACTACACCTGATAAGGCCTTTACTATTCCACTATAAAATTATGATGCCATATAATGTAGCATGGCATAATCATATACTAGGTCATGAATCCATCCTCTACCTTGATAAATTATACTACTATATAGGGTCACCAAATATGTTCCCCATCTACCATATCATCTATGGCTTGATGATAGTAGTATAGATCCCTTATGTGGTCTTGAAGCTCAATTCATGTCTAGTACTAACCAAATCCAATGGGTCTTAGGCACCTTGATATAACCTCTAACGAACTAGTCACTTGATGGAAATGTGTTCCCAACATAAAATTATAGAAATATACTTAGTTCTATGCTCCTACCACTCTGATAGGATACTATGTGTAGATCATTATACAATTGAGCTAATACCATGGGCCCTATACAAAATAGGTGGTCAAATCTAACATATCTCATACCACTCCTATTAGGCCAATCTAAAATAACCAACCACTCTTGTCAAGAATAAGTAAGCCATATATTATCACCATCAAAATTACCACCTCTCTAGGTACTAAAGCCTTTGGTGGTGGTGGAGGAGGATCTTATCCCTAGCCATGTACTAGAACTAATGTATGTCCCTATCCTCTATCCCCTCTTAGGGTTACTTCCACTACTCCCATTGCTCCATCACCACCCCCTTTGGATATGACATCTAGTGGGAATATTAGGTCCTCTATAGAATCAATATCAATATTCCCACCTTCAATCATAATGTCTATGATATTAATCAAATCCTCAAGTACAACTAGCCTACCATGCTACATCCACTTGATCCAAGGACCTTGAATTGGTTACCACAAAATCTAACACATCCTTAAGATTCACCTTAACCTCTCTTATCAAAAGGTGGAATTCCAACATCTCAAGGTGACAATGCTCAACTAGCATTAAAAAATAGGCTCTATCATCCTGAATCACTGGCATCCATGCCATGTGAAGTACTCTAACCATCTCTAAGAACATAGTCATCTCCTCGATCATAATGTCAAGACAACATAGTACCTTCAACCACCACTCATACATTGTCATGACCTTTACTAACACCTAAATATCACAAAACATGTCATATATACTTAATTTCTATTTATTTTTACAAGCTGATCAAAATTACCACTTTCTTTTAATTTTAGACTTAAATTTTTTTCCTATAGCCTAGTCAACCTCTTCTTCTAATTGCCTTCATTTCCCTTTGGATGATCTCATCATTTTATTAGAAATATCACCATTTCATAGGGTTTTACCATATTTTTTTAGTCCTTTCCTATAATTTTATCTATCCTATTTGTGTTCTCACCACTTTTGGGTGAGTTTGCTTAATAGTAGGGCATTCCCACTGATTGGCAAGATGATCCTATTGTTTATCAAGTTCACCATTTTTAGTAATTTCCACTCAAAAAAGTGATCTCACTATGTTATTACAAATTTTTATATTGGTGTTAGTTTGGGCTCAAAAACATGGATTTTCCATTTGGTGATTTCCAAAAATTTTGGTGATATTGCTCAATTGGTCATGGCTTTGCCATTGGTCTAATGACATCATCATTTGTGTGATCGACCTCGATCTTTTCATTTTTTTGAAAACAATGATTTTATCAATCCATGAATTTTTAATGGGAATTAAATTATATTAATTATGAATTTAACCAAGAAAAAAAGTACTTATCTATGCCCCACTCCCTGCCAGTCATTGGTACTCTTGCACTCACTCACCAAGATGCTTGTGATGTAGAATCTTGTGCCTTTTTCTTCACTTCTCTAGCACAATAATCTAGAGCTCTAAATTTTTAAAGGGGGAGGATGAAAATGAATTATTTTCACCCCATAGGAGTAAATTTATAGCTATTATTTTGAATGTTTCACTCCCCTTCCCCTATTGTGCTTCATTTTGAATAGAGGAATAAACACAAGAGATGCACAAGAGAAAATAAAGATAACATAATTCAAGTTCACTGAGTAATTTTAGAATTGTGAAGATGCATTGAAGAAGCTATTTGAGAGCATGACTATAATAAAATAATTGTTTTATAAATTCTCTAAGCATATGCCCATAATTTATGTATGCCTATATAAATAAGAGTAGGAAAATAAAAATCTAGCCACTTAGGTTTACACCAAGAAGAATAAGGATGAGTGCATGAAGCTCCAATAAGAGGTTGAGGAAATGGGTCGTGAAATAAGTGAAAAGAATAAGGATATAGAACTACACTTCTCCAAGCTCTAGTTTAAGACTCTATATGAGGAAATATTCCATGAAAATACATTAAAGGAAGCTACTAAGAAGTTGAAAGAGGTAAAGTACCAAGCTGATCCACTCCTAAAATAACTGCCAAATTTGAGGGGGTTGGGTGTAGAAATTATATTCATTAAGAAAACCATCAAGGGTGCACTCAAAACATTAGATGATTTTGAATAATAGTTGATAAAGGATGCCCCAAAATTCTTTGATTTAAAAATGTAGGGTTTAATTCTTCAAATTATTTTCACTCCATTCTTTGATTCTTTAATTATGTAAAGTCAATTTTTTTGGCTAAATATGTGTATGCATTGGAATACCAAAATCTTAGGTGGAAAGCACATGTGATAGGTACATATCAATATGTCAAAATGACTTTGAATTAGATGGATATAGAAATAAAATTGGCACACATGATGGCACTAAGACTAATAAAGAAACACATAAGGTCATAAGCACTATGATTGTGCAGATAGAGAAAGGCACAACAAGTAGAGAGTGAGAAAGTAAAACATGGAATGAATAAATATGAGAGGAAAAAGGTGTGACAATGATATAAAATAATTTAGTTGAAATAAAGGCCACATAGGAAGGATGAGAAGGTTGCATGAGGATGAAAAACCAAGTTAGTGTGGGGTGATGATGACCCTATATTTTGGCTAAGTATAATCAAGTCCAAAATCATGTGTACAATAGATGAAGGCAAAGAAAGGTGTCATTAGTATAAAGGAGTATATTATGGCACACACATACCTAAAAATTCCATGTGCACATTTCCAATAGGTATTGTCATCAAGATAGGTGCTAGCTGATAAGACCAAGTCCACATATATAAACAACAAAACATAAAGCTGACAAGACCAAGTTTGTGTGTCAAATGATAAAATAATAGGTTCAAGGAAGACATAGACTACATAAATCTAGGAAACCATTATAGAAATCATGGATATAAATGGTATAGTTATGATGGATTCCCTAATTCTGATAAGTAATTGGGAAAATAATGAGGTAGATGCCATTGAGTAAATCACCACATTAATTTTTAGGAGGATGGTAATCATGAACTACATATGAGCTACCTAATGGTATGAAAGACTCTTTTGGAAGCCTATAAAAGGGAGGCACCTGAAAGAGTAGAGGAGGATGATAGATAAGTGAGTAAGGATATGTTTTCAAAATATAACTAGAGTTATGAAGAGAGAAGGATATATTATTTATGATAATGCTAAGTTCTTATGATCACCCTGTATACTTTGTAACCATGAACTATTAAGGAATGAACTATGATAATAATAATGTTATCATTCTAAGACTAATATGGTTAATAAGTGTTGGTATAGGTTATTATTTTACATAAACATTTTCATACTTATTTCATGATTGGAAACTTAGAGTGGTTAATGTTGATGTCATTTTTTTTGTATGAATACATAGATATCCATGCTTAGTTAGGATCTTATATGAAAGGCTCCAAGTAACCTCATGTGTATGAGATGTGCACATGAAAATAGGAATGAAACCATCATCAAATAACCCCAAAACATATCAATTTACCTCTTTTCACCTTGGGTGAGTGCGTAAGGAAACTTGTGTGATGTGTTGATTGTGTGAAATTATAAAGGTTAAGTGTTATAATGTATATAAGGATTAGCGCACCGGTGAAAACTAAGCTTCTGGCACCTTGGTATGAAATAATAATTGGTTTCCAATAAATATCCATTTCTATTCCTACTAATACTACTCATAATCCTCCAATATCATCTACAAATATTACTC
This sequence comes from Torreya grandis, assembly GCA_037957365.1. NCBI lineage: Eukaryota > Viridiplantae > Streptophyta > Pinopsida > Cupressales > Taxaceae > Torreya > Torreya grandis. Next base: position 5,242,824 of record JARHVA010000230.1, read on the forward strand.
TTGAGCATACCATTCTTTCCTTAAAATCAAAGCTATCTCAAATTGAGAAAACAATTTCTCATGCTATCCCTTCCATGGAATCATGTTCCTTGATACATAACCATTTGGCACTTGAAATCATATTTTATCTATTAATAGTTGGCTTTGTATTTCTTAAGCTTCTTATATATGAAGACAAAGTTATCCTAAACAACATTTGCATGCATTCCATGCAACTTGTCTAGACTATGTAGATAAATTAATTTTTTGAAAATGCTCTTTCCAAGAAGTCTTAAAGAGAACTTAGATGGTTTTATGATCTTCCTCTTCAATCACTAAAGGATTTAAATCCTTTGGAAAATTAGTTTTTCACATACTTTTCTATCAATATTGGTTAAAATCTATCATATGCTTAAACTTCAACACTCAAACAAGATTATAATGAAACAATCAATAAATATGCTCTAAGATACAAGACTATATTGGAAAAAATTACAAATCAAATGGTTGATAATGAGCTCCAAGATGTCTTCACTCAAAATTTTCTAGCTCTAATTCAGGATTCAATTATGTTTGATAATTTTAAATATTTTCATAAGATATGCCATAAAATTAAAGAGTGTAAGGTCAAATTGATTGCTTTAAAAAATCTCAAGTACAATTCAAATGCTCCTACTTCATATGTTAAGTTTCAAGGTGAACCAAATTATAAGAGCAAACTAAATGAACACAATAATGAAGCTAATATTAAATTTAATGCTATCTCATAACGAACATAAAAGCTTCAATTAAACTCTCCACCAAGGAGCCAATTCTCAAGGTAACCTTTACCATCTCATGTATTATTGCAAAATCTACTTGAATGTAATCTCATAATTTTTCCTCCACCAATGAAAGTAGACATATCTAGACCATAATCTAATTTTTTTGATCAATCTAATTTTTTTGATGGAAATGTATATTATAACTACCATATATGTATTGTGAATTCCAAAAATAATTTTTTCAATCTCAAACACAAGAATCAAGATCTCATTGATGAAAAAATTATTGATATCGGCACACCTAATGAAGAGGCTAAGCCATAAGTAAATGATAATTCAAATATCAAAATGTACAAATAATTTTTTTCCAAATAATGAGCAAATAAATAAGGATAATTTTAAATTAAATTATGCATACAATATTCATCCTCCTCCTTTTACATATGGGCATCCACTTGATAACATAATTGGTATAATTACAACCAAACAAGCATCACGTCCTATGATCACATTTAATGATTGTGAGATTTTTAATGATGATTAAGATAGATATGCACTCTTTTTTTAATCATATGTTGAAAAAAAATACATAAATAGTGTTATGATAGATAATGGATCAAGTGAAAATGTATGCACCATAACATTCCTCTACTCTATTGATTATACAAAGCCATATTTACATGATACTTATGGAGTTGTCAAAGCATTTGATTGTCATACACAATATAATCTTGGGTATATAGTGTTTCCTTTACAAGTGGGACCTCTCATAGGTCCCATTCCATTATTATTTCTACTAATCAAAAGGATCTTGTATATGATATTAAGAAAGCCTTGGATATAAAAGATTAGAGTAATAGCTTCGATAGTGAAAAAATGTCTTAGATATAATCATGGTAATCAAGTGGTCAAAATTATAGGAATCAAATATGAATATCCTTTGGATCCAATGATATTTACTCCTCCTACATAATATTTAAAAGTCACATAGATCGAGCAACATGGTAATGAAATAGTAAATAGAACTATTTAAGACCATATTACAAAACAAGTTTATCCATATATTTATGAGCATGATACAGTTCACATGATCATATTACAGAATCAATTTATCCATATACTTATGAGAATCATACATTTACACTTGAGATTAATAAGTTAATTCCAAATATCATGGCATAATATCCTAAGTATAAAGTGTCACCTTAAAATATATCTTCATCTCATAAGGCATCAAAATTTATTTAGAGATATTCATCACAAGTACAACTAGTTACATCTTCTCCTATTACACATGAGGATACATGTTCACATAGGTATATAATCAATTATTCATATGGTTATATTACAAAAAATGGTTCTTATTCATATTTAGAGGGATCTATAGTTGGCACTTATTCGTCACAAGAGTAATTCCTTCATACCATGCTATGATTTATGCTTACATGACTCCCATTATAGATGTAATTGGTTAACTACTTACATATTTCTTTGTACATGTCTTCTTTGCTTCTACTTATTACTACTACTTATATATCCATTACAAGAATTCTTATTTCCATTTTCTTTATTTCCACTATCCTAAATTTCCCTCTTACAATTTCAAACTGATTCAAATAATCCAAAAAAAATATTTAAAAATGCTTTCAATGTTCATTATTGCTTACTACTTCACACTAATCATTCAATGGTTTCCTTTGCACTTAAATGATCACATATATTTATCTAAAATATTCATGATCACAAATAGATTATTTCCCATTGGAGGGTTGAGCATCCTTCTTTACATTGATATAATTATTTTTTAACATATATTTGGGGCACGTGGTTTTCCTTCATTCTTATCATACTATGATTTAACACCTTGTTGTGGATTGTTTGAATACCTCCTTTTTCCACTATTTTCAAAGCTTAGATTCTTATAACATTTTAAATTATTTTAAATATTAATTTTTTTCCAAATATGTCAAAAATTTAAAAAAAATTAAATACTTTCAAAAAACTCAAAATTTGGACATAAAGAGCATTTTCAAATGTTGTAAGATTATTTATTTTCATATGCTATTTATGTCATGTAACTAGATATGATATTCCATATTTCAAAAACACAATGATTTTCATGAGGTATGTGAGTGTGATACATGACATAATTTTAAATGGTTTTTTGATGTTGGGCTTTCCTTATTATCCAACAACCTTGATAAGTTGGGGGCATTCTTTCATCCTTCAAAAACACTAAAAAGATTGTATCTATCCATAACCTCTCTACCATGTTGAGATATATATCATATAATTTTTTTGGTAATCACTTGTACTTTACATTTTGTTACATGAATATGTTATTTACTAACAATGACATTGATATGTATGATGGATGTAAACTAGTCTCATTTATTCTATGTTTCTTTTACATCATTCTTACTTAACTCCATGAGAAGTGAAGAATTTATTGCTTATTATGTGTGCCCCTTAGATTTATGTGTGAAATATATAACACATTCTTACTTATATGGCATCATCATGTCATTTGAGTGTGGCCCTTGGACTTGTCTATTTATGTGACATTCACATGTCCCTTGTATGTGGACCTTAGGCCTTATGTGTGACATTATATGAAAATTGTGTGACATTGTATGGCATTGTCAATACGTTCATTGCTCTTTAATATGGTACCATGATTCATATCATGCATTATTTTTATTTTTATTATTTTTACATGATACATATCATGCACGTGTTGTTTATGTACTTCAATGTTATATCCATCTAACACATGTTTCATATGCAATTCAAGACCATATTCAATACTATTATGCAATACAATTAAAATATTCAAAATGATACTACATTATTATATATTTTATATTACCGTTTTGAGATAAGTAACTTGTAAGATACATCTCTCATTTTGAAAGGGGGAATCACAATGGGATTGCCTTGAGAATTCAAGCCTTAAGAGTAATATATTTTTATATTTATTATAGTATACAATTTTCAAATTACAATATGATTCAGTATTTTCATATCATGGGGGCATGTGACATGCATGTAAACTCATTCATATAGTTACTTCCATACATATTCACATATATTTGATGCATATGCATGGGCATGTGGAAAAATAGTTACAAGTTGTAAGTTTCAAATAGTTATAGTTATAGGTTTTCAAAAGTTACAATGATCAAATGGAATTCAATATCAATTCAATATAGTATAGGGGACATGATATTATTTCATGTTCAAGATACTGCATAGGAATTTAAAATTTATCAATTTTAAAAGTTTCAAATTTTTAAATAGAATCTAGATCCATATGTAGCAGTGTGATTCATCTTCATTTTGAAAGTGGTCCATGTTAGAGTCTATTGCCACTCAACATATATAGTTTTATTTTTTCATTATAGCAAGCCATATTTGGTGGTTTTGATTTTCAATTATTTTATAGATTAATCTACATATTCAAATGAGAGTTGGAGAATATAATATTTCCAAGTTAAGGGCTTTCATTAGTTTTTAAATTGATATTTGATCATTCTCAGTTCACCATAGGTTCAACATTTCTCCAAGTACCTTAACAAGGGGGCACACACACTTCTACAATTTCAAGTTACAGGTAAATTAAATTGCTTACTCTTTCAGGTGTATGTTTCCCTTAATCTCTTTTCAAATTTAAAATTATAAGAGTCAAAATTACAATTTTCAAATATGTGCAATAACTAATTTCAGTGGCATTGTTTCAAGTTTTGCATTAAGACATATTACATGATCAAGCTTCACATCAAAAGATAAAGGTGTATTCACACTTAAGTTTGCATCTACTTTGATCTAGTAATTTCACTTCATTGCATCACTAGAATAAAGTGGGGGTAAATGTATACTCATAAATTTAATCATGAAGTGCTTGATAATGTTTAATATTGATGTTTTTTCTCTACTTGGTCTATTCACCATTCTACAAACTTAAATCTCTACGAGAGCATTAATTATTTTTGAAAATGGCTTACTAATACTTTGAACATCACTCAAACATGTCTATTTTAGTTACAAAATCCTATTAAACTAGTTCCAATAGTCTCTCTCCTTATGGAACAAGACCACTCTAAATCAGACATAGTCGTATTGCAGACTTTATCCACTAATGTAGCTTTGTCCCCCATGCTCCAATGGTAATTTTTTAAATTCAAGACATTGTATTTGAACCATCCCACACTTTTAACAAGTTTGGTTACTATAAATATTCAAAATATTCCTTTATATAAGTGCATCAAGGCTTCTCCAAACACATATAGAAATCACTTCATAAATACTATTGTACATTGCGCAAAAGAGCATTATTCTTTCCAATTCAAATTTTGAAGCATTATAAAAATCATAGGCCAAATCTAAAATTATTTTATTTTAGGTCAACACAACTCATTATCGATAATTTAAAGCAATCTATCTAGTTTCATTCATATATAAAAATCAATATTCACACACTCACTCTAGGAGGAAGAACTACATCGACATGAGGCCCTTTTGGGATATTTAGGAAACACATTATGTGGGTTTTTTAGGATAGATCAACTATTACCCTAACCCTATTCCACTCTTTTATAAATTGATATCTATTGTGTTAATTGTGTAGGATTTAGGGTTTGTATTTTGTATGTCTTATGTGCATCAAATCTACATACATACTTAGATAGTAAGCCCTCACAAAAATGTGCACACACCTAGATCAAAAAAATAGTCTCACAGTCAACTAGGACATAGCCATAGTCAATAGACAAAGTTGTAGTGTAACCCCATCCTCTTATTTTGGTCTTATCATAACATACTTTGAATTCCTATTTTTGGATGAGACACAGTTAAAAAGTCTTTTTAGTTGGTTTCCACATAAAATCAGCCTGTACAATCAACAATAAATTAGATCCAAACTAGGTTTGCTTATTTACTGAGCAAGTTACTATTTTTAGCTCATTTCAAAAAAAAATACATTTAGATCTATAAATTCACTTTATTTAATTTTTGTTGTACCCAAAAAATGTCACTCATTTTTAGGAAAACATATAAGTTATTTTGGTCTTGTAAGACCAAAATATCTCTTCCCATTTCAAAAAATTGTTCTAAGCTTTCAAAATTGGGAATTATTCAAGCTTTTTTAGTCAAAAGACTAATGGTTCAATAGGTTCAAAGGCTTCTACAGGCAGGTTCAATCAAAAGAACCAGTTTCTGACACTTAGTCATTTTCAGGACTAGTTCAAGGTTCAAAAGGTTCAACGGGTTCAATGAGGATTGTTTCAAAGAATCTTGGTTCAAGCAGTCAATAGAAACAAGGGAATGAACAATTGAACCATTGAACCAAAGTTGGTTCAATCAGTCGGTTCAAGCAACAAGTTCAAAGGAATGCCCCAAGAGTCAAAGACACAAGTGCCCTTGCGAAGGGAATTTTTGTGGCAAAAGTGACTAAGAAAACAAAATCCCAAAGATAAAAGCTTGACAGAACTCATCAGATGCTACCACATGTCATCTTCTGAGCCTCATTTCACTTTGTTTCTAAGAGCAGTGGAAGTTGACATGTGTCCTTTGTAAGTTAAGCAAAACACGCCACATGTCATCATCTGCATGAATCCAAATGAGTCCCACATGTTTCTATAGTATTTATAGAATCTGATGGAAGCCACCACGTGTCATCTTCTACAAGACACTCAAAAGGTGCCCAAATCTTCTACAAAATTATCAGATGTTGCCACGTATCCTCACCTATTTCACAGTGGATGCTGCCACGTGTCACATGTTGAGATTCACATAAAATCAACTTAGGCAAATTTCCAAGGGACAAATAGCCCTTTCGAAGGACACTCAAAAGCCAAAGTGAACCATTGCAAAAACCTAAAAGACCAATTTGGAGCTCAAACAGCCTTTGCAGAGGGTAGAAAGAGGGAAAATGGGCCAATTCAAAGGCTAAAAGAGCAAAGGGATTTCCTTCGGAAAAGTTCCCCCAGAAAATGTGACAAAGAGACAATTCCTTTGGACAAATTGTCTGAAAGAATTCCTTCAAAATTTTTCTCTAAAATAAAAGTCTAAAGAAATAGAAAACCCACTATGCTGCCACATGTCCTTCGTCAAAGTCACAGTGGATGCTGCCAAGTGTCATCCTCCGTAGGATTCTCAAGAGACAAGCGAAAGCTGCCACCTTTTTCATTGTAACTCCATGGAAAGTGAAAAGTGTCTATACCCATGATTTAAGTTTATAATAGGTTTCAAATCCTCTATCAATAAATGTTTCTCAGAGTCCCATAGAAGTTGCCACGTGTCTTCACCTATTTAGCAGTGGAATGTGCCACATGTCAATTGCTAAAGACTAGCAGAAAGTGACTAAGGAATAGATCATTGAATTGAATCTAAGACCCGATTCAAATAACCAAAAAAGGAAGAATGATGAGGAAGGATAGGAAACATTTACGCATCAGATATGTTTTTAGAAGCAGATCATCAAGTGGACATTGAAAGATGCAAACTTTCAATAGCGTGACCCATTTATCTGCATTGAGAAAAGCAAATGGGTAAATGCCCTTAAATTTCAGCATGTCTTCTTAACAAAATTCAATGCAACATGATGTGTTACTATTCCCAAGTGCTTCTTGAAGAGGCTATATAAGGGACTCTCTTTTATTGTTTTAAATATATCTCTCTCTGATTATTAGAAATAAATATCTGCCCAAATTGAAAGGCATTACTGAGACTTTGAACTCAGATTGTTGATCATATTTTGTTATTGGAATAAGAAAGCAAGTGACTTTTTAGACTTTGTGTTGTGATATCTTTGTTGTTGGGGAAATTGTTCTTATGTCTTTTTTCTTAATATATTTTTTGTTCCTTTAATTCAATAAGCAGAATTAGTGAAAGTAGTCAGGAAGGTGTCCTGAAGCCAACTATGGAGAGACTTTGTGCTCCCATAATTGCCTTTAGTGTGTTTTATTTTTGTTTCTATGTAAAGGACCTTGGGACAACTTTGTGCCCTCATTGTCCTTCATATCTCACTCTTGCACAATTGAGGTGGAGACTTTGTGCTACATCTCAATCTGTTGGTTACATGGTTACATTTTACAATTACTATCAGGAAGATTCTTGTGGTTTGATGAATAGTACTTCTGAAAGAAGAGGAGTGCTTTCTGTCATTTCCCTTGAGATTTCTCATTTTATTTGCATGCATCATCTTTGAAAAAAGAGAGATGGATTGTTTATCCTACCCTTGAGTATTATTATATATATATATATATATATATATATATATAAGGAACCTCCCCTTGATGAGAGGAGAGACTAGTCCCCTTTTGATGTGGTAAACCTACACATTTGGATGATCAGACCTATTTTGTTTATTAGTACGCTGATCGACAAAATATTCAACCAACAGTTTTTGGTGACTCCATTGGGGATATAGTTATGTGCATTTTGAAACCTCAAGTTTCAGATGGAATCAGTCTCTACCATTATCCATTATAGACTCCATTCCATTTTTGTGTCTTACCCATTATTATTATAACCTTACCATTCACCTCCACACCAACTGGGAAAGAACGTGCAGTTTAAAGCCTCAAGCTTCAAACTAAAGCAAGGTCAATTCTTTTCTATTTTTGTTTCACAATCTGGTAGATTCAAGGTATACACGAAGCCAAAGGGCTAAAGGTATTATTGACCCTGTATTCGAGTTGGTACAGCAAAGTAATTTTGATCTGTTTCCTTCACCATCTCACCTCCAACGAACCAAGAGCTTTCCTCTTACTAAAGTCAAATCTCTATTGCCAAATGAAGTATCCACATCTGCTGTTGATAAAGCTTTGCCAATAATTACTCCTATGAGATTTGTTATTCCTTCTTTTAATAGTCATATAATGGCAGCTTAAGGCCCCTAGGGTAATTCTTTTGGTCCTCTCAATCTTGCTCCACCTCTACATGAGCTTCCATGCAATTTAAAGAAGAATTTCTCCAAATTCTATGGTGATGGAAAGTTCATCCTGATGAACACATTGCAGCCTTTAGCATAGCCTGTAGCATAATTGGAGTAGAATTTAAAGATGTAGCAGTCAGGATATTTGTAGAAACATTACAAGGTGCTACTGTAGACTGGTTTTATCATCTACAAGCTCAGGTTAGTAACTGATTAGAATACCCTCAAAGCTAAGTTTGAAGCTAGATTCAAATCTACAGATGATGTGCATGCCCTTTTGGCTCAACTCACACAAATAAAGAAAGAGCCTCATGAACCAATGAGGGACTTCATACCCAAGTTTGACAAATTGAGGAATAGAATTCTTGTAATTGCTTGACCTACAACTAAGAATCTCAAATACTTCTTCATTAATTCTCAGTTACCTAAAGTAAGTTTTTTTTTTAGACGTGCTGGTCAAATAGATCTTGTTATAGCTCAACATTTGGCCACTGAGGTAGAAGACGATCTCATCTTAGCAAAGAAGATAAGAAGAGATCCAAATAGAAATAGACCTTCATCATCTTTTGAATATTCATCTACAGGCACCACATATCCAATGGTTCAGAAGTTGGAAAATGAGTTGCTTACTCTCAAAAAGCAAATGGCGCAAGGAATGTCTTCTGCTCCTTCATACAGAGATATTCCAAGAAGGACATTTTCAAAACAATCATATCAGGGCAATGCTGCCAGGAATCAAGGGCAACAATATCATATTCTTCCCTCATAAGGGAAACTTGCCTTGGAAGCTTCTCCACTAATTCAGCAATGGGATATCTTGAAGCAGAATCAGATTTCTCTTTTCAGCCTGAATTGAATCAAGAAAATGATGTTAATCTCCTTGTAGAAAACCAAGAAGAACCAACTGGTGACTCCCACATTGGTTTTCTGAACTACCAGGATGAACCCAGAAGTAAAGGAGAAGCTTTTGATGGATCATATGCAGTGTTTACCAAGTCTAAGAACCAATCAGTCTAACAAGCTGATAAAGGGAAGACAGAGGAGAAATTCTAACTAGCAATTACAATTGCTAAGCGTGGAACCACTCTGCCTTTCTAGTCAAAGGATCTGGTGATCACCCAAAAGGTAAGTACATCAATTTCACCTTCACTTTCTACTTCAATTTCTCAAACCAGCCCTCCTCCTATCCCTCCTAAAACCTAAAAAGTTTAAATACCTTCCTCTGTACCTAGCTCAATTCAACTATTTGACATAATTGATCATGTCAAAAAGATAAAAATATAAATGTCTGAATTTGAATATTTGCAGTCCAATCCTGATCAATTAGATAAGTTGGTCTAATATGTCAAGAATCAAACCATCCCTGCAAGACAAGAAGCTAAAAAAGAAACCCCTGATCCCATAAAGAACATGTCCATTCCAAATAATCTTGTCATTACTCCTCCAACTTCCCCTGCGAAAATAGAACCTTTCTATGTTTTCCTATTAATAAATGGTCACAAGCTAAGTAATTGTATTATAGACGCAGGCATATCTGACAATGTCATGCCTACTAAATTAGTTGAATCTCTTGGCCTCACACTGACCAAGACATTTAGGAGATATTTCTCCATGGAGAACAAGCAAGTACCATTGTTGGGGCAAATCAAAGATGCCCAATTTGCATTTACAGCCTTTCCAGACAAGAGAATCAAGATGACTATCTTGGTGGTTGACGTCTCAACATCCTATGGCATTTTGTTTGTATGAAATTTTTGTAAGGACATGGGAGGAGAACTAAGCATGGACCTGTCTGAGGCAAGAATACCTGTCAAAGGCGTAATGAAGAGATTGCTCCCTAAAAAGGAGGCAAAATACGTGGTCACCTAAACATCAGCCCCTGAAGCTCTAATTCTTTTTGAATCTTCAAGTATGGGTAACTACTTTCTATTTACAGATGAAGTTTATGAAGCATTTGATAAAAAATTTGAAAATGTCAACAAAAAAATTAGTTCAACTAGAATAGAAAAAGAACTAGTAGGTTGCAATACAAATGAAGAAGGACCTTCCCTCTCTAATGAAGAAAAGTCTAATGAAAACTTAGTGTCTGATGAAGTATGGACTCTAGAATTTGATGGTAGCTACTCCTCTACCAGTTTGGGAGTTGGGATTGTGTTGATATCTCCTTAAAGAGATATGTTTCCTTCATCTTAAAAATTATAATTTAGCAACACTAATAATACAGCTGAATATGAATCTTTGTTGCTTGGATTAAAGGCTGCTCATGACAAAGGCATCAAGTTTCTTCATGCCAAAGGAGATGTTGAATTAGTGGTCTATCAGGTGAGAAACTTATACCAAACTAAGAATGAAAGATTATGCCACTATCATAACCTGGTTTGGGACCAAATTAAAAGATTTGATGCTTTCAACATTTTTGCCATACTGAGGGAATCTAATGACAGAGCTAATGCACTTATTATTTCAGGAACTCTCTTAGTTACTCACTCAAATTTCAAAAAAGATAGGTATACTATTGAGCTAGTCTGTAGACCAAGTGTTCCTGACAATGTTGATCATTGGCAAGTATTCAATGATGATCATCAAATCATTGCCTTCTTGGAATGAAAATATAATTTTGAACAACTACATTTTGAAGGCAGTGAACCTCAGAAGTATGAATCAGCCTCTGAATCTAGTTCAGATATAAATGAAGAATTCTTACAGCTGAAAGGAAATAAAATTCCCAAAGGCCTAGTTTCTCTTGAGAAACTATTTGACAAACATGATAGATTCATCAAACAATAGAAAATAGATTCAAGCTTCTCTCAGGGATTCGATCAAGTAAATTTGACTACTAAAGAAAATCTCAAGATGGTTAACATTGGTAAGTGCTGCACCCCTAAAGAAAGATTCAAGTTCACCACTTTACTCTGTCAATACATGGATGTCTTAGCATATTCTTATGATGACCTGAAGTCTCTCAGATTTGATGAAATCTACCATGACATTCCTCTCAAGGATGACTCAATGCCCTATAAGAAAAAATCTAGACAGTACAATCCAAAAATATCAGGTACTAATCTATCTGAGATAAAAAAATGTTAAATGCTAGAATTATCTTTCCAATCCAGCATTCCACATGGATTGCAAACACAATGCCTGTAAGGAAGAAGAGTGGCAAAATTTGCATTTATGTAGATTTCAGGAATCTGAATCAGTCATTTTTGAAAGATAATTACCCTTTGCCAATTATGGATCAAGTGCTTCAAATAGTGACAGGTTCAGAGATGTTATCAATGTTAGATGACTTCTCAGGATATAATCAAGTTGAAGTTGGTGAAGTAGACCAACACAAGACTACATTCACCACACCTTGGGGTACATTTGCATATAGAAGAATGCCTTTTGGCTTGATAAATGTTGGTGCCACCTTTCAGAGAGCAATGGACCTGGCTTTCAAAGATGAGATAGGTAAATTCATAGTGGTATACCTTGATGACTTAACTATTTAAAGCACCATTCTGATCATGTACACCACTTGCAACAAGTGTTAGAGCATTGTCGTCAGAATGGTATTTCCTTAAAGCCTAAGAAGTCTATTTTTGGAGTAACAGAGGGGAAACTCCTTGGACACATTGTGTCTAAAAAAGGCATAAAAATTGACTCAGATAGAGTCAAGTCTATTCAAGAGCTTAATTTGCCTACAAGTAAAAATGTTGTTCACTCTTTCTTTAGAAAGGTGAATTTTTTACAGAGGTTCATCCCCAAATTTGCTAAGAAGACTAGACACATTGTGAAAATGATGAAAAGAAAGACCACCTTCAGCTGGACTAAAGAAGGCAAGTCAGCGTTTCAAGATATCAAGACTGCCATTGCCCACACCCCTACCTTGGTTTGTCTAAATTATAACAAAGATTTCATCATATATAGCTATGCTTTTGAACACATGCTTTCAGCAATTCTTATTCAACAGGACAAGGAAGGTATAGAATCTCCCATTTATTTCATGAGTTGCCCTCTCAAAACCCATGAGATGAAGTATTTAAACATAGAGAAGCATGCTTATGCAGTGGTGAAAGTAGTCAAACATTTCCGCTTCTATATCTTAAATTCACACACTACCACCTTAGTTCCTGACACTACAGTCAAGTCCATATTAACTCAGCAGGAGTTTGGCACAAAAAGAGGTAATTGGATTGCAAAGACCCAAGAGTTTGATCTAGACATCAAGCCAACAAAGTTGGTAAGGTGAAAAGGCCTATGCCAATTAATTGTTGACAACAAGCCAGAAGATACATAGCATGAAGAAGCTAAAGTGGAAGACACACCAACAGTATTTTTTATCTCCACTACCAATGACTGGTATTTGGGTATTGCTTATTTCTTTACTTATGGTGAATGTCCTGCTCATTTGTCTTATAAGGAAAGGAGGACTATCAAGTTGAAAGATACCAACTTTGTCCTTTGAGACAATGGCCTGTATAAAAGAAGCATAGATGGAGTATTCCTTCACTGTGTAGACAAATAGCAACAAAGCCAACTTTTGAAATATTTTCATAATCTAGCCTATGGAGGACATTTTTATGCTCCTGTGACTGCTCACAAGATTTTTTGAGCCAGGTATTATTGGCCAACTCTTTTCCAAGATGCATATAAGTGGGTGAGAAAATGTGAACTCTGCCAGCAATTTGTTTGAAGACCCAAGTTAGTTGCCCTGCCTCTCAAGCCAGTGATTATAGAAGAACCTTTCTAGCAATGGGGAATTGATTTTATTGAGACTATAAACCCATCTTCAAGTGTTGGACATGATTATGTCATTACAAAAATTGACTATTTCACCAAGTGGGTAGAAGCAATCCCAACTAAGCATGCTACTTCAGAAGTTGTATGCAATTTCCTCAAGGACAATATCATTTCCAAGTTTAGAGTTCCAACCAAAATTGTTATTGACAATGTAGGTTGTTTCACCTCCCAAGAGATTAGAAAATTTTGTTTCCATTATGGAATTACACTCTCTCATTCTTCTGATTATTTTCTACAGGGAATGGACAAGTTGAATCAAGCAATAAGAACCTGGTAACTATCATCAAGAAGCCAGTAGATGACAATCAAAGGACATGGCATAAAGCATTGGTTGATGCTCTATGGGCAAATAGAATCACACCAAAGAGGGTAATTGGTATGTCTCCTTTTCAACTTCTTTATGGTATTAATTCTATGATATCAATCACCTTAGAATTTCCAGCCTTGAAATTGGCAAAGGCAATTAAAGATCAGACATATAAAAGCTCTTTTGATAAGAGAATCATGTGCTTAACTGAGCTGAACAAATAGAGAACCATGGTAGTGGACTGAATTGCTGCTCATCAAAGTCTAGTAAAGAAACTCTTTGATCGAAAGGCCAGAAATCATGATTTCTAGATTGGGGATCAAGTCCTACTATGGGACAAAAGGAGAGAACCAAAAGGGATGCATGGAAAGTTTGACTCCCTTTGGAGAGGCCCATTTATAATTCATCAACACAATGGTGAAAATAGCTTTCTACTAAAATATCAAGATGGCACACTCTTTTCTCTGCCTCACAGTGGGCAGCATCTGAAACACTTCAACTCTTGAAGTATCAGATCATTTCATTTGTACATATGTATATTTGTATAGTTTTTAATTCTATTTTGTTTTGTTTATTTCCATTTTTTATGCCTTCCATTTCTAGGTAACATGACTCCATAGCCCAATGGTACACATGAAGACACTGGAGATTCTGGATTCTAATCCGTTCAATTTTTTTTTATAATTGATAGAAGTTCCCCAACTGGAGCCAGCTGTTGTACCCAAAAAATGTCACTCATTTTTAAGACAACATATAAGTTATTTTGGTCTTGTAAGACCAAAATATCTCTTCCCATTTCAAAAAATTGTTCTAAGCTTTCAAAATTGGGAATTATTCAAGCTTTTTTAGTCAAAAGACTAATGGTTCAATAGGTTCAAAGGCTTCTATAGGCAAGTTCAATCAAAAGAGCTAGTTTTCGACACTTAGTCATTTTCAGGACTAGTTCAAGGTTCAACGGGTTCAACGAGGCTTGTTTCAAAGAATCTTGGTTAAGCGGTCAATAGAAACAAGGGAATGAACCATTGAACCGTTGAACCAAAGTTGGTTCAATCGGTCAGTTCAAGCGACAAGTTCAAAGGAATGCCCTAAGAGTCAAAGACACAAGTGCCCTTGCGAAGGGAATTTTCATGGCAAAAGTGACTAAGGAAGGAAACAAAATCCCAAAGACAAAAGCCTGATAGAACTCATCAAATGCTGCCACATGTCATCTTCTGAGCCTCATTTCACTTTGTTTCTAAGAGCAGCAAAAGTTACCACGTCCTTTGTAAGTTAAGTGGAACACGCCATGTGTCATCATTCGCATGAATCCAAATGAGTCCCACATGTTTCTATAGTATCTCTAGAATCCAACAGAAGCTGCCACGTGTTATCTTCCATAAGACACTCAAAAGGTGCCCAAAGCTTTTACAAACTCATCAGATGCTGCCATGTGTCCTCACCTATTTCACAGTGGATGATGCCACATGTCACATGTTGAGATTCACATAAAATCAACTAAGGCAAATTTCCAAGGGACAAATAGCCCTTTCAAAAGACACTCAGAAGCTGAAGTGAACCATTGAAAAAACTTGAAAGACTAATTTGGAGCTCAAATGGCCCTTGCAGAGGGCAAAAAGAGGGAAAATGGGCCAATTCAAAGGCCAAAAGAGCAAAGGGATTTCCTTCAAAAAATTTCCCCCGACAAAAGTGACAAAGAGAATTCCTTCCAGCAAATTATCCAAAAGAATTCCTTCAAACTTTTTCTCCGAAAGAAAAGTCTAAAGAAATAGAAAACCCACTATGCTGCCACATGTCCTTCATCAAAGTCACAGTGGATGCTACCAAGTGTCATCCTCTGCAAGATTCTTAAGAGACAAGTGGAAGCTGCCATCTTTTCTATTGTAACTTTGTAGAAAGTGACAAGTGTCTGCACCCGTGATTCTGAGTTTCTAATAGGTTTCAAAGCCTCTATCAATAAATGTTTCTCAGAGTCTTATGGAAGTTTCCACGTGTCTTCGCCTATTTAGCAGTAGAATGTGCCATGTGTCAATTGCTAAAGACCAGTAGAAAGTGACTAAGGAACAGAGCATCGAATTGAATCTAGGACCTGATTCAAATAACCAAAAAGGAGGAACGATGAGGAAAGACCAAAAACATTTATGCATCAGATATGTTTTTAGAAGCAGATCATCAGGTGGACATTAAAAGATGCAAACTTTCAATAGCATGACCCATTTCTCTACATTGAGAAAAGCAAATGGGTAAATGCCCCTAAATTCCAGCATGCCTTCTTAACAAAATTCAATGTAACATGATGTGTTACTATTCCGAAGTCCTTCTTAAAGAGGCTATATAAGGGACTCTCTTTTATTGTTTTAAATATATCTCTCTTTGATTATCAAAAATAAAACTCTGCCCAAATTGAAAGGCATTACTAAGACTTTGAGCTCAGATTATTGATCATATTTTTTTATTGGAATAAGAAAGCAAGTGACTTTTCAGACTTTGTGTTGTGATATCTTTGTTGTTGGGGAAACTGTTCTTATGTCTTTTTCTTTGATATATTTTTTGTTCCTTTAATTCAATAAGTATAATTAGTGAAAGTAGTTAGGAAGGTGTCCTGAAGCCAACTATGGAGAGACTTTGTGCTCCCACAATTGCCTTTAGTGTGTTTTCTTTTTGTTTCTGTGTAAAGGACCTTGGGATGACTTTGTGCCCTCATTGTCTTTCGTATCTCACTCTTGCACAATTGAGGTGGAGACTTTGTGCTACATCTCAATATGTTGGTTACTATATCCTTCATTACATTTTGCAATTACTACCAGAAAGATTCTTGTGGTTTGCTGAATAGTACTTTTGAAAGAAGAGGAGTGCTTTTTATCATTTCCCTTGAGATTTCTCCTTTGATTAGCATGCATCATCTCTGAAAAAAGAGAGATGGATGGTTTATCCTACCCTTGAGTATTATTTTTTGTTTATATATATATATATATATATATATATATATATATATATATATATATGTATGTATGTATGTATAGGGAACCTCCCCTTGATGAGAGGAGAGATTAGTCCCTTTTTGATGTGGTAAACCTACACATTTGGATGACCAATATTCTTACTTTGGATGATTGGACCTATTTTTTTTATCAATACATTGATCGATAAAATATTCAACCAACAATTTTCAATAGTTTAGATCTATTTATTTGAGTCATTTCAATTCAAAATATATTAAAAAAATAGCCATTATGTCATGCTTACGACTTGATTTTGGATTTTTTGAATATTTGAACGTTTTTAAAATTTCTATTTTTTTTAGAATATTTGAAATTTGAAAATATTACCAATGATGTTATCTATGGAACGATCATGGGGAGTGCCCATAATATGTGGTGGATAGATACTTTTTCATACATGAGATGCATCAACTAGGTAGGGCCATGATCTGATAAAGGGTCAAGTGGTCTATCATGTTTTTCATGATCAATGTTTGTGGAACTCAGAGTATGATGGATGGGTCTAAAAGGTCAAGGATTATGTGGTATTCATGATGCAATAGGAGGGTGTGTCTCACTGTTATTTATGGAACATGTTAAATTATCTATCATGCTAACTTTATATGTGATATAGAATATGGTACACTTTGTGGTCTATCATTAAATCTCTAATATAATGGATGTATAGCTTGATATTGTATATGTGTAATAATCAATTTTGTATGCTCATAATAAATAGGTGTGTCACCTATCTCTTAATATTGATCCTGAATGTGTGTAAAGGTGGACTAATAAAGAATTTGGGCATGTCTATCTAGATAGTGAGGTTTTTATAGGTGTTTAACAATAAAATGGAAAGATAAAAATCATAATGTAGCATGCAGGTGTGAGACATGGAATTTTAAGACCATATTTGTTCATGCAAGTCATGCATGGTAAATTCATGTCAAGATTATCATTGTGAATTATTTAATACTAGATTTTATTATCTAAAAATGCCCCTCTTTTATTCTAGTAATGAAATTGATACTGTACAAAAATATATATCCAAGCATGTACAATAGATTTTGCTTTTAGTAGGAATCTCTAATTGTGCATGTCACTCAATAGCAAAAATGCAACAAACATATAATAGTCAATGTCCATAGATTGAATATTTTAATTATGAAATTGAAATTTTGAAAATAAAAATTTAGGAAGGGGTAAACTTATGTGTTGGTGAAAAACATGTTGCCCTTGTAACTTTTTGGAGATGATACTTACTTGTTGAAGCATTAGAGAATTGTGCTTCCTTGTTGAAGCACATGAAGAGTGGTTCCTCTTTTTAAACCATGTATAAAATTTTCTTTTTTGTTTAAATACATAAAGAGTTGGTGTGGATTTTCCCCAAAAATGTGCAAGTTTTCAAGGCCTTGGGTTGGGTAGATATGTTGAGAAGTGTTGTCATTGATGTCAAGGTTGATGTCATTGATGTCAACATACATCTTGTAAATATTCATAGTGAGTGGTATATGAGATATGAACCATGTGATAAGAGAGAATTTGAATTCAACCTAATGATTATTATGAGGTTGATGTCAATATTTAGCTTAAGGTAAGCATGTACTAGTCCTTGAGTTTAAGGTGTCTTGAGAAGCCTAGTCATAACAAGCATAGTCATATCATGAGCATGTACATGATGAACATGAAGAGGTATGTGCAGAGGTTTTATATTATCTAAGTAACATTTAAGACATGTTATCAGATTATAAGAGCATCAATAAGTGTTTCAAGGTCAGTTGTTAATCAAGAGCTTGAGAAGCCTAGTCATGACATTGGTCATTGTATGAAGAGACCTTATGATAAAGTATGAGCTCGGTGTCCTGATCAGATGGATTCATAGAGGAATAAGAGGATATATGAGGTTTATTGATCATGTATATTATTCATTGGATTAATCATTAGAGTCCTAGAGTGAGCCTATAGGGGTAGGACCTATAGACCTAGTATGCAACTAAAGTAGTTCTAGACCTTGCCTGACCTAATGAGGTGTTATGAGGTGTTTTCAAGGCTTATGAAGGATGTAAAGTATTTTTTAAGAATTATATATGTTTATTGAGTTTCTATATAAGGTTTTAATATATTGAACAGTGGATAGAAGGTCAGTTTTAAGGCCTAATGTGACTTGTAGGTCAAAGCCTAGAGAGCAAAGAGAGAGAGCATGGCCTAATGGGGTATTAGGATTAGTTTCTAAGGTAAGTGTGAGAATGTGAGAATTTTTAGTCGTGTGATAGTTTTTCCTAGGTGTATTTACCAAGTATGAGGTCAAATTTTGCAAGAAAAGGCAATAAAAACTGTTTTGAAGTCTCTCATGTATACAGAATGAAGGGTTCTCAACCTGAGAAGAAATTTCAAGTGTTCATTGGCACATGTAACCTCTACATGAAAAATCAATCCATTTATGGTAGATTTGTAATGTTACTACTCAAATTTTTAGTAATTATTTTCTATAATAAGGGGCTAAGCTTTATGAATGATCATTAATACTAGAAGAAGGTTTAAGCCATCAAAGAACCCTAATAATGACCCAATATGAAATAAGTTGATCTAAAGTGATCATAATGTATTGGTATGTATATTTAAGTGATTTGAGGTTATATTAAACTCTCCTATAAACCTCTAGGTATGATTAGTTTATCAGGTGAGTGATTGGACCCTATAAGAAAGGCCTTGTTTCTCAAATATTTATTGTAACAGTCAGAGTTGACCAAGTCAAAGCTAATAAATAGATGAAGGTTAAATATTGAGACTTGTATTTTATTTACATGGTAGTTTATAATAAGTTTCTATCCCTCAATTGTGCTAAATTGATCATATAATTTGACCTATTGTTAAAAGGCCTAATGGTGCAAACAGTGAGAAAACCAACTAGAAGTGAGAAGGTGATTAAGGATGTGTTATCATAGATTAGGGATGAATACAAGTGAATGGATAATTTTTAAATACTTATAATAAATTTTAATTTTGTATATATGTTTTTTAGATTAGTGGATATGATGAAAATGTTGCTCATAAGTTCACCTGCTTGGTTCAGGTGAGATAGTGAGATGCATGATCATGAGATTGGTTTGCAATACCAATATTTCCATTTGACCATGGTATATTTATATCTAATATTTTATTAATTATATCATAATATCATAAAAAATCATTTTAATTCTCTAAAATTGGTCATATAGGTGTTAAAGGTCAAATTCACCATGAGCGGTCTTCAAAGCAAACTAGCAATTCTAGGTAAGTAGGTAGTAGTGATGAGTTTAAGGCTATATGACCTAAATAGAATCATATAATGCACATGATTATGTTTTTTTGGACTTATATTTCATTTACATGATTTTAATAATCTTTTAATTCAGTGTAAAAGGTTGAAACATTGAAGCCAAAATGGTTTGTCTGACAGATTAAGGTCTATGAAAGTGAAGGTCAAATAATCGGTCTGCAAGACCAATAGTTGTCATTAGAGATTATGATATTTGTGTTGAATTTTTTTTTTATGGTGTTTTAGGATCATTTTCATGCATTTTAAGCTATTTATTATGTTATTTAATGTGTCAAAAGTTCAAGCTTCCATGATTGTGTTTTGAGGCTAGTTGGCAGTGCAAAGTGAGTTGTTTGTAGAGAAAGGTTTGAGTAATTTTTCCCTAAGTTGAGAAGCATAAATAATATTATGATGATATTAAGTTTATTTATATTTTTTATACATTATTTTTTTTCATGGTTGTTTTTAAAATTGTGTTTATGCTTTATTTGTTCAAGATAAACTTTATGGGTATGCACAGGCCTAATTGCGAGCAATGTTAGTGGTGTGCTTCAAGTGGTGGTTGAAGATAAAAGGTGCTATGGAACCTAGATGAACTTATCAGGGGTATATTTTAGTGACATATTATTTTATCCTACTTGTGAATTTTTTTAATGTGCTCCAAGGAATACAAAGTGTAACATGTCCTAAGTAGACCTAATGAGATTAGGTCTCCATGAGACCTAAAGATGAGATAAGGCTTAATTGAAATAGGTCAGACCTAAAGGGATTAAAATAAAATTTTATCCATGTATATTATATGTCCTAATATCCATTTCATGTCTTAAATAATAATTTAAGTGTGTTTGTCCAACTAAGAAGGATATGAACAAGAGACTTGTATAAATACTAGGCAATTTTAGGCCTATTAATGTGTGTTGAGAAAAAGAAAATAAGATAGTATATTGTAGAGCATAAGTAGGTCTTGTATACAATTATAATAGGATATAGGATTATTTATGAACATTTTACATAGTTTTTTTTATGATTATCAAGGTCAAATGACCTAATCAAGTCAAGAAAAGGGCTAGATGAATAAAGAAGGTTAGAGGCCAGTTTGAGAGGGATAGAAGTGTGTGAAGAGATGAATAAGGAGATCATCATATATTATATGATAAAAAAAAATTTATTAAGGTGTTCAATTATTTTATGTGGTTGATTTGGTGTTGATTCATCTATCGGGTTGGTGTTTTCTTGTAAGTATGTACTTTTTAAAGCTAAGTTGAGTTGGTGCTTAGCTAGTTAGGGTTGGTGCTCCATGTGAAGTGGGTGATTCAATAAATTTAATATTTTTATTATAGTTATATATTCCATTTTTATATATCAATGGGTTATAATCCCTTTGAGATTTTTCCACATATATGGTGTGTTGAATTATGCAATCTCGTTTCATGCTTTTATAGTTGATTGTTTATGCATTTCTTGATCTATGTGTTGATGATTGCTTAATTAGAATGGATAAGAAATTTTTTAATATTGATTCACCCCCCATAATTAATTTTGATTCCAATAATTATAATCAGAGCTTGGTTCTTTGAATTAGGTCTAAAATCTTAAAGGACATCCTAAAAGCAAGGATGGCTAGTCAGCAAGCTCAAAGTGGTTTCTCTACCAATAAGGATCCATTATTCAATGGATCTAATTATGCCTTTTATAATGTTAGGATGAAGATATATTTGATGTCTCAAGGTCATGATATTTTTTAGTTAGTTATTGATGGCTATAGTGCTCTTCCTATTACACCAACTGATGCATCAAGTAAGAAGGCTAGTGAAAACAACTCCAAGGCAATGAATGTCATTCTTTCTAGCCTATTAGAGGGAGAGATTGTGAAGGTGATGCACTATGTATCATACAAAGAGATATGGGAAAAATTTAATACCATCTATGAAGGAGACACCAAGTTAAATATGGCCAAGTTACAGACCCATAGGAGACAGTTTAAAAGTCTAAAGATGAATGAAGATGAAACCATTGCATCCTATATGTTGAAGTTTGATGAAGTTGTCAATGTCATTAGAAGATTTGGAAAATAAGTAAAAGAGTCTATAGTTATTCAAAATTTATTTATATCACTAACACCTAAGTTTGATTTTATGGTTTTTTTAGAAGAGATGCAAGATTTGGACAAATTAAAGATGAATGGGCTTCATGGCATCTTAACTACCTATGAGATGAGAAAAAATGAAGGAAGACCACCTAATAAGGAATAATATTTCAAAGTTGAGAAGTTGAAATCTAATAAGGTTAAGGATGAGTAATGTTTAGATGTTGATAATGATCAACTAATAGCCATATTTTCAAGGAAATTGAGGTTTAGCTTAGGTAGTTACAAGGGTAATTTACCCTTTAAATATTTTAACTATGGAAAGATTGGTCACTTTGCATCCAAGTGTCCTAACAAAGATAAATATAAACATAATGAAGAACATGATGAACATCATGGAGATGACAAGAAGGCCTATAAGCTTGAAAAAAACAAGGAGTTCAGAAAGTATGAAGGAAAGGAACTTTCAAGAATAAGAAAAGTTTCTATACTAAAGAAGATAACTCTTCTGATGTAAGTGACTCAAGTGCATATGATAGTGATGATGGCAGTAATGAATCTAAAAATGACAATAATGAAACCTTATTCATGGTCATAGAATAAAACAACAAGGGTTGATCAAATGGGAAAGGTCCTACGATTGATGTAGAATCAAATCAAGAAGAAGTTGAAGTGAATCTTGAGGCAAAATTAGTAAGTGCCCTAGAAGAGTTGAAATTCAAAAGTAGAAAGAATCACAAACTAATATCTCTAGTTAAGGATTATGAGGATTAGATTAGCTTGTTTGAGGAGAGACTGAGTAACACTTCCAAGGAGTATGATGAGATCATCAATCATATTAAAGCACAGATGGAGATAGTCAATACAAACCTAAAGGCTAAAGGGGAAGAATACATCATATATGAAACTAAAGTGGAATCCTTAAAAACTAAGTTATATTAAGCAACTATCAACGTGAAGACCTTTGTGAAGTTTGAAAAGAGCACTGATGCTCTGGATGACATCTTGAGTAGTCAAAATTCTACAAATGATAAAATAGGTCTTCATTTCAAAGAAGAATAAAAAGAGGTAGCTTAATTCAATAAAAAAAGCTATCAAACAACCTAAGGTCAACATAAAAACACCTATCAAATAGCCTAATGTTATAAGGTATGCTAGTTCATTCAATGGTTATTATTTTGTATGCAGTCAGTTTGGTCATAGAACAAGAAAATGTAGAAGACCCTCCAATAATGAGTACTCATGGGACTATGTAAGGAGTCACAATTCACATCAGTTAAATGGTATGTATAAGGTGGTTTGTGATAATTTTTATAATGTAGGACACATTTTAAGATTTTATCTTACCTGAGTTAGAAGGTCATCAATTCAAAATAGGTTTGAATCCTCTAGAGTGAAAGAAAGAAGGCAAATGAATGTGTGGAAACCAAATATAGAAAATATAAGTCATGATCAGTCTACAAGATCAAGTTGACTAATTTTTATGATATAACATACTTCATATATGAAATCAAGTCAAGAATGCCTATTGTCATCTCATATTGATGATCTCATTGATGATGAAAAGGTCAAGCCTATAGTGCCAATCAAGCCTAAAAGGATACTGAAGGATATTCAGTCTTGTACAAACATGGAGATCTAGGAATCTCTTACACTTGTGATGTTTTAGTGCTCTATGGAAAATGGTGACTCCATTAGGCTTCATGGATACACTATTCATTTAGCAGAAGCATGGTAGATGCTTGGTTTGAGGAGGAGCTATTTAGGTTGTTGACTGAACTTGATCTATGTTGATAAATGGTCTTATAATCTAAGTACATTTGAAGGAGGTATGCATAAAGTAAGGGGGAGCATGTTGCCTCAATGTTTCATAAACTGTGTATTGACCTTTTATTACAAAGAAGGGTTGATTCTAGATGATAGTTGTGAAGACATTTGTCATTAATGTCAAAGGGAGAGAAATTCTAAGAAGGGAGATTGAAAATACTAAGGGAGATGAGAGTGATCAATTTTAAGAATGTGTTTCCATCAATGACAAAGGGGGAGTTTGTTGAGAAGTGTTGTCATTGATGTCAAGGTTGATGTCATTGATATCAAGATACATCTATTACAGATGCATGGTGAGTGGTCTATGAGATATGAACCATGTGATAAGAGATAATTTTAAGGTAACCTAATTATTCTTTTGAGTTTGATTTTAATATTCTGTTCAAGATAAACATGTACTAGTCCTTGAGTACGAGGTGTCTTGAAAAGCCTAGTCATAATAAGTATAGTCATATTATGAGCATGTACATGATGAGAATGAATAGGTATTTTTAGAGGTATTATATTATCTAAGGATCATGTAAGACACATTATCAAGGTATAATAGCATCAATAAGTGTTTCAAGGTTAGTTGTCAAGTTTCAAGAGCTTGAGAATCCTAGTCATGACACTAGTCATTGCATGAAGAGACCTTGTGAGAAGGTATGAGCTTGGTGTCCTAGTGATATGGATGCACAAAGGAATAATAGGCTGTATGAGGTTGTTTGATAATGCATATGAGTCATTGGATCACTCATGAGAGTTTCAAATTGAGCCTACAGGGGTAGGACCTACAGAGCTACTATGTAGCTAAACTAGTTTTAGACCCTGCCTGACCTAATGAGGTGTCATAAAGTGTTGTCAAGGCTTATGAAGTATGTAAAGTAGTGTTTGATAATTAGATAGGTTTATTTAGTTTTTATATAATGTTTTGAGATCTTGGATAGTGGTTATAATGTCTCTTTCAAGGCCTAATGTGACTTGTAGGTCAAAGCCTAGAGAGTTAAAAAAGAGAGCATGGCCTAATGGAGTATCGGGATCAGTTTTCAAGGAAAGTGTGAGCATGTGATAATTTTTAGTGGTCTAATAGTTTTTCCCAGGTGTGTTGACCAAGTCTTAGTTAAAATTTTACAAAAAAAGGAAAGAAAAAGTGTTTTGAGGTCTCTTGTGTACATTGAATGAAGGGTTATCAACATGAGAAGAATTTTCAAGTGTTCATTGGCATGTATAACCTTTACATGGGAACCTAATAAATTAATGGTATAGGGTGAAAAGGTCATATATTAAATTTATAATCATTTTTTTTTATAATAAGTGGCTAAGCTTTATGAATGATCTTTAAGATTGAATATGGTTTAAACCCTCAAACAACCCTAATAATGACCTGATATGAAAAAAATTGTTTTTAAGTGCTCAAAATGGATTTATATGGATATTTAAGTGATTATATTTTTTTTTAAACTCTCAAAAGCACATCCAGGTGTGATCAATTTGTCAGGTGAGTGAGTGGACCCCATAAGAAAGGCTTTGTTTCTCATAGATTTGTTGTAGAGTCAAAGTTGACCAAGTCAAAGCTACTAAATGGATGAAGGTTGAAGCTTGATACTTTTATTTGATGTCCATGGTATTTTTTTATTAGTTTATATCTCTTATATGTCTTAAATTGGTCATGCAATTTGACCTATTGTTAAAAGGCCTAATGGTGCAAACAGTGAGAAAATCAGGCAAAAGTGAGAAGGTGATTAGGGATGTGTTATCATAGATTAAGGATGAATCCAAGTGCATGGAAAAAAATTAAATACTTTTAATAAATTTTAATGTTGTATATATGTTTTGGAGGTCAATGGATATGATGAAAATGTTGCTCATAAGTTGACTTGTCTGGTTTAGGTGAGATAATGAGATGCAGGATCATGAGATTGGTCTAAAAAACAAATATTACCATTTTAACATGGTATATTTATATTTTATAGTTTCATAATCATCTCATAATATCATAAAAATTCATTTTAAGTCTTTTAAATTGGTTATATAGGTGTTAAAGGTCAAATTCACCATGACTGGTCTTCAAAGCAAACTTGCAGTTCTAGGTACACAGGTAGCAGCGATGAGTTTAAGGATTTGTTCCATAAATGGAATTATATAATGCACATGATGTTTTTTTTTTGGACTTATATGTCATATTAATTCTTTTCATAATCTTTTAATTTAGTGTAAATATTTGAAACATTGAAGCCAAAATGGCTTGTCTGGTAAAGTAAGGTTTGTGAAAGTGAAGGTCAACAAATTGGTATACAAGACCAATAGTTGTCATTAGATATTATTATATTTGAATTGTAATTTTATTTTCGGGTATTTAAATATCATTTTAATTCACTTTTAGTTATTTATTGTGTTCTTTCAGGTGTCATAATTTCAAGCTTCCATGACTGTGTTTTGAGGCTAGTTCACAGTGTAGAGTGAGCTTTTTGCAGAGAAAGGTTTGAGTACTTATACCCTGAGTTAAGAAGTCTAAATAATATTATGATGACCCTAATGTCATTTAAATTTTTTATATGTGATTTTTTTTCTATGTTTTTAAAAATTGTATTTATACTTTAGTTGTTCAAGATAGACTCTTAGAATATGCATAGGCCTAATTGTGAACAATGTTAATGGTGTACTTCAAGTAGTGGTTGAAGCTAAAATGTGTTATGTAACATATATCAACTTATAATGGGTATATTTTATTTACATATGATTTTCTCCTACCATGTGAAGTGTTTTAATGTGTTCCAAGGAAGACAAAGTGTAACATGTTCTAAGTAGACCTAAAGATGAGATAAGGCCTAATTAAGGTAGATCAAACCTAAAAGGACTCAAATCATATTTTATCAATTTCTATGAGATGTCATAATATTCATTTCATGTCTTAATGAATAGGGTAAGGGTGTTTGGCTGACTAATAAGGATATGAACAAGAGACTTGTATAAATACTAGGCAATTTTAGGCCTATTAGTGTGTGTTGAGAAAAATCAAACAAGATAGTATATTACAGAGCATAAGGAGGTATTTTAAACCATTATAATAGGATATAGGATCAGTTATAAAAATTTTACATAGGTTACATATATTATTATCAAGGTCAAATGACTTAATCAAGTCAAGAAAAGGGCTAGGTGAGTCAAAAAGGCTAGAGGCCAGTTTGAAAGGGATAAAAGTGTGTGAAGAGATGAAGAAGGATATCATCATCTATTGTATGAGAAATAAATTATTATAAATATTATCAAGGTTTTAATGTGGCTAAGTTATTGCTAATTAATCTAGGGGGTTAGTGCCTCCTTGCAAGTGGGTGCTTGTTAAAGCCTAGCTGAGTTAGTGTTTAGCTGGTTGGGGTTGGTGCTCCATGTGAAGTGGGTGCTCCACTAAATTTTATGTTTGTATTATATGAATTTACTCCATTTGAATATATCAATGGGTTTTATTCCCATTGATGGTTTCCCACATATATGGTGTGTTGACTTGTGCAATCTTGTTTCATATTTGTATAGTTGATTGTTTATGTATCACTTGATCTATATGTTGATGATTGCTTAAGTGGAATTGATAATAAAGTTTTGAAGAATTATTCACCTCCCCCCCTCTAAATAATTTTTCTTCAAACAATATATATGTACCAACCCTCATAAATTTGGGGAAAGGTAGGAAATGTACTAACCCAAATAACTACTCATAAAAGAAAGTGAAACCACATAATGGGTTCACTAAAATAAAAACTAAATCATCTATTTTAGATGGATTATAGATTTAATTATATAGTTTTTCTCAATTTATCTCTATGTAAATAAAATTCATGATAAAAATATCATGAACAAGGTTCATGCCCCCATCATGACCATAGATTTGATTTTATAGTTTCACTCAATTTTTTTCAATGTAGAATAATATGCATGATCAAAAGAGAATGAACAATGTTCATGTCCCCATCATGATCTTAATTTTTATTAGTGTGAAGTAAAGTGATAACCATTTTTCATTAAAATTATAAATTATACTATTATGTATGTGCATCGACTAATATTATGCCTCATGAATATAAAAGTGTGTATATGTGCATGAATCAATATCATGTCCCTAAATCTGTATTAATACATTTAGAATGTTATGCATCTATATATTGAATTTGTGAAGCTATATCTCAAATGTATGTATATGTGAAAACCTTTAATGAGTGTTCCTATAAAACTATGTACATATGACCATGCATATACACCAGGGTGTATATGAATATGTAATCAATTCTCTATAATATGAGTGCATATGCATGTATACGCCCCCATATTTTTGTATTGTTATGCTAATATTTTTCATATAACTGAACCATCTAATATTTGAATTTTTATAAATATGTGATAGAATTTTTTGTTCATGGAAATTTATGTTTCTATGACAATCCCATTGTAATACCCCCATTTGAGATGAGATAAGTTACTCATCTCAAAATAAGAGTCAACCATATCATGTCATGTGTAAAGATAAACTCATGTATAATCATGTGAAAATTTAGAAAGTATGCCATCATAGTAATGTACATGTCAATCAAGGCATGTATGTAACATAAGTAATGTACAGAATACAAGTGACATGTCTAAATATATCTATAAATGAATCATGAAATAGTGATCATCACTGATAGATAACTGAATAAGACTATGCAATAAAGGTGTATGATAGGTATCATGACACCATTTACAATTACCAAGCTCAACAAGCACAAAAAACTTAACAAGATCAAGAGTAAGTGTCACACATAAGTCCAAGGGTGGCATATAAGAGGCATGAAAATGTCACAACAAACAAATCAAAGGGCCACACACAACGGACATAAAAATATCACAAACCAAGGACATAAGAATGTCATATAAAATAAGGCCACAGGATGCACACAATAGACAAGCACAAACTAGCCTATTTTATAAGAGAGTAATGACATCAATGAAACATAGAACAATTAAAAACTAATCTACACCACTCATATATAAATGTCACATCATAGTATAATACCATATTTATATATCACTATGTAAGATATGAGTAACTAGAAATAAGTGTAAGTAATTTAGATAAGTCAACATGGTAGAGGATTATATAAATATATTGTTGGCCCCAAAATTTTGGTAAAGTTTAGTCCTATTTTGGTGTAGAACTGGCATAGCACTGAAGGACAATAACACAGAATGACCATAATACATAGTTGATAGGCGTAGAAGCACCATGGCATGGAACTTATAGGGTGAAAGAGGACAATGGCATGGAGGAACCAGTGTGAGAGGACCCAATCAAAGGGGAGTGAGTCATGAGGAACCTAAGGACGTAGGACTCAGAACATAAGTAGAAGACTAGGGGAGTGCATGGGAAGCAAGATAAGTTAAAATAATGGTTCATGTGGGTCACCTCGACCCTATTAGTAGGAATTTTTGAACTAGCATGCAAGAAGAGGAACACATGATAGCAAAGATATATCATAGAGTGAAGATATAGGGGGCACAGAGGCCTAGGTATTTAGGAAAAACTAATTGTTGAACACCATAACTCTTAGTCTATTAAGATTTTTTTGGCCAATTCATCATGTCATTAATGATTGTAAACACTTGGTCAGGACAAAACAAGTATAAATACCCCTATTGTAAAGCATGGTGAAAGAGAGTTTTATGGGACAAATTTGTGATGAACTTTTGTCTTTCTGATGATTAAGATTAATATATGAGATAGCAGGTTTTATCAACTTCTTGTGCTTTATGATGAATAATGGTGTGTGAGTTAAGTGATTAGACTTAAATATGAATTCTGATCTTTCTTTTCTTAGTAACTGATGCTAATGTAAAGTGACAATATTTTATGTATCGATATTAATCAAACCTAGAACACAAAGAATCAAGGTAGTCTATCTTTGCATTTATATAATCCCTCCTTAATTTGCATAAAGAGAAGAATATAAACAAGTTATTAACACTATGCAACAAAACCTATGGGAACCCATATTTCACTGTACACTTTAGGTGAGCATGCAAGACCTAATTCTTGAGTGAAAGGGCCAAGACACTCACTCATTGGGCTAGATTTTAGCATCGAAGCTCAAATTATGAAAGAAACCTCAACATTTTGGTTCCTTTACTGGGACCCAAAGCACTTGAAGCATAGTCATGGAAAATTTTTAAACGTATTACTCTTGAGAATATATAAGAATGGATTACCAGTGTTAAAGATAAATGTGTAGTTCCCTACTTTGAACAAGGAGTCTCCACATGGTAGTGGGTAGAGGAGAACCTCTACAGTGCATTATATGAAACCTTATTTTAAGAGGTCCTGATTTATTTACATACTTGGTTGTCAGTGTATGCTCAGGGATGATCAAGGAATATTAGAAAGAGATAGTCTTGGACACTAGAATGATAAAGAGTTTTTTAGACACCTGAATCTGGCTACCGATAATCTCCAATCAGGATATTAGCCAATTTCCACTCAAAACACACAATTTGGCTTAAAAACACTAAAACACGCTAAATAATGTGAAACTGATGTATGCAAATGCTGATTTTGGCTAGGGTATCCCTAAATGGGGCAATGTAATTTATGGGCTAGCTAAGTTTGATCAGATCATTCTGAGTCAAAATGTTAATTTTTTATCTACGTGCTCTGGATTTATCTTTCCTATCAAATCTATTATACAAGATGTGTGCCTTGGTCATTTGTTGTTAGTAGCATCCTAAATGGGATAAAGGTTCCAACGCATCTAACATGGACTTCCAATTCCAATCCAATTGAATTTTGGACTAGTAATAAGGCATTCTAATCAATTTGAGTAATTTGTGCACAAAGTGCTTAATCATGCTTAAGAGCTAATTAACCCAAATCAAGGCCTAATCAAGAATTCCATGGAAACTTGTTGAAAAATTATTTTTGAAAATGAATATTGAATATCTACATCATCAGGTGACCTCTTTTCTTGGGAAGACATCCATAGGACATAAATGCCACAAATATCATGATTCATGCCTCCCATGCCTCATCAAAGCCCTTCATGCCTCTTAATTTCCCCTTTTTCCAATTTCATGATGAGGATAATTATAAACTTAATTCCAAAAATTGAATTAATCCTCAACCACACATCTTAATCTCAAGATGGAGAGTTCAGGTTGATTCTAGACATTTGCAAAAATCTATAAATAGAGAGGCCATGAATATCATTTCTAAGCTATTTTGGTGCAAAGTTATTATGCTCAAATATATTCAAAGGACTTGATAAATGCAAACTCATTATGCTCAAACATCTTCAAAGGACTTGATAAATGCAAACTTATTATGCTCAAACATCTTCAAAGGACTTGATAAATGCAAATTTATAATGCCAAATTGATTCCAAGCCAAGCCAAGCCAAAGACACAAGGTGCCAAGGAGAGATGGAGGTAGTCAAGCTTCCATTTTCAAGGACTTCATGAGTACAAGCCGAGCAAGCCACTACTACAAAGGCATTTGGAGCATCTAAGGAAGGTGAAAGAATTCTTGTAATTGATTCCATGTTTTTTAGTTGTGTTTGTCATTTGATTTTGTTATCTAAGCCCTCCCTAGTGTTTAGGTCTAGAGATGTTATGATATTAGTGTGTTTATTTTATTTTGGAACTAACACAATACTAATTGTCCTCTCTTGAGTCAAATTCCTAGATCACAAGTTTTAGCAAAACTTGGAGCTCCATGGATGCATGTGGTCAACTTTTGGTGTAAATGTGTTCTAAATAACTACATTTTGGAGTACATTGTAAATACATATTCATGCCTTGAAGAAGCCAAGTTCTAGTTCCTTTAAGAACCATGTGGTCATTATATTATGCTTTTTTATTTTGAAATCAAGAAGCTATTTGTTGATCTTAAACTTGAAACTATACCAATAGAGAGCTAAATCCTCTTGTGCATGAGCTACACATTTGGAAGGGGAGAATAAGAGTTGGTAAAAGATTTTGGGTTTAGAATGGTAGCTAGCCAAAATGCATTATAGAAATGGAAGTATGATGAAGCTCAACAAAGGATTAAAGGAGTTAACAACACATGAAAAGACTGGGAGAACTCAAGGAGTGTTGTTAGGAGCCACAAGGAAGTGGAAACACATGAGGACCCCATAACTTTTGAGCCATGTTCTATGCCACTTCTATCCTATGAAGAAGAAACAAGTTGGATGACATAAACTAAGGAACCAAGTCTGAACCAACCAAGCTCACCCACCATAGTGCATGCTTATGCTTTTGAGTCAGATGAAGTACACATACATAATTGGGACACAAATAGTATGAAATCAAAGATTGAACCAATAAGGGATACTGAAGTTGAGCCTTTTGACGCTCATTTAGACTTAACATTTTATTTTCCTCTTCAATGGAATTCCATGGCACATCTCAGGATGCCTAGTAGATTAGGCCTATAAGGATAGCATACGGGCCCCAATTTGAGTAAGAAACTTGCTACCATGCCTCATACCACAAGCACTATTGTTGGAGGCACTAAAGGTGGTACAAGATGTAGCAGACTTCCTCCTCAAGGGATCAAGGTTGGAGGTTCTCAAAAACTACCCATTCAAGTGCATCAACTGACTATAGTGTATTATGAAATGACACTATACTTACTAAAATATCAAGGTATTGAGAATGTAGCTAAGCATGTACATAAATGTAATTGATTTGGAGAGCACAAGGCATAACCTCCTCTAAGCATAAAGCCACATAGTTTGTAACTATCATTTGAGATTAACATTACTCATCATGCATAATGGTTTGTGGGAGGATTGTCACTACCCTTATGTCTAGCCTTGTCACAATAGACCTTCACTAATATGTGTGAGGCTTTAGAAGCTTCTCTCCATGTTGAGGTAGTTATAATCATTAATACTAGGATCAGTCCCTTTATGGAGGCTTAAATAGCCTCAATGGCATCTTAGCTTGAGAATTTGATAGCCAATAATGCACATGAAACACGTAGTGGTGTTTGGTCCACAGACTACAAATCTAAAGGGCATACATAGAGAAATTTTCTATGTAAGAAAATTCACATGATACTTAAATAGACATGTGAAATCTATAATGAGGAACATGATATGCACTCTTATCCTCTTCTACATCTATATATACACACTAGAGTGTATAACTATTTCAAGATCTGTAATGCCTATATGCATGACACTAACGATTGCTATTTGATTAATGACATCCATGAAGTTGAGCATATGGCAAGGGCCAAACCTCAATAGCAAATAATCAAGATAGTGATGGATACCATGAATGAGAAAGAGGGAAAGGATGAGGAGGAGATCATTTCCCACCTAGGACCTATTATAAATATGGATTTTTGGACCACTATCAAAGGGATTGCCCAAACTACTTGGCGTGCACTTTTATAAAAAGGACCTCTGACTGGAAGAGTATCTTGACTTATATGTGGCTATCACCAAGGAGAAAAATGAAAAATGTGCTAGGATGATTTGAATTGAAAAACCACATTAGCATGTATGCCCAACCATCCCTATAGTTCAATAGGTAAACATTACCACTCATAGTGGGAGACAGACCCAGTCAGCATCTAATCCCATCGAGAAAGTGCAATGGGAAGAACCAAGAGTAAGAAAATACCCTGATGTTTAGTAATATAAATATGTCCTCCAAGATATGATGACACTAATATGAGAACTTTAGGGAGAGATTTAGTTCCTCAAATATAGATACATAATGTAGCATGTTGATGTGCAAAGGGAAGTTGAACCACATGTGACACATGATGAATTTTAGGAGTTGTACAAGCGCATGCTAGATGAGGACATTATTCCATAGCTAAGTGTTTGGCTTAAGAATCAAGACCGAATACCAAATGAGTTTCACCCTCAATTCACTAGGCAGAGTGAATATCATTGTTTAAATCATGCTCAGTGACAAGACACTCTTGATTCCTTTGCTCCCCCGAAAGATAAATAAATATTGGTTAATGCTACCATTGATGGTTGGGTAATCTAGGACATACTGGTATACACCATCATAGAATTAAATGTCCTCACCAAGGATGCTTGGTGCAAGATGGCCAGTCTAGAACTATAGCCTTCACCTCATGTCTTATTTATGGTAAATAAGACTCATGTGTTACCTATTAGGGTCCTCAAGAACACAATGATTGACATAATTGGAGTACCATTCAAAGCGGATTTGAGGTTCTAAAGATAGCTAAAGCTAATGATTACCCATCTCTATTGGGAAGACATTGGTTCTATGAGAATAATGTAGACTTTATATTTAAGAAGTGCTACATTAGTTTTGAAAACACTAATCAGCATGTTGCAATACCACTAAATCAAGCACAAGGGCCCCATTACATAGAGCGTGTTAATGTTGATGAAGATATAAACCATATATATAATGTGACTACAAGGAATGATGAGAAAAGAGGTCCCATTTTAGATGGCATTATTTGATGGTCAGATACTCAATCCTTTTCTGACACTACTAGTAATGCGTGTAATTGTTGGGCTCATGGTGACTACGACCTCACTGGAAAATTATGTAGTACTATCAATAGCCAGGAGAATGTGTTGCACCAATTTAATAAATGACACAAGTTCATTTGCCTTATCACTGGCCAAGTCATGAGGGGACCTATCATAGTGATACCACTTGAAAGACTCGATGAGGCTCCAAGGTTCCACAGGAAAATGGAAGTTCAAGACTTAATTCAATGCCTTAAAGAGTTTTACCACACTGATGAAGATCATCTTAGATATTTAGTTTATTTATTTAATGGAATAGCTACACATTCGTGGTGAACCCATTATGAATGAATCCTCCACTGGGATCAAGTAAGCTCAGCTTTACACCATCAATTTCATCATGATAACAAAGTAAATTGAGCAATCAGTTATAATGAAGTACAAGCACCTAAGTCCCACATCAAAAACTATGAAATAATGTGGTAGAATGATGAGTCATACTAACCAAAATATTTAAGGGTACATGAATTCTATGGAACTTTATGCACTTAGGCATGAGCATGGTATGTTCATGAAGAGCGATACATGGGTACCAAGTTTTGGCATCTACTAAAAGAGAACATGAACTCAACACTATCATATTCTTCACCGAGGATGGATTTGCACCTTACCCTCCAAGCCATGCATGAAGTGGTAGTATGTGACCCATGTCCCATGGAAGAATTCCTAAATATTATCCATCAGGACCCTAAGGATCCCCTACACCTATTCCATGAACCATTGATAGACCCAATTCCTACACTCACACCAGTCCTCGATCAAAACCAATGTGAAAAAAATCATTTGGGGAAAGAAAAGCTCATTTTACAAGTGGAAAAAAGGTGAAGTGTCCACTTCACTTGGCCCAATCTCCAACCATTTAGATGTTCCTATGAATGTTAGCACAAGAGATGTTTAAGACATAGGTGTCGATATGGACAACCCCTACCATGGACCTATTCAGACTATTCAACACAACATCAGCTCAAAACAAGAACCAAAGATGGCTATAATAGGAAACTATTGGATTGACATAGAGATTTCAAAGATTTTTGAATTGCTAAAATAATATCAGGATGTCTTCTTAAGAAACTACAATGAAATGAAGGGAGTCCACTCATCCTTAGGGAAGATGCATATCAAGCTAGTTGACGGTACTTGACCAGTTAGAAAATACCCATATAAGATGAATCCTAATCTATGGGTGCACATCAAAGAATAAATTGATACTATGTTGCACACTAGAGTAATCAACCCAATTGATGAATCTAAGTGGGACAGTCCCATGGTGATTAGTATCAATAAGGATGGATGCATATGTATCTACGTGGACTATCATGTGCTTAATGCATCCTGTGTAACTGATCCCTTTCCAATGCCATTCACAGAGGATATCCTTGAAGCTGTTGTTTTATGTGAGGTATATACATTCACAGATGGTTTATCAGGGTGCCATGAGGTCCAAATAGCTAAAAAAGACCAACCCAAGATAACATTCACCACCAAATAGGGATCATTTTTGTATATTGTTATGCCTTTTGGGTTGAAAAATGTCATAGTAGTGTTTTCATGAATAGAAGTTAAAGCCTTTAAGGACTTCATCCACAAATTCCTTCAAGTCTATTTGGATAATTGGACAGTATATGGTTTGGTCAAGTACCATTTTTCTAACCTCAAACTTATGCTTGAGTGTTGTCAAGTCTTAAATATCTCATTAAACTTAAATAAGTGTCTATTTGTGACACATTTTGGTGTGTTCCTAGGTCACATTATTTTTAATAAAGGACTTGTGGTAGACCTAGTGAAGGTATTTTTTATTCTTCACCTCCCAGCACCCAAGACTCAGTGTGAGGTATGTGATTTTTTGGGCCATACTGGTTATTACAAAAATTTCATCCATGGATATGCAAACATTACTGCACCCCTGGAGGAACTTTTAAATCAAAATGAGCATTTCATATGGAATTGTTCTTGTAAAGAGGCATTTGAAACATTAAAGGAAAAGTTGGTCACTACTCCTATCCTCCAATTCCTTGATTGGAAAAAACCATTTCATGTCCATGTTGATTCATCTGGCATGGTTGTTGGTACAATCCTTGCATAACCAGGTGAAGGTCACTTGGAACGCCCAATCTACTTTTCCAGTAGGAAGTTAACAGTAGCTAAAAGAAACTATACTACTATGGAATGTGAAGCATTGTCAATGGTCTATGCTTTGCAAAATTTCAAGCATTACCTATTACCTACTCCTTTTATGTTTTATACAGATCATGAGGCTTTGAAGTACCTTGTCAATAAACTTGTACTATATGGATGGATCTATCACTGGATTGTGTTGTTCCAAGAGTTCTAATTTTTAGTAATGGTGAAACCTAGGAAGGCCAATTATGGACCTAACCACCTATCATGGATCAAGAACAGAGAACCACCACATGTCATAGAAGATGGTCTTCCTAATGTATAGCTCTTTTGCATTACGTGGGTACTTGAAGAGATGGAATATATTGCCACATTCTTGACCACTGGCTCCACCCCTGATGGTCTCATGTCACAGGAAAAAAGCAACTTGTCATTCGTGTCATAACCTTTCAGATTATACCAGGTGATATTTACAAAATGGGTTTTGATGAAGTTCTTTGATGTTGTGTAATGCAACATGAGTGCCTTGAAGTACTCCATAAAATTCATGAGGGTATGGCAGGTGGACATTATGCTGGAAAGGCTACTGCACGAAAGGTTCTACTAGCTAGATTATGGTGGCCAACTCTTTTCCAAGATGCCAAAGCATATGCTAGGTAGTGTAACATATGTCAGCGTATAGGCAAACCTAACCAAAGAGATGTTATGCCTCTACAACCCATTCCTTCTTATGAACCCTTTAAAAAGTGGGTTATTGATTTTTTTGGCCTCGTCACTCTAGCAAGATGATGAAAAAGTTCTTGATACATCATTGCAGTAATTGACTACCTTACACATTGGGCTAAAGCTATATTAATAAAGGATTGTACTAATTTTTATGCTATGTGGTTCATCTGGGAGAATTTCATAACTTAGTTTGTATGTCCCTTAAGTTTCACTAGTGATTGCAGAACCCACTTTTTGAATGAAACAATATGTATCTTGTTTGTTGAGTTCATGATCAAGCACCACAAAACAACACCATATCATGTTCAAGATAATGGAACTATTGAGGCTTTTAAAAAGATCATAGATACCACACTGACAAATATTTGTAACATTGGCTAAACTGATTGGGATGATAGGGTGCTTGTAGTACTATGGGCTTACCGCACAACCTACAAGCACCTAAACAAAATCACATCATCCAAGTTGGTGTATGGCAAGGAGGCAGTCCTATCAGTGGAGTTTTTGGTACCATATCTGTGTATAGCATGAGTAGGATAATTAGATGAAGAGTCATCCTTAAAATCATGCCTAAACACTTTACTACAACTGGATGAAGCTCATTTCCTCACTCATTAGATATAGGATGTGGAATAGCACAAGCAAAAGGCATGGCATGATCACCATATAAAGAACAAAACAATTTCTCCAGGAATGAAAGTCTTGTTATATGACTCTAAGTTTGTGCACCACCTTGGAAAGCTTCGTATACACTAGGATGGCCCTTTTATAATTCATAGCATTAGACCTACCAGATCATGTCAGTTACAAAGGATGGATAGTTAGTTCCTTCCTGGGCACTATAATGGAAGTTAGCTCTAGTCGTATTTCACTTTAGAATAGTTGAAGTATTGTAATCAATAAAGCGTATGCCATTATTTTATTATGTAATACTTTCAATAAAAGTGTTTCCTTTGTTGCATGCAACTTTTCCTTTTTGTAATTTTTTTTAAAGTTGTTCTTTTCATGGAGGACCACGACTCATTTTAGTGTGGGGTAAGAAGTCATGGTTAGTAATTAAAGTGCATAAGTTACCTAGGTGCATGGGGTTAGATAGGCACGCAAGGTACATGGGCATATAAGGTTCTTAAGACATGCAAACATCAACTTTAAACTTCATAAAATAACCATTTGAATTTAAATACTCTGAAGACCTAATAGAGCACATTTAATTGTACCATTGAAGATTAATAGCAAATGGGTGAGGACAGTGTCAATGGGTCCCAAAGATATAATAGAGCTCATTTAATCATGCATTAAAGATCAATGATGAACATTAATTAAAAAATTATAGGATCCTAAAATTAAACATGCTAATGACAAGTGACATGATCTTGCGAGCAAAATCCAGATCTAACGGCATGTAGATGAACTCAAGTCAGTGGGGCTAGGTAGATCTGTTGACCCAATTTTGCCCCTCAGGCAAAATTCTGGTCACCTCCTACACCTGCTTTACAGGCCAGTCATTTCAGGTTGCAAGGTCCACCTTCAGGTCTCGACAGTGCCGTTACAGAGCATTAGTCATGAAAGGCAGCGAAAGGGAGAGTCTTCAAATGTCCACGAGAGAAGAGAAGAAAATGGTGTGTTCAACACTTAGGCAAAAAAGAGGGCAGAAAAAATGCAGAGGGCGGCAAAATCGCTGCCCACTACAAGGGCGGGTAAAATGAGCCCACCTACAAACATGCAGAGGGCGGCAAAAGGGCCGCCCATAACACAAAGAAAAGAAAGATGTCGGCCGACGTCGGCAATACTACCGTCGTCGGCATCTTACAGAGATCGACGTCGGCAGAACCACCGTCGTCGGCAGCACAACAGAAGACGGGAGAGGAAAAATTCCCACCCTAAGGCGGTGAAAATAAAAAGTCCCGCCCTAAGGTGGCGAAAATGAAAAGTCCTGCCCTCAGGCGGTGAAATGGAAAGTCCCGCCCTCGGGCGGTGAAATGGAAAACCCCGCCCCATGGCGGGGAAGGAGAAAGGGCTGCCCACAGCACAATACTGCCGACGTCGGCAGCTTACAGAAACCGACGTCGGCAAGACTGCCACCGTCAGCAGTTTATCGACCGACATCGGCAGAGAATCCTACATGAAGTTCATGCAAAGGGCGGCAAAATCGCCGCCCGCTATAAGGGCGGCAAAATTCACCTGCAGTGCACAAGAAAAAACCCGCCCAGCCGCTGGAGGAGAAGACCAACATGCAAAATGAGGCAACAAGCATGGTCTTGGCAGACTTGTGATATCATCAATACTATTTTCATGCTTTCCAATGAAACTTCTCTTGGCTCTTCTACTATAAATGCATAGACTTAGCCATTTATCAGGATCTACCTGACTTTTGTAAAGAGCACTGCTCTGCAAATTCTCCACCTAAATCAATAAAAATACAGTTTTTGCCTCCATCTTGGATTGATTTGATGTGTATGCCCTGAGTATTATCTGTGTTTAATCATTATCTTCCATGCTTTCACAGGTAATACCAACAGACCAGCTATCTACAGGGACCAGTTCTGCAGCTGAAAGGAGAAGAGCAATACTTGAGAAAGACAGAACAGAGTAAGTTGCTTGCAAGTGTGCATTCCACAGCACCTCGGTAAACCTCTGTGGTGTATTTTCCATTATAGCCTCCCCATTTGTCTTAGCAGCCTGATTCCTCTACCAGATGTGTAGAGTATACTTGCATTTTCCCTGATTCTGAGAGTGGATCTAGAAGGTCACCCCTTTATTTTGGTGTATCACCTCTTTTAGAGTAGGTTGTTTGTTTTCATGCTTTTCTCTCTCCCTTTTCATCCCTCCCAGTATATACCTATATACCTATATTTTGCGTTACCTGAAACAAACAAGATACATCAGAGGGAACTAGCCCATATCTAGAGACTCTCCTCTCCTGCTTCGCCGTCCCACAGGTGAGAGAGGGGTTTCCATGTTGCGGGGAGAGGGCAGGAATCCGTTTTCCTGCCGAAGGGTGCACTTTCCAGCGTCAATAGTTTTGGCACACCCGGTGGGACTATAATTTTATCAGTTTCTAACATAGTAGTATTTCAGGATTGATGCTGGTCCTGCTACAGTGATTTTCAAAGATTTCCAGCATCTAGCGACTCCACTAGTAAGAGCTCAGTTCTTTATTTTTAAGACCAGTCACTTAAACTTCTATGCCAAAGGTTACCACAAGGTCAGCTTCAAGAAGGGTCCCCTTTGAGTTCATTGAACTACCTTTAAACTCTGCTAAAAGGCTCAGGTTTGAAAGAACTCGCCCTTATCCACTAGTAAATCCTCCTAGACCTGTTGCTAGGAACACCAACCCAACTCAGCCACAAATACAACCTATCCCAGCCATGGCATTGCCTTTTGCAGCTTTTCGTGGTGAGAGCCCTTTGAACCTCCCATGCTATGATCCGATCCCAGGAATAGCTCTAAAGAATGTGCCTTCTTTTGATGGAGTGGGACCTATTACAGTTGTTGAGCATATCAAAAATATTGCCAACCTTTGCAATATTCACAATATAACAGAAGAAAATATTGCCATCAGACTGTTAGCCTTGTCTCTGAAAGGGAAAGCTCTTGATTGGTACGGTACCTTGCCTGTGAATTCCATACATTCTTGGAACGAATTGGGCACCCATTTGACTGATCGTTTTGGGGAGAAAAGTGATGGCCTCTCTCTTGCTGAGCAGCTGACAACTATAAAAAGAGCTCTGCACGAGTACATGCAGGACTTCAACACGCAGTTTCAAAAGACTTGGGATAGAATTCCCATCCTGGTAAGGCCGACCCCCAGCTACGCTTTCTTGTACTATCTAAAAGCATTAAATAGTGACATTGCCATGATGATCCAATCTATGGGGGGACACATACTGCCAGCTGCGTATGACATAGCCATTGCGACCGAAAATTGCTTAATTCAAGCTGAGAAAATTGCCCCTAGACCTCACATGCCACTTTTCCCAGAACCGCTGCCCCCAATTTAGGCTGTCGCTCCTACAATTGCTCCCCTACCTGTCATCGAGAAACCAGTTGCGTTTCCATCCAATGAATTAAATGAAGTTAAGGGCCTACTGCAGAGCATGTCAAACGAACTTGTTGCCCTTAAAAGGTAGCAAGCTCAAAGCAACAAGCCAAACCAGGGTTATCAGAATTATGGCCATGCCCCTAGACCCCCCTTTCAAAATTATAACCAAAGTCAGGGGCAGCTCACTACAACCAAGCCTTATCAAAATTATAACTCAGGCCCCTCTTCGTCATCTAAAGCTATGGTGCCTATTCAGAATAATTTAGTGCAGGAGCAGCCAGGTTGTTCAACCATGAGACAGGGTTAAGAGCAAGCTGCCCACACGAACGATATGTTGAATTTTTTTCAGAATTCATAAAATCAGGCTGCTGATTTCTCTCAGTTTTTTGAGTTTCCAGCCCAACCCAGCACAAGTAACAATCAAACTCAGCCGGATTCTACCCTGATAAATCACGAAGAGGGTGAGCTCTATGCAATTAATCATGGGGGCACTGCAGGCAATCATGCTGATTGCATTGCGGCCAATATGAGATATAAAAGAACAATTGGAGAAGTGCAAGCTTCCCCTCAGGCAGCAGCGAATCCTCCACCACACCCTTTTCAAAAGGCTCTAATTCCCAGACAACCATTTGCACCTCCAGCTCCTCAGTCTACAGCTCCAATCGGGATCAGCCCAAAGGAAAACACGAAAGGAGTCAGTCCCCAAGTTAATATAGTTGATCAAATGAAGAAATTGCATGTGAGCATTTCTCTATGGGATTCATTGTCTCTTTCGAGACAAAAGGAGGTATTGAAGAAAGAATTGCATGAGCTAGATCACCAGGCCATCCCAACAGACACTAATAACGTCCTAATGATGAATGGGCAGCCTTCAGCTCCAGGTCAGGTAAAGAAAGAAGAAAAGACTCCCCCTTTTTATGTATCTTTGATCATAGGGGATTTCTTAGTACATAATTGCATAATTGATAGCGGGGCCAGCACTTCAGTAATGCCTAAATGCATTGCTGATAAGATGGGGTTAAAGTACGAAGCAATGAACAAAGGAGTCTTGCAACTAGATGGGACACCCGCAAAGACAGTCGGAGTCCTGGAAGGATTGAGTTTAACATTGCATGCCTGCCCGACATTCTCAATCCCCCAAGATATAATGGTAGCGGACGTTCCTCCATATTTTACAATCTGTTTGTCTAGGGACTTTACGTCCAAGATAGGTGGTTATCTAGCAGCGAATTGGTCATACCTGGTTTTCAGAACCAAATATGGTACCAAAGTAAAAATTGAATCCAAGCCACTCTACAAGGACCACCTAGAGCCCTATTCACCCAAGGCAGCGAATGTCAGTTACACTATCATTGATCCAGAAGACTCTCAAACGGACAAGTCCTCATCTTCTGCTCTTGAAGGAGTCACAGATTTACTCTTAGATGAGTGGGGAAGCGATAACTTCGAGCACGATCCTTATAAGTTTATTGAGGAGGCAGACATTGGTGTCTATTGCTTGCATGAAGAAAGTGCCATCATGCCCAATATAATGAAAGAGAACAAAGAAGACCTTGGCCTGTGGCAGCTATACTTCGACAGTTCCAGAAGCAAACTAGGTGCTGGCGGTGGGGCAATGTTAATCTCCCCTTCTAAAGAAAGGTATTTTTCATCTTTTCATTTCCAATTCTCTTGCACATGTAATGTTGCAAAATATGAGTCTTTGATTCATGGACTTGAGTGGGCAAGAAAGAGAGGGATCAGAAAATTGCAAATCCTGGGGGACAGTGAACTAATAGTGAACCAAATAAGAGGCCTGAACCTAACCAAGAACTCCTTGCTGAAGTCTTACAAGCACAGAGTCTGGGACTTGATGGAGGATTTCCTTGCTCTTAACATTACCTCGATCCCAGGGAACAAAACAAGCAGGCTGACAGGTTGGCAGCTGTTGGCGCCCAATTTGATGTTTCAAAAGAGATAAGCAGGGGTTGTGGTTCACGCCATTTAAAGGTGGTGGTTCGGCCTTCGATCCCAGACAATGTTACAAATTGGCAGGTCTTCGAAAGTGACCAACAGATAGCCCTTTTCCTAAAGGAGGAAGCTGAGTTTGCGGTCCACAATCAAGCAAAATTGCAGCAGCAATATGGAAATCAGATTGTTCAATTGAAGAACAATAAACTCCCTAAGGGTCTGGTCACACTTGAAAGTATTTTCAATGGAGAGGACCAACTAAGAGATGACAAAGCATGCATCACTACCAAAGAGGAGAATTATGAAAAAGTGGAAATCTTCAAGGACAAGTTGCTAGCGCTTGGTAAGGTCTGCACGTTTCAAGAAAGGCAAGCTTTCATTCTGTTGTGTCAGGAGTTTGTTGACGTCTTCGCCTGGGACTATAGCGACTTGAAAGGCTTCGATCCAAGACTCGCCCAACACACCATTGAATTAGATGAAGGCGCAAAGCCAGTCACACAAAATCAGAGACCTGTTAACCCGATGGTTGAGCTCCTTATGCAGAAAGAATTGACCAAGTTGATTGAGTCCGGCATTATATTTCCGATCAAACATTCCTCATGGTTGGCCAATTTGGTTCCAGT
Organism: Torreya grandis; assembly: GCA_037957365.1. NCBI lineage: Eukaryota > Viridiplantae > Streptophyta > Pinopsida > Cupressales > Taxaceae > Torreya > Torreya grandis. Next base: position 5,286,778 of record JARHVA010000230.1, read on the forward strand.
TAGAAATAAAAATGGGGAGATCAGACTGTGCGTCGACTTCAGAGACCTTAATAAAGTCTCTTTAAAGGATCATTATCCCCTTCCAAACATGGAGCAGATCCTCCAAAAGGTAACTGGTTCCGAACGCTTCTCCCTCCTGGATGGCTATTCGAGATATAATCAGATTCTGGTGCGTGACTCCGACCAATACAAAACAGCCTTCACCACTAAATGGAGAACGTTCGCCTACCAGAAGATGCCTTTTGGGCTATCCAATGCTGGTGCTACTTTCCAGTGACCCATGGACATGGCTTTCAGTGGTTTGATAAATAAGAACGTGCTGGTGTATCTCGATGATATAACAGTTTTCTCCAAAGAGGCAGGATAGCATATGAAGAATCTCAGGTAGATTTTTGAGAGGTGCAAGGAATTTGGCATCTCCCTAAATCCAAAGAAATGTGTATTTGCGGTTCATGAGGGGAAACTTCTTGGCCACATTGTGTCCAAGGAAGGTTTGTCTATTGACCCCGAAAGAGTCCGCTCCATCTTGGAGATGTCCCTACCAAAACACAAGAAAGGCTTGCAGAGTTTCTTTGGCCGGATAAATTTTATTCGGAGGTTCATTCCAAACTTTGCTGAAATAGTTAAACCCCTAACATCCTTGCTAAGGAAGGGTGAAGAATTCAAGTGGACAACGCCAAGAAAGGACAGCTTTGAAGCTATCAAACAGGCTTTGACCCAGGCTCCCGCTCTAATCAGCCCCGACTTCAACAAAGACCTCAATCTCTATACCTTCAGTAATGGAGAAGTAATATCTGCTATGCTTACCCAAGCAAATAGTGATGACCTCGAGCAACCACTCGCCTTCTTCAGCCAAGGGTTAGAGGACTTCGAAATTAGGTACACCTACGTAGAAAAACAAGTCCTGGCAGTGGTGCGAAGCTTGAAGAAATCCAGATATATGTTATCAAACAGTAGGATCCATCTCATGGTTCCACATCCTGGCGTCAAAGATTTCCTAACCAATCGAGACTTAAACGAGAAAAGAGCGGGATGGATCACCAAGGTAATGGAGTACGACATAGACATCAAAATCACCAAGTTGGTGAGAGGAAGGGGCCTATGTGAACAGCTAGCCGTAGATTTGAGATAAAAGGATGAAGACAGTTTGTTGATCCATGACGCAGCCACTATAGAAGAACCAGCTATCGTAAGAGATTGGACACTGGACATGAGGTGTTTCCTTCTTACGGGCGAATGTCCACAAGGTCTCGGTAGGGCTGGAAGAAGGTATTTTAAACTTCAGTCCCTTCACTATGTTTTGATTGATGGAGTATTATTTATGAAGGATCTCTCTGGGGTTCTCCTGAGATGCATTGACTCCAATCAGGCTGACACGGTATTGGCTAAATTTCATGATGGGCCAGCAGGAGGCCATTTTGCCCTTAAGACCACAGCAGCAAAAATAATGAGAGCTGGCTATTTCTGGCCCACTCTCTTCAAGGATACCCATGCCTAAATAAGAAAGTGTCAGAATTGTGCACTCTTTGATGGAAAGCAGTGATTGGCTGCCATGCCCCTACAGCGCATTCAAGTTGAGCAACCATTCATGCAGTGGGGCCTGGATTTCATAGGGATGATCAATCCTCCCTCCAGTGCTGGACACAAATGGGTCTTGACTGCTACAGATTATTTCACCAGGTGGGTGGAAGCCATTGCTTTGAAGGAAGCAAATGAAAGCACAGTCCTGGATTTCTATGAGAATTTAGTGACACGTTTTGGGGTCCCAGCCACTATAATTTCAGACAATGCCTTGGCTTTTCTGGGAACCAAAACTAGTGAATGGGTGTTAAGGTATGGTATATATCTCAGCACTTCATCAAATTACTACCCGCAGGGGAATGGGCTAGCTGAGTCCACTAACAAAAATTTGATTAGGATTATAAAGAGGACCATGGAAGAAAATCAGAGAACTTGGCATGCCAAGTTGAAAACAGCTCTATGGGCCGATCGAATCACTCCGAAAAGATCAATCGGAAATTCTCCATATACGCTTGTGTATGGAAGGGAAGCAAGGCTTCCTATCTCACTCGAGTTGCCGGCATTAGACCTCGCTCATCAGCTGCAGCTAAAAGAAGGAAGCAGCATGGAGGTCAGATTGTGTGAACTAATGGAGCTCCAGGAAGTAAGAAATCAGGGCATGGTCTCTATGATCAGTCGCCAGCATCAGGTGAAAAGACATTTCGACAAGAAGTCTTCGTCAAAAAATTTCATCGAAGGAGACATTGTCCTAAAATGGGACAAAGATAGAGCTAAGCCCAGAAAACATGCAAAATTTGATGCCCTCTGGAGCGGTCCTTACATGATTACTCAGTGCAAGCAGCATAACGCGTTCCAGCTCTCTAAGTTGGACGGTGAAGGATTGCGTATCCCAGTCAACGGGATACACCTAAAGCATTGTCACTAAATTTTTGGTTCGACTGTACATAGTTTCCTTTGTTGCTTTCCCTATTTTCCCTAAGTGCAGTTTGCACAGTTAGTTGTTTTTAGTCTTGTGTGTTTCCCTTTGCGGTGGGGGTAAATTTTGTATTTTTGATTTCAGAATCTCGAGAGCTGTGGAGAACTTGCTTCAAAGTTACCATCCAACTCCGCACCCAATGGATGTGCAAGGCAACCAAGTTCTAAGCATAGCAGGCATGCTTCCCCTCTGAGTCGCCAATTTGTTGACCCAATTTTGCCCCTCAGGCAAAATTCTGGTCACCTCCTACACCTGCTTTACAGGCCAGTCATTTCGGGTTGCAAGGTCCACCTTCAGGTCTCGACAGTGCCATTACAGAGCATTGGTCATGAAAGGCAGCGAAAGGGAGAGTCTTCAAACGTCCATGAGAGAAGAGAAGAAAATAGAGTGTTCAACACTTAGACAAAAAAGAGGGCAAAAAAAATGCAGAGGGCGGCAAAATCGCCGCCCACTACAAGGGCGGGTAAAATGAGCCCACCTACAAACATGCAGAGGGCGGCAAAAGGGCTGCCCACAACATAAAGAAAAGAAAGATGTCGGCCGACGTCGGCAATACTGCCGTCGTCGGCATCTTACAGAGACCGACGTCGGCAGAACCGCCGCCGTCGGTAGCACAACAGAAGACGGGAGAGGAAAAAGTCCCACCCTAAGGCGGCGAAAATAAAAAGTCCCGCCCTAAGGCGGCAAAAATGAAAAGTCCTGCCCTCAGGCGGTGAAATGGAAAGTCCCGCCCTCGAGCGGTGAAATGGAAAACCCCGCCCCATGGCAGGGAAGGAGAAAGGGCCGCCCACAGCACAATACTGCCGACGTCGGCAGCTTACAGAAACTGACGTCGACAAGACTGCCACCGTCGGCAGTTTATCGGCCGACGTCGGCAGAGAATCCTACATGAAGTTCATGCAAAGGGTGGCAAAATTACCGCCTGCTACAAGGGCGGCAAAATTCACCTGCAGTGCACAAGAAAAAACCCGCCCAGCCGCTGGAGGAGAAGACCAGCACGCAAAATGAGGCAACAAGCATGGTCTTGGTAGACTTATGATATCATCAATAGTGTTTTCACACTTTCCAATGAAACTTCTCTTGGCTCTTCTGCTATAAATGCACAGACTTAGCCATTTATCAGGATCTTCCTGACTTTTGTAAAGAGCACTGCTCTACAAATTCTCCACCTGAATCAATAAAAATACAATTTTTGCCTCCATCTTGGATTGATTTGCTGTGTATGCCCTGAGTATTATCTGTGTTTAATCATTATCTTCCATGATTTCATAGGTAATACCAACAGACCAGCTATCTACAGGGACCGGTTCTGCAACTGAAAGGAGAAGAGCAATACTTGAGAAAGACAGAACAGAGTAAGTTGCTTGCAAGTGTGCATTCCACAGCACCTCGGTAAACCTCTGTGGTGTATTTTCCATTATAGCCTCCCCCTCTGTCTTAGCAGCCTGATTCCTCTACCAGATGTGTAGAGTATACTTGCATTTTCCCTGATTCTGAGAGTGGATCTGGAAGGTCACCCCTTTATTTTGGTGTATCACCTCTTTTAGAGTAGGCTGTTTGTTTTCATGCTTTTCTCTCTCCCTTTTCATCCCTCCCAGTATATACCTATATACCTATATTTTACGTTACCTGAAACAAACAAGATACATCAGAGGGAACTAGCCCATATCTAGAGACTCTCCTCTCCTGCTTCGCCGTCCCACAGGCGAGAGAGGGGTTTCCATGTTGCGGGGAGAGGGTAGGAATCCGTTTTCCTGCCAAAGGGTGCACTTTCCAGCGTCAACAAGATCTATGGCTCATGTTCACTCTATAAAACTGATCCAACAATGAGCTCAAGGTTAAAAGGTCAACAAATCCTAAAACTAAGTGATAGGTTTCCAAGTTTCATGATCGTGGGAGCTATCAGATAAATCAATAGAATGTGTTCAAGTCGTGCAGAAGTGGATCAATGATATGTATTTGATCTAGCAGAATTAGATCAATGGTATGCATTTAAGCACAGGACACAGCTATCATCCACTTTGAATAAAGGCACGTGATGAGACATGTTATTAATGTGGAAAGAATGGTTATGGAAAGGAATGGACCAATGGCATGATGTGACAAATATCATTAAATGCATTAATTGATAAAAGTGAGGATCCAAGCATAGAGGCCATTAAGGATCTGCATTAATGATACAAAGTGATGGGTGATAGGATAACATTAATATGGTAAACTCCTCTTGGAGCCTATAAATGTGTAAGTTAAACTCATTTTACACTTTACCTTGAAGATTAACAAAGCCAAAGATCAAATGGCTACCAGAGCTGAGCTAATTGAACCTAGAGCCGAGCAAAGTGAATTCATCTCCACAGCAACCTACATAGGGCACTACCAAGTTAAGAATAGATATTACAAGTTTGGTTCGTTTGAAAAACATTAATACCAAAAGTTATAGGTTTTAGGTCTACCATTAAAGGGTGCTTAATCTCCTAAATTTGAAGTAATAATCCGTAACCATGTAATCTTTTGGAAATGTTGGACAGCCATGTGTCAACCTTTGAACTCCACGAAGGGTGATGCAGCCTAAGAAATAGGCCAAAATGATTGAACCTTTGCCAACAATACTAGAAGGAGAGGAGGTGATCAGAGGAGACTAGGTTCCAATTATTGAAGAAACACTAGAATAACAAGTTTAATGTGTGAAAGAAGAAGAGGAAATTATGGTGCACAAAGTGAAGCAGGCCCAATCATCCTCGACACAGAAAGCTTAAGCGTTCTCACCTCCATCTCTATTGATTGAAGAAATATAATATCTAGAATCAGTGTTGCGTGTAGAGAACTAGGTCTCCAAGGTTTCCACTTGTATCATATTTGAATACAATCATTTCCAACCTAGGAACAAGGTTGAGCTTAAAAGTGACTATCAGGTCGAGACTACGAACACCAGGAACCAAGTGGTGTATGATCTCACTATCTTCAACCAACTGGATGTTACAAGGTTATTTTAACTCTTTAATTTACCATACTTTGGTAAACCCATGAAGGTGATTTAATTCCTTCTTTGGCACATCCATGAGGACTATATTTACTTCATTGGGCATAACATGAAGATCATGCTCAAAAGGATCATCAAAGTCATGGGACTACAGTGCTCAGTGTTTAGCATAATTGGTGACTTGAAAAACACCAAGGAGGTCCAAAAGACCACCATGGTGCTCTTATATCAGAATCAAGGCCATGCCATGCACATTAAAAACCTATAGGATTATGCCCTCCTGGTTTTAGTGTAAATCATCATGACTAAGATTGGAGGGACCGATTATTGGCAAGAGGTTGACATGGTGCACCTCTATATTTCCCATCAAGTCACACAAGGGCTAAAGTACAACTGGGCTATGTACTTCATGTAGAATATTATTGAAGATGCAAATAGGACCCATCAGATGCCTACGTGAAAGTTCCTATGGGGAGTAATCATTCTCTTATTATTTTTAGATGAACTTGGTGTGCCATATTATAGCTCGAGAGCACTAAAGTAGGTATACCCTCCCATGCACAAGTCCCCCTCTGAATGCTTCACAATGCTCACATGCCCAAGTCACATCACCCCCTCATACAAGGTCAAGATGAGGTATTGGTTCAATGGAATGAAGGCAAAGTTTGGGGATGAGTGGTGCATCCCCAAGGACTTGCCCCCTTTAGCTACGAAACAAGCACAATTTTTCATGAAGCGGCAGTTCTTCACGCATATCTGAATGAACCCATCTAGAGAGATCTTTGCATGGCTCAAGTTACCGTGTGCCTTCTCGATGTGGTACTTCATAGAATCCATCAATCATATTTATGACATGCGACCTATCATCCTATAGGCTAAAAGAATAGACTCGAAGATTCACACTTTCTATAAAATGTTTGTCTATCTAGGCAAAAAGGACTATATGAAGAAGAGGAAAATGGACCTGACCGACATCAAAGTCAAGAAAATGATGGTGGGGTATAAAATTCAAAACTTTTTTACATGTTACACCCCTAAAATCATCCACAAGGCAAGGACCCCAAGGAGAGACTTCCATCAATGCCACACCTGAAGAAGAAAAAGTGGTCAGATGTGGGTGCCAGTACAAGTGGGCATCAGGCACCATAGAAATGGCAGAAGACTACAAAAGCATCATGACCTACCCCTCCACCATCTAGAATTTTGCCATCCCATCCATCTATGCCACCTCCACCTCACCTTTCACCTTCTCCACCTCATCCATCTCCATCCCCTCCCCACACTTCTCCACCTCCACCTCTACCTTCTCCACCTCCACCTTATCCCCCTAAAGTAACTCCACTAGCATCTCCCCCAAGTGCTTCTACTTCAAGAGTTGCTCAAAAATAGCCCCCAAGACAATGGCCCCAGCAAAAAATTCCTAAGGTACAGGTTCATAGCTCGGGTTCTAATTCTGAGAAAACTCCTTCCCCAATGCGAGAGGAGAAAGCCACCTTTGATGAATCATTGCTTGATGTTGAACCATAATATGGCGAGGAGGGGGATGGTGAAGAACTAAGTGTGATGGCCGTTAGTAGCCATGAGGAGGACAAACTTGAGTAGGACCCTCATAAAGGGAAGGGACCGATCAAGGCTACAAAAGAGCATGGTGACAATACAATTGGCAATGTATGTGAATAATATCAGTTTGGCATCCAAGATAAGATGCTCTATCTTTGGTCGCATTTTGTTCCTATTGAGGCAACCATGGAAATAATGACTCAAGTGTCCTTCCTTTTAGATATGTATAATAAGGAGTGTGAATTCAAAGTCCCCCAAGGTAGCCTTTCCTTAGGTCCAGATGCTTCAGTGCTACCGAAACCATTGTAGGTAGATCCATAAAAGATCTCCCCACTTCTAACAAGTAGTGCCTTTTTGAAGCTAGGCATGGAGATTATGTGCCAAAATATTTATCAGATTATGATATGCACACTGCTGAGAGAAAATATGCCAAGATTATGGGCATGTATAATAAAGAAGTTACAAAGAAACAAGCACTCATCGAAGAAGTGGCCACGTTGAAACAACAAATTCAAGAGGCCATAAAGGTAAAAGTCAGGGCATTGAACCTTTGCAAAACAATTTTTAATGAAAAATTGGTGTTAGCAGATGGCATGCCTCTTGACGGGGATGCCATAGGAAAGTTAGAGGTCTTAGTAGAACTGTTGCTCAAGTGATGGAAGGAGCAACCCATGTCGAAAGATGAGGGATATGAGTTAGTTGAACAGTTCACCACAGTCATCAAATTTTATAAGCATCCTATAGAGAGGGTTGGGAAGGTTATCCCCATTTTGGATAAAAATTTTGTGCAGCTAGCATGTCCAAATAAATTCTTGGAGGCTCAGCTCCAAGATGAATAAGCCCAGAGGTAGCATTTGGTTGATGTTGCACTCTTAATAAAATACCATGTTGAGCGTGCCAAAGCATTCATGGATGTAGAGGAGATGGAGGACACAATCAATAAACATCATCAACAGTTGAATGCAAATTTTTAACCCTCTGAGGATAGGTTGATAAGGAGGTTTCCACACTTAAAGACATCCAAAAGGATGCCATCACGTCCCTAGATGAACTAGTCAAAATGGTCGATGAGACCTCCATCAAACCTGAAGAGATAAATAAATAAAAGGGGGCCATAGAAGAAGTAACTAAAAAAGTGATCAAGCCATTGTCACATCATGACAATTTGAATAAGGAGATCATGCAATTAGGGCCTAAATTTTTGACAGAGGACGCTAGCATGACTTAGTCCAAGATGGACTAAGAGCGTAGTGTGGGGTGATATTAGCCCAAATTTTTAGCTAAGTGTTGTCCTATTTTGGCACATAATCGTCATGATGTTGAAGGACCATGGCATGTAGCTGATAGGCATAGAATCACCATGGCATAGAACTTATGGGGTGAAAGAGGATAATGGCATGGAGGAACCAGCCTGAGAGGACCCAATCAGAGGGGAGTGAGTCACAAGGAACATGAGGATGTAGGACTCACAACAGAAGTGGAAGCCTAGGGGAGTGCATGGGAAGTGGGAGCAGTTAAAAGAATGGTTCATGTGGGTCACCCTAAGCCTATTAGTAGGAATTTTAGCACTAGCCCGCAAGAAAAGGAATACATGGTAGCAAAGATATAACATAGAGTGAGGATATAGGGGATGCAGAACCCTGGGTTTTTAGAAAAAACTAATTGTTGAGTGCCACAACTCTTAGTCTATTGAGAGTTCGTTGGCCAATTCAACATGTTATTAATGATTGTAAACACTTGGTCAAGGTAAAACAAGTATAAATACCCCTGTTGTAAAGCACGATGGAAGAGAGAGTTTTTTGGGATGAATTTATGGTAAACTTTTGCCCTTCTGATGATTAATATTAATATATGAGATAATAGGTTTTATCAACTTCTTGTGCTTTATGATGAACAATGGTGTGTGAGTTAAGTGATTAGACTTAAATATGAATTTTTCTCTATCTTTTTTTCTTAGTAACTGATGCTAATATAAAATGATAATATTCTACGTAGTGATATTAATCAAACCTAGAACCCAAAGAATCAAGGTAGTCTATCTTTACATTTGTATAATCCCTGCTTAATTTGCATAAAGAGAAGAATATGAACAAGTTATTAACATTGTGTAACAAAACATACAGGAACCAGTCTTTTATTGCGTGCTTCGGGTGAGCGCACAAGACCTAAATCTTACGTGAAAGGGCCAGCATGCTAGCTTGTTGGGCTAGACATCAGCGCCAAAGCTGGAATTATCAAAGAAACCCCAACATATATAACCTATAATATTGAAACCTATTGAATAAGATGACCACAATATCTACATGACCACTTAGTAGAGGAAATTCAACACCTATAAGTCTATGTGTAACATGTATGTCTTGCATCACACTCATATGTCATGAAATGCATGTGTGTATGAAAAATAATTTTCCATCTACCAAACATGTGATAAATAACATATGTAAATAGTGTAATCTAGTAATCATGTCATGTTCAATTCCTAATTTTGATTTTTTGAATATTTGGAATGTATTTGTATTTTCATTATTTTTTTATATTTTTTAAAATATTTAAATTTTGAAAAGTGTTAACCAATGATTCCATCAATGGGAGGATCATGGGGAGTGCATGTATCAAAGAGTGTGATTCCCTTTGTCATGAGTGAGATGTACCAAATGTAGGTGTATTAGAATTGGATAAGAAGTCACATGTTGTATGATAAATTTCATGATCACTACTCATAGAATCCCATGTATGATGGGTAACTCTAGAAGGTCAAGGATTTTTTGGGGTCCTTGTATAATAGGTTAATGTCTCACTATATGTGTTGATCGTGGAACATGTTTAACTATCCATTGTACTAAATTAATATGTACTATAGGAAATGATGGTCTCTATAAGCCCTGAAAAACTCTCTCGCATTAAATAGCTTATTGTTTGTAGACCCATATACTTTCCTATGAACTGGGTTTATAGAAATGTCTTGCATATTTGTAACCACTATATCTAATATTGATCTTATATGGGTCTATCAACCAATTGCAATGGTGATGGGAGTGGAGGAGGAGATACCATTCACTGTAGAGGGTACTCGTATTACTTGTAACTATGAATACCTTGTTGTAATGTATGTACTTGAGACATTGAGTTATAGTAGATGGTATTGCACAAATATTTTAGATCTAAGGGCATATGAACAACATGTCAAAGACCCTGTTACTCTATATAACTAAGAGTGGAGTGGCTAGTATGTTAGAGCTTACTTGTAGAGGTAGCGCTATGTGTCTTAGGGTATTTTATTTCTATCCATAGAATCCTTAACTATTATTGATTTATCTTGTAAATCCTATTGTGTTTATCCAAGGGAGTGAAGTGTCATTGTGAACTTCTTATCACTTGACCCATTGTTTATCATGACATTATGTATGGGTTGCTCATTGATATAGGCTCGTATTAATAATGTATGAAAATTTGAATCATCATAGACAATCTCACTATCATCAAATGTGATCATAGGACATTGTGGTGAGGTGTTGATAAGTGTACCAATAATCATATCTATTAAATGATCATATGGGTGGAGGATGCATAATGTACTTTTGAAGTCATTCTTGGGAAATAGATCATTGAATAATTTCAATTTGTTATATTCATTATTTTGTGGTATAGATTCCTATGTAGGGGTGCTCATGTCAATACTATTGTCATTGATAAACTATTGTATCTTACGTCTCATTTTGAATTGCTTATTCGCAGAATGTCCCGTAATTTGATTGTAGTCACATTATACATTACTATCAGTGTTCCTTAGTTTAGACCTGTTTGGATCAAAACCTCATGTTGGAAGAATTGTGATAAGGTTTCACTAGTAACTTCTATAACAATATATGAGGTGGTGATAGTAATCTAGAAAACTACCTCTTCAGTGGAGTTGTCAATTATAGTCAATTTGTAGGTTGTGAAATTGCATTAACTATAATAGTTGCCTCATTCTTGTTTGCAATTAGTTTGACCTTGTAACTTTATTTTATTTGAAACTATGTTGTTAAAGTAGTTTTAGGAGTAGGTGTATACTTGAGTTTTTTTCAAAGCTATGAGCTTTAATTCTTTGTCTCTTACTATATGGAATAGCTCATTTAAGGATTTGAATCTCTTGAAGGTAATTGACTCATGGAGTGGTGCAAGAAATATTTTATTGAATATTTTTTGCAACTCGTTTTCAGCCATAACATTAGTCATATTAGCTAGCATAATCTTGTTCTGAAGTACATAATCATCGATTGGCTCATTGGACCCTTGCTTGAGTTTAGCAGTTTGTGTATAAGATAGTTTCTCATCAATGTTGATAGTGAAATGTGTTATACAAAGTCCTCAAAAATAGTGTAAGTAGATGGCAAAGCAAGTGACAAAAGAGGATAGAGACACTTGGTATGATATAATGGTGTCTCAAGTAAGAAAAAATATGAAGACAAGAAGTAGCCTAGAAAAGGATGGTAGATAAAGGAGTTACAGAATTCCATAAAGGAAACATTGAGTATAGAGTCTAAGGATACTATGTTTGAAGACCAGGCATCCAATGGAGCTAAAAATAGAGATAAAGAGGACATGAAAGTATCATATGAACATCAAAATGAATTTGCAGCCACATCATCTTTGAAGGTGGAACAAAAGACACATATTACCATGGAAAAGTCAAAAGAAGCAATTCAAGAACAATCTATTAAAAATAAAGGAGAGATAGAATTTTTTATCAAAATAGACAATAGACAAGAGTATAATAAGCAGATTGAAGATAAGAACAGCATGAAGGTAGAGTAAAATGGGCAATTCAAGGTCCATTATGATAGTTGGCAGCATAGACAACATGCTATCAAAATAGAAAAATGGGAGATGCCTCAAAGGCATAAAAGAATATTTGATTTATTTAATGAGTTGATTCTATTTGCAGGTGTAGCAGGTAAGGAGAAGGTAGCAAGAAAGAAGAGATACAAGTTTAGAAGCAAAGAATATACACACTTGTATGAGCAGTTGATTGAAGAAGATAACAAAGTCAATATCTTCAATAGCAGCAGGGCATATCCAAAAGCTCATGAGAAGGAGCTCATGAAACTTTTAATCCTAGAAGTCTGATGTAGGAGTATCAGTGAAAAGATCCAACTTTGTACATATTAGTTAAAAGGAGTCATGTAAATCATATTGTAGTTAATAAAAAGTCTTGTTATACTTCAATCTAGCATGTATGGTTATGTTTAAATGTTGTATGGTCTTGTGAGGCCTTTAGATAGGTGTGATAGAGGTTGGTCACATAGGCATCATTTCGGTTTTCTTGCCAAAATCATATATTTTAAAATTCAAATGTCTCATGTAAGCTTGTAAGGGTGAGGACCACTTGTGAAGGGCATGAACCTTCTATTCATGACCTGCAAGGTCTACTAGCATGTTGTAAACATTCCTTAGTCTTTTATCCAATGTAATAATATCATAATGTATATTTGGAAACAAATACTACATAGAGGGAGGTTAGTTATGCATGAGGAAATAAGGCCTAAGCTTGTGTAGAGAATCTTGTGACAACAAACAAGAATTCACCATGTTTCTTTGTATTGATATGGTCAAATGCTTGAAATGAGGAGCTCAAAAAGGAAACAAAGAAAGGCTAAAGCATGTGTCAAGTCATATTGTATGTAGGTAGGAGGAGAGATGTCTAAAAATGAAGGTCTATTGTAATAGGTCCAAGTAGGTTTGTATTAAAATTGAGAGTTTGATCAATAAAGTACAGTGGATATTTTGAGGGTAAAGAGTGTCTTGTGTTTACTATAATGTTTGATTGTATGTTTCCTATGTGATATGAAGATTAATATGGATTTTGAAGGGTCTTGAAGCATGATTGTGTAAAGAATATAGACATTTGTATGCAAGAAGGTCTGATACAGAGAGGAAAGGATGTGTTTTAAGTTACATGGGAGGCAAATGACCCTGAAAATAGTAAGCCATGATAGTCGATCATCTATTTGCATCATTAGGATTGATTGTTTAGTTTAAAAAGTATCAACTTCATCCTTTTAAGCCCTCTCAGGTCTAAAGCAAAGCATAGTAGCAATACAGTCACACACAATCATCTAGTAATACATGCAAATCGTTGCATGAGATTGAATATACCATTGGAAAGGAAAGATAAGGTTGTTAAGGTTCCGATACAAGTAATAGTGAGTTAAAATAGGTCCTAGACTTTATGAATAATCCCTAAGAAGCTCTCAGGTTCCTCAGACTGTGAAAACCCTAGCACAAGGGTTTAGGACACAAAATCTAAGTTTTCTTGTGATCAACCCATTCAAAAAAGGTGAAATTGCAAGTGTAGATTCTAATAGATGTCCTTCACCAAGTTCAAGTGGTTTTACGTCCCAAAAGTCTATAAGAGTCAGTATCTTGATGACTATGTTTTTCAAGATTGAGTATGCAGGGAGTATTTTGAGAGGTCAAAAGGGATATAGTTTCATAAAGAGTATGTCTAAGTACTTGAAGACCTAGAGTAGAATATGTTGATGGGTTGCAGAAGTTTATAAGAGATTTTGAGTCTTAAAATTAGGGTTATAAAAAGTTTGAGAAAAATGAGGATTTCATAGTATCAAAGAAAGTATAGACCCTATATAACTATTTCAAAGGGTATGAAATTAGTAGAATGTGTAAGACAATTGTGTGGGAGATCTTAAAATTATAAAACAAATCCATTGAGTCTTATATTGCAAGTTACTGCAGTTGATCTAGTTATAGACCTATTTCCAAGGTTCAATAAAATAGGGTCTTGTGAACTGATATAAGACTGTAAGACAAGGCATTCAAGAGGAGACATGAGCAAAGGAATCTCAGTATAATGTGAGTACTTTGCTATAGTAAGGAAAAAGTGTATGAAGGAAGATATTGTTCCTCGAGAGAACCTAAATGGCCATAGGTCTAGGAAAGGGCTATACTAGTAAAAGAATTCATGTTATTGTGTAAAAGGATCAAACCTTAGAAGAATTAAGGAGATCAAACATCAAAGAAAGATAAGAATAGATTGAATAGAGCTTGTGAGATAAGTGAAGAAACTCATTCATCTTGTAAGACCAATCTTAAAAGTATAGAGCTATTGAATGATAAAGTTAATGAGGATCGTAAGAAAAAGGGAAATTACAGATCTATAGAGAATAAGAGAATTGAATCAGACATAAAGTGAAACCTAATAAGTTTTAAGTGTATCAAGGATTGGCCATAACAAGTTGTAAACAAAGGTGAATTAGAGTAAACAATTGTTTGAGATTCAAAGTGTGAATGAATGTGGGTATGGGCCTAAACATCATCAAATCAGGCTAATGGTTTTTTTTAGATTTTTGCATCAGCCTTCTCCTAGCAAAATGATCCTCTAGCGAATCAATTTGCTCCATCGCCTAAAAAGTGGAATTTAGTTGTTGTGGGTAGTGCCTCCCTCATCTGCCTTTGAATCATGCATGGGATTATGTGGGAGGTGTCAGGATCCTACTCTCCCCAATAAGAGTATATATGATTACCTCTTGTATTAGCAACTAAACATGAAATCTATACCAGAATGATAAGTAACTAGAAATATGAAACAACACAGGATTTGAGAGACAATACACAATTGTATTAATAATCACTCAGAAGAAAATACAATAAAGAAGATGCCACTTCTTCCACCTCAAAGGCTTGCCACACCTCAAGGACTTCTTCCCTCTCTCTCACGGTCCCAACACACAACTCAAATATAGAATTGGTGTTCACCTCTACCAGTCAGTAACAACGCTGCCAGTATACCAAGTACACAACCGTACTCCAAGTAGATCTCCCTCTCCTTGCTGCCACCTGCAAATCAATAGACCTTACTTACCATGTAGATGTCTCTACACCCTTGAAGAACCCTTGTCCTTGCCTCACCAAGTCCTTATGATTCTTCAACCAGTACCCCGGTGGATCTTCTAGTAGAACTTGCACAACCTGCAACTCTCCCTGATCATACACACTCAGCACCCCTTTGGAACTAGGAGGAACACACCATGCTCTCTTCTCTCTGAAGGAGCTAATTTCTGCTCTCTTACTCTCTAGCACACTTTTACAATACAGCCTATGAGTCTATTATATAGATCTCATGCATACAATAATTAGACATCTAATTACAATAATTAGATCCACAGCTTCTAGTCTAAATTTGGCTTTTGACATGCAAACACTTGGTTCGTTAACTAACTGCCCGTAAAACTTGTAGTTCTGAACCGCACAGACGATCGACGTCGGTCCCTGTCTCCCTGGAGGTGACCGACATCGGCCGATCCCTGACCAACGTCGGTTGCTTCTCTTCACTAACCTGACCGACGTCGGTTGATCAGACCGACGCCGGTTGCTCTGCAACTCAGCAACCTTCAGCAACCTCCTCCCCTGTTTGCATCAGTGAAGCTTTTAGCTCCACAACCTAACAATCTCTCACTTAGAGATAAATAGCTGCACTGTACCTATACATGTACCCCATCTAATCTATTTTTTGGCTTGTATTCTTCTTCAAGCTCACTCTTGAAGACCACCCACCACACACCCTGTGGTGCACTTCCTGTCATCCAAGTAATCTGTCACATCCGAACCTACAACTCCATGTAGTGAAGACCTTGACCCTGCATAACAAGTTAACCTGCTACTAGTCCCTCTCAGATACCTGAGAATCTACCTTCCCCGAATTGGCTCCAAACTCTCTGACAACTCCCACTGCTTGGAAAAACTCAGGTCTACACCAGACCTTATGTGATTTCGAACCCTGTTCTAGGCTCAGCTTGAACTGTCCAGCCCTTGGTGTGCTTACCGATTCTGCATCCTGCATCCCCGCCAATTCCGTCTTCACATCAGCTCCCACTGGAGATCAACTTGTGATCTTTCATGTCTCTTATGCCAAAGAATTTCACTGCTCCCAAATTCTTCCTGACATACCTCTAAACTAACCTTACCCTTAGCTCAGCAAAACCCTGTATGTACAAACCTGCTAGCAAACCATCCACATACAGTAACAGGATAATGTTGCGACCATCATCCACCTAGTAAGAACAAACACAATAGTTACACTGACATTGACTAAAGCTCTGCTTTGTCATCCACCTGTCAAAACCTGTACCACTGTCTTGCAGCTTCCTCAAGACCATATGACTTGGCCTTCTGTCTCACGTATCCATCCACTCTCTTCTTTAACTTGGGAATCCATCCATCTCTCAGTGCTTTCTTTCAGCTGACAACTCCACCTACAGACACCTGTTTGGTTCTTCTCCAAGGACTCACACTCCTCATCCATGCCAAGCTCTCACTGTTTCTGGATTCTACCTGCATTGCCTCTTCATATCTTCTTGGTTCTTGACCATCAGTAAGCAACAAGTAATATAAAGAAGGTGAACAACGAATATGAGGTTCACTTACCCTTTCTGACCTCCATATGGGCGTTTGAGACTCATTGACAACTCGTTGTCTGCCCAACATCCGTTCAAGTGACCGATCTCGGCCATCTCCCAATCTGCACCCGATCGACGTCGGTTCTTGTATGACCGACGTCGGTTCCTGCTTCCTGACACCACCGACTCTGCTGATCTGCACATGACCGACGTCGGTGCCTATCTGTTCGACGTCGGTTCCTCCTGATCGACGATGGTACCTGTGTTCGCCTGTGAGTGATGACTTTTTACTCGCAAGCTCCTTTTGGGTCAAAACCCTATTCAAATTAACACAGCCCTGCTCAGAATAATTCAGTCCCCTCAGCTGATCTTTGTCCGTCATCTCCTCCATGAACACCAAGGCTTTCCAGTTCTTAAGTTTGTCAAAGATATCTGTCTTTCGCTTAAGAACATGCATTCCCTTCTTACATATGTAACCAAGCCTACAAAGCCACATCTCTGCAACAGAAGGTGAATCAGTAATATAAGTAGATAGATAAAAGATACCTACTTTCTTACCACTGTCTAATTCAAGTGCATCCACTGTGAGAGTTACTGTGCATCTCTCATCACCTAACTTTCTTGAAAAAATTAGACTCATCTCCAAGACTGGTACCTGCATGACCTCATTCAACACCCATGTGTTATATGTCTGCAATTTCAGCTTCACTTCCCCTTTGCCAACTATTTGACAAGGCTCACCAACCCCTAAATAAATCTCTCCAAAGTCTCCAAAGACATACCCATGAAAAGATGCTCTATTTCGGGTTGCATGGAAAGAGGCAAAAGAATCTGTAAACCAAGATTCTACTTTATTCAGAGCAACCTATGCAACAACCCCTGCAACATCTGCTTCTACACGCTGATCTTCTACCGACCAACAATCTTCTTTTCCCTGCTCTTTCTTTCCATCAATCAGACCATTCGTGTTATTCAGTTTCTCCATTTGTAGCTTACTTTCTTCTGCCATTGTTATACTCTCATTCAATCAGATACCCCTGTGAGTAACTTGTAATCAACAAACACTAACCAGATCTGAACCACCTGTTAGTCAACCCAACCAAAAGCTCTAATACCAACTGTCAAGATTGGTATCAACCTGGTCCACCTGCTCAACCTGCTCTGATACCAACTGTCAAGATCTTACTCTCCCCAATAAGAGTATATATGATTACCTCTTGTATTAGCAACTAAACACAGAATTTATACCAGAATGATAAGTAACTAGAAATATGAAACAACACAGGATTTGAGAGACAATACACAATTGTATTAATAATCACTCAGAAGAAAATACAATAAAGAAGATGCCACTTCTTCTTCCACCTCAAAGGCTTGCCACACCTCAAGGACTTCTTCCCTCTCTCTCTCACGGTCTCAACACACAACTCAAATACAGAATTAGTGTTCACCTCTACCAGTCAGTAACAATGCTGCCAGTATACCAAGTACACAACCGTACTCCAAGTAGATCTCCCTCTCCTTGCTGCCACCTGCAAATCAATAGACCTTACTTACCATGTAGATGTCTCTACACCCTTGAAGAACCCTTGTCCTTGCCTCACCAAGTCCTTATGATTCTTCAACCAGTACCTCGGTGGATCTTCTAGTAGAATTTGCACAACCTACAACTCTCTTTGATCATACACACTCAGCACCCCTTTGGAACTAGGAGGAACACACCATGCTCTCTTCTCTCTAAAGGAGCTAATTTCTACTCTCTTACTCTCTAGCACACTTTTACAATACAGCGTATGAGTCTATTATATAGATCTCATGCATACAATAATTAGACATCTAATTACAATAATTAGATCCGCAGCTTCTAGTCTAAATTTGGCTCTTGACATGCAAACACTTGGTTCGTTAACTAACTGCCTGTAAAATTTACAGTTCTAAACCGCACAGACGACCGACGTCGGTCCCTGTCTGCCTGGAGGTGACCGACGTCTGTCGATCCCTGACCGACGTCGGTTGCTTCTCTTCACTAACCTGACTGACGTCGGTTGATTAGACCGACGCCGGTTGCTCTGCAACTTAGCAACCTCCTCTCCTGTTTGCATCAGTGAAGCTTTTAGCTCCACAACCTAACAGGAGGGTCTCCTTTCCATCATCTCTTTCAGATGCAACTGACTTATAGTAAATCCATCATTTTTTTATTTTTTTATTTTTATTTATAATCCTCTCAAATAAAGCAAGCCATGGTAAACAAAAGGAAACAGCGAAAAGACAACCTCCAGTTGGTCACACAGGGTTATATGGCAAAGAAAACACAGTTTTCACCAGAGGTCAAAAATTTGCAAACTCTTGGACCATTGAAGCTTTCCACATTTCTTATAGGGGATTCATGTGGCCCCCAAGCACAGTTAATGGGGTTTGTGGTTAGGGTACTTTACCAGGAAGGGTTAAGCACTCTTTGGAACCAAACTCTCCAGTTAACAAATGGACCTATTGATCCAAGCACTCATGGTCAGAGTATAAAGGAGAAAGGAGACCCTTTCTCATTATTACTCCCTCATGATAACGCTATCAAAATGGAGGGAAAGTTAATATTTGTGAACGCAAAGCAATACAATGGGATAATAAGACGCAGACAAATCCATAAATAGTGGCAAAAACATAGTAAAAAGCTTATTAAGATTTTACCCAAGATAGATGGAAACACTGCAAACACCGCGATCAAAATGAATCACCCGAAAGGAGAACCTACAGGACTAGATGAAGACAGTAGGAAAGAGAATGAGAATCGTCTGCATCACAAAGAATTGAAAGCAGACCGGGGTAAAATAGAAACTGTTCTAATAAGCAAAGACGGAAGGGAAGATTGATCACAAGACCATGTAGGACCGTACAGCGCTACGACTACACCACTGAGGTGGTCATCAGAATTGTACGTTAATGAGCTTATAAACTTGAAACAACAGCGGGAGAAGATAGAAGAGAAAGGGCAACATGAAAGCACTAAAATTAAAAAAAAAAATTGGAAACCAACTCGAACCTTGAAAGAGAAAACAAGTTGCTCAAAGAGCAAGTTTTAACCCTGCAAGGCAACATGATAAAGGGTCAGTAGGGGCTGGTCTATCTAAAACTGGAGTTAGAAAAAACAAAATCAATAAAAGGAAACAGTGATAAAAAGGGACATTTCACAGCTAGAAAATATCCAAACAGCTCTGGCAAGCATGGAACTAAGGGAAAATAAGCTAAGAGATCAATTCGAACAAGCAAAACCCTGGGCCCATGTTGTTAGAGAACCAATTCATGAGCAAAAAGAAACCATCGAGAAACAAATCAAGAGACACATAAAAGAAGAAAAGACAATTAAAACAAGGAGGTTAATATTATCATCAAAGGTTTGAGGGATTTTGGCAAGAAAGAAAGAACTAACATCTTAGCAAGAGACTTTCTTAAAGAAGAAGTGAAATGGACGGGTGTTATCAAGCAAGCAAACAGGATTGGAAAAAAAATAGAAGAAGGAAGGAATAAGTACGTAAGAGTTATCTTGAGAAACATAGAGGATAAGAGCACAATCCTAAAGATTAGGGGGCTACTCAGAGGCACTTGCATTTTCCTTGATGATGACTTAACATTTGCACAACAAGAAGAATGAAGAAAGGAGTGGGAAAAAGTGAAAAAAGCAAGGGAGGACGAAAAATGAGCATCGCTGAAAAATGGAAAAGCTCAAATCAGCGAGCGTTCTTTCCACAAAAAATAGGAATTCGGGGCCCCACAAGAATCTCTGCACATGATAAGTTGGAATTGCAGAGGATACCCTTGGAGAAGAGGACCGGGGTTGGGGCCCATAGCAGAAGGGAAAGACATTATTTTAACAGAAACACATGAGCATGATGGATGCAAAGTCCCAGACTTTGTAGGGTACAAGAAAATCTCAGTATGGAACGAAGGGATGGAGATAGGTAAGGGTCATGGGGGGTCACCATGCTAATAAAAGAAGTGTGGGCTGAAACAGTGAAAATAGAGAAAGAGGATCCCAATAAACAATACATTTGGCTGAAAATAACAGACAATAAGGACATAATCAGGTTGGTTGCTTGCTACTTTGCCCCGAAAGGGTCAACATTCTACAAAAAGAGAAATTTGGACAGGGAAGGCCCGTATGCGGCGCTAAAGAAAGATATCTTTGTTTTTAGCACATCAAGGAAAATTGGTTTAATAGGAGACTTCAATGCTAGCACTGCCAACAATCAATCTCTTCAAATGGAAGGAGAAGATAGAGAGGATAGCAATCCCTTAAGGGCTAGAAGAGGGTGGGGACCAACTTTGGGAAAGAATGTCACAAGATGGAAAATGCAGTGTGACACACTTTGGTGCCGAACTTTTGGGACTTTGTAGTTTGTATGACATAGTTATATGTTACGGTACAAGAGCTTGGCCAAGATCTGGGGGTATTACATGCAAAACCTACAATGGTCAAAGTGTTATTGATCATGTCATCTGCTCTAAAAATTCGATTGCTAGGTTGCTCGAGTTTGTTATAGGGGAATGCCCTATGGAGATGAAGTCTGACCATATGCCCCTCTTGGTTAAGTTTGGCTTTCTCACAAACAAGCAAAGTGAAAGGCAAGCTCAACACAAGGTTAGGACAGCTAATCCGCATGGTAAAATCATTTTGAATAAAAAAACCAGGAACTCTTTACTGTTGCCCTTGGGCAGCACATTGAGATGACCAAAAACAATGTTGGGCTTAAGGAAAACAATATTATGAGGAAACACATTGACAACAGTTTGTTGGTCCCTTTGATTCACAAGGCTCTAAATGTTTGCAAGAAATCTAAGCCTCGAAAAGGAGTCTCTAACACTTTCCTGGCTAACCCCTGGTATGATGAAGAGTGCAAAGCGGCAAAAAGATCCTACAAAGAGAGCGAGCCAAACAAAGAAAACAAGAAAAACTATGCGAAGTTGTTAAAAGCCAAGAAAGAAAAATTTGTTATACTAAGAAGAAAGGAGCTAATAGAGTTAGGTAAGCACAATCCCAAAGGTTTTTGGAGGGAGCTACAACAAGAGAAGAAACATATAGAAAATAATATCACAGAATCTCAATGGTTAGAATATGTAAAACTGATTTATGAGCATGAACATGAGGAAACCCTCCCTCCCAATGTTAGCACGTCAACTGAGCTCTTCTCGAATGAGGAGATCAAACAGGGTATAAAGAAATTAGCAAATGGTAAAGCACAGGGCATTGACACGCTGCAAGCTGAATTCTTAAAGTGGGGACCTGAACACTTTGCTCCGCACATCAAAAAAAAAATTAATGAGGTCACGCAATGGGGATTTCCAGTGGAGTGGATGACTAGTGTCGTTATCCCTCTCTTCAAGAGTGGAGATATCAATAATCCCTCTAACTATCGTACCATCATGGTCAACCCTCTTTTTGAAAAGTTATTTGGGAGCTTGATCGAACGTAGAATCAGCAGTTGGGCAGAAAAAGAAGAGAAAAGAGCAAAGGGACACGCTGGTTTTAGACCAAGGCACTCTACCATTGATCATTGTATTACTCTTAGGCATTTGATTGAAAAAGCTTGGAACACCTAAGGTGGAGAAGCTTACTGTTGTTTTGTGGATTTTAAAAAAGCTTTTGACACAGTTCTCAGAGACAAACTCTGGAAAAAGATGGAAGAAATGGGGTCCTCGATGAGTTTAGAGCCGTTGTTCACAAATTTTATGAGCGTGTTAGAGCAAAAATCAGAACTAGAGAAGGCATGTCTGAATGCTTTGGCAGCAACATTGGGGTCAAGCAGGGATGCCCACTCTCCCCCACTTTGTTGGTCTTTACATTGACAAACTTGAGGAATAGATAAATAAAACCGAAGGAGGTGGCATCCAATTGCCCAGTTTTGTAGTAAAGCTACTTTTATATGCAGATGATCTTATTCTTATAGCAAAAATTGCCCATGGTTTGAGGGATCATTTGAAGGCTTTAGCGTTGTTTTGCCAAGATGTCGGGACGCAAGTGAACATTAGCAAGACTAAAGTCATGATCTTCTCTCTAAAAAAGAAACAACAGCAAACTAATTTTATGTTCGAAGGTAGCCCATTGGAAATCGTCGAAGAATACAAGTATCTTGGCATTGTTTTTCATAACATGCTTAGTTGGGAAACTTGCAGGGCAAAAAAGATTCAAGGAGGTTGAAGAGCTTCTCACCTTCTCCAAAGCAGGGGTAGGAAAGCGGAATTTTGGGACTGGGAAACCAAGAAAACCCTTTTTGGTTTGCTAGTCACACCGGTTGTCCTCTACGGTTGTGAGGTTTGGGGAAGCAGCATGTCAAATCACAGATAGAAACAGTTGAAAAGAATTCAAAAACATCTTATCACCAGTGGTCTTAAAGTTAAAGCAACTGTTTCATATGAGATCTTCATGGCGGAAGCCGGTACTTTCCCAATGGAAGTTGTGGCGATTTCACGGTTACTAAGCTACCTAAAAAAGGTTGAAAACATGGGGAATCACCGGTGGCCCAAAATGGTGGTGAACGAGGTGTTAGATCGGAGGAAGAAGACGTGGATGAAGCAAAACATCAAGTCGCTGGAAAAATGGGACATTAAGTTACATGAGTGTCCTAACTCCAAAGAGGAAATAAAAAAGCTTGTGTTAGAAAAATTCACCACTGTCATGTGGACAAATCACATTGGGCGTAAAAAAATGCATTATATCAAAGAGTTCAATTCCATTTGGGAGCACAGGGATAAAGCATACTTAAGTGCCGAACTTAAAGGTAAAGCTGGGCTCCTAGTGGCACAATTGAAGACCGGTTCACACCATCTTAGGTGTGAAACTGGGAGATGGACAGTTCCCAAGGAAAGATGGGAAGATAGGACTTGCATTTTATGCAGTGATAGAGCGGTTGACACTAAACGACACTTCATTGGGGAGTGCGATGCGTACAAGGATATCCGTATGCAGTAGGATAACAGCGTGAATGTGGGCAGTTTTAGTGAGCTATTTGAGGAAGAGAGGCTACACAACATGGCCCGGCTGTTGGTAAAGATTCGTAGGAGGCGGGATGACATCGAAAGGAATCTGAAGAACTTCTAATGGTCTTGACACTTGGTCCCATAGACTGTTTGGTCTCGTGGACGTTATTAGAACTCATTCAATTCAATTCAATTCCCTTTCGGAATCTGTATAGCTTGATCAAAAAACCCATGAATGTCCTGTTGTCGTTGTGGCTTCCATGTTGCTTTCTGCTTGAGAAGTGTGCAGTTGTTCTTTATATGTCCATGCAATCGGTGGTGTGTGTAACGAAGGGCACATTGATATAATCTAACAGCTGATCATACTGAAAGTCACCCACAGTAATCTGAATGGACCCCGGAAGATCTCGAGAGATATCCATTTCAACACATATAAATGCCACCGAAGTATTTGTTTGTGAGGAGGTTCTTTGGTGCGTTTTGATGTATTTCCCAAGCGAATCACCTATGATTTTGAAGATCCCTTCCACCCACAGGTCAAGTGGAAGGCCTGGCATCTTAACCCAGATAGCAATAGTAGAAATGCACTCACGTTTGGGATCAAAACCCACATGCCACCCGGTGGTCACTAGGGAAACGTTGCCCCAAAACGAAGGTCCTCCCTCAGAAATAGTATTGCGGTCCTCAATAGATTTAAATATCATAACAAAGAACCCTATGGCTCCCCTCTGTAAGGTGCGGGGTAGCCCAATATTGATCCTAGGGTGTTCTGCACCCACTGGTGAAGACCGTTGTCCGAGTAGTTTCAGGCATGGAAGCGCGCAATAAGGGCTTGTTCTGCGTAGAAAATGATCTTCTCCGTGTATAGACCTGGATCGATGCTCACCTGAACTGGTATGGGAGATACTTTGATACATTTATTCCTCCTCTGTCTGTGGCGCTTACCTGGAAGAGGTTCTGGCACGTCTGTTTGGTTAACAGGTATTTTTATCAAGCCCTCTCCCGTCTCATCAATGTTGCGTAGTCCCATGAATTGTAAAGCAGGAATGACAGGTGTGCTTTTTTTTGGTGGTTGTAAGTGATCCAGGCAAATTGATAAAGGCATCAAAAGAATGCCCCAGCCAATGCGGTTGATAGAAGTCCGGGACTCGTTCAAGTAAATCCACCTGTGCTTGTTCGATTCTGGGAGTTATATCCAACTTATTATGGGGAGCGTTGAGGAATTGTTCGTCGCTTTTTGAGGGATTCAAAGGTGAAACCCTAGTATATTTTCCTCTATCACGCTTTTCTAGTCACTCTCTCTCCCGTCCCATTTTTCCTTCATGTGAAGAAAAATACATCTTGCCCCTACTACAATACTTCTTAACTCTTTTTTATATATTTATTTATATATATATAAGATTTGTGAACTAGTATAGTAGGGACAGTTTTTTTTTTTAAAGTATACAATGTGCATTGAAATTTCTATGTAAGTAATAAGAAAAACAACTCATAACAAGCATTATTATTTTTTATATAAGTTATGTTTGTTATGGGTTGTTTTTTGCACACGGTACATAGAAATCTCAATGTACCATGTATTAAAAAAATTGTATTATAGTTTGGATGTAATAAATACACATACATGTTTAAAAATGGTTTTATGGTATTTTATTATTATTTATGTTTAGTGTATTTGTCTTTATATCGATCATTGTTCCAAATTAATTGTTATTGACATGTATTGTCGACTTTCGACTCCTTCCCTAGCCCTTTCCACATTTATGGACAGTTCCTCCTAAATTACCGAACCTAATTAATTCCCTATCATGAGCACTCTTAGTACTCTTGACACCAATCAAAAGAGCTCTTGTTGCTCCTAGTTCCCATGATGGATCCACTTTAAGCTTTGGCCCTCGTGTTCCCCTTCATCTACATTTTGTATTTGTATCCATTGGAGGCCAATGCACACACCAATAAAGTCTTAATTTGGATTATATTTTCTACGTAAGGCAAGTGAGGTTGCTCGATAGGGCCATCTAACAACTCTATCAAGCACAATTATTACAAGAGCACATTGCAAAAAACATGGAAGGCAATCATTAGAGCATTTATCATTTTTTTAATCTAGCATTCTATTATGGAGCACTTTACTGCACAAAAACAAGTTTTATCTATGTTTTGTAATTTCCATTTTTAAAGTTATTTCCTTTATATAATATACTTTTTTTTTAACACTGTAGATTCCACCATTAAAAAACTAACAAGTAGATAGTTAATTAGTTAACACTAGTCATTATCCCTCAAATGCAAGCTCTAAACTTAGCATGTTTGCCTCAATACCCCACGGTAGATAGATTTAAGATATTGCAAGTACATTGGAGCCATCCTAGGGAAATAAAAGAAATCAAATATTGCATGTACATAGGGGCGGCAACACATAGATTAAAGCAAAGAAACGAAAGATCATAAGCATGCGAACCCAAACATCAAAATAGTTTTCATCTATGTCCCCTATCATAAATGCCCTCAGTGCTCCCAACATGATATCTCAATCAAAACCAGATTTCTAGGCAAGGTTTCCAATGTTACTAATAGCAAATTTCCAAGGCATAATTAGACAACATACTTCGGATTTCATATTATTCAAGATATAGCTCTAAAGCCTATGATTTTACCTTCATAGTCAATTTGGAATATTAATTAGACATTGCTATATGTATTTATTGTTGCCTATTTGAATGTGATTCATTTATTTGCATTTACACCTCCCATGGTTAAATCTTGCATCATATAGCGTCGAATCTCAATTCTCCTAGGGTTAATTTTATTGTATGACCCTAGATTTACACCTTCAGAGTATATGTTTGATTTGGTTTATATTAAGCTTTATATTAATCTATTTTTTTTAATTTCTTAAAACCCTAGTGTGCTTGTATAATACATTTGCTCATGTTCTATGATTATAGTAGATCTCTAGGGTTTTATAGTAAATCCCGAAGGTTTCATTGGAAGTTTTAGATCTATATTTCCAAGCCCTAAGCATTGGCCATATAAATTGTTTTGTCGATTTATGCTTATATTCTTAAAATCGTAAGTCTATAGTGCAAAAATCCAAGCATTTTGTTAGATTTTATTTTTCAATCATCCCTATATTCTAGATTTTATTTTCAACTATAATCTATGTACTATCTTTAATAGAAAGTCATTAAATACTTGAATGCAATTACAATGTTATAAACCTGCCTAAATTTGAGTTGTATAATAAAATTGGTAGCCTGACTTTCATTTGTATTCATTTTGTCCTTCCTGTCATAATTATCTTCATAATGATGCATTCCTTATGCAATTATTTCCTAATAGTTTAGTGGATCATGTACTAGAATAGTTTAATCTTTTGCAATCAAATTCTTTTCATAATTTTAAAGCTTTAGCTATATGGAAAAATAAATAAAAAATAGGAGCATCCCAAAAATATAAAAAAATACATCTCCATGTGGCTTTCTTAGTTAAAGATAAAATTCGAAAAAAAAAAAGATATTATTTTTATTAAGCCAATTGATTATTCTAAGAAGATTGCTAGCATTGCACCCATTGAAAAACCAAATGGGAATATTATGTGTAGCATGTTAATAAAGCATGTCCTATAAATAAATTTTCATTGCTTAACATTGATAAAATAGTTAACTCTACTGTAGGACAAGATGCTTTCTTTCATGAATGGATTTTTTAATTATAATCAAATTAAAATTAACCCAACTGATCTGCATAAAACAGTTTTTGCTACCCCTGGGATATATTTTGTTATGTGGTTAAGACTTTCAGATTAAAGAATGCACGTGCTAGTTATCAAAAGGCTATGCCACACATATTTCATGATTGCATGCATTAAATTGTATTTGACCTATGTCGATGACATTTACAGCATATCAAAGAAAAGAGAATATCATGTGCTCGATTTGCAAAAGATATTTTAAAGATTGTGGCAATACAAGGTATGACTAAATACCAAGAAATGTGTTTTTGTCATGCACGTCAAAATTTCAACGTAAACTTAAAATCCAAAATTTCAGCTACACACTTTCAACTTTTTTAACCACATTTTTTCATGCCAACCATGGTACAAAAGAGTTCAGTCGGTTTCACTAGTTACAAATAGATTATTGTAAGAGCAATAGTATTTCCAGTCCATGTAGAATGTAGTGTGTGCTTCTGGATACAATTGTATAAGTATTTTTCGATCTGGATACAATTGTGTGAATGTTTTTGGATCATTGTAGTTAAACTAACAGTGAAGGCTGTTGCACTTTGTAATACACCCCATCAGACAACTATAAAAAAATACAGACCATTTTTTAAATTGTTGATTTTTCCCGAGGAATCGTACTCTTACTCTCCAGCCTCACCAGAGTCACTGCTCAAGTACAGGTCGCGTGACTCTTACAAACAGCCTTCAAACAATGGCACACTCCTTTTTGTCTTTCCCTGCCATTCAGAACATAGCAGGAAAAATGCCCATAATTATAAGCCTGAAATAATAGAAAGCTCTAGAAGAGTTGACATCTTTCACTACAGATGTTATGTAATTCTAGCACACAACTCCAATGGTTTCAGTAGTGAATCAGCATCCATCAAAAGGTATCACCCAAAAATTCTTCTATGAACTCGCTTTCTAAAAGCTAGAGAACAGCAATAATTGCTAAGCACTTGTTCACCACAATGAAGACACTAGCAGATAGCAGATAGCAGACAGCAATACCCTGAAACAATATTAAATAGCTAACAAAACCCAATGCCTTCTGGATGGCTACTACCGTGTAAAACCGGAGAAAACAGATCTCAATGAAGAAATCAGGTCACGCCCTCAAGTTAACACAAAATGAAGATATCAATATACAATATTATGGTGGATTGCAACAGCCGTGAATTTGTAAGAATGCTGCTACAGGTTTGCTACTAATAGAGATTAGAAGCAAATATAACAATGGTCAACAGAATCCATAGCACACTGAGAGCAACAAAAGAGGCAGACAGCAATCAATTTGATAAAGACACAAACAAACTATTTCATTGCACTATCAGGAATTCAACAAATAGATGTCCCACATAATTTAGCTGTTTTAGAATTCGGTCCCTCCTTGTTGGGCCTCCCTTATATTGAGGTGTAATGTATTTTGGCAATGTCAACTGTTTTCATTGCACCAAATTGGCAACATTGTTTGATTGCAAATCTTAAGATATACATAGTCAAAATGGAATCATCAATGGCCAAAAGTCTGTGTGCCACTTTTCTTATTTCAAGTTGCAAAAACAACATTCAATTAATTACAGACAGTACAATTGATGATTAAAACTTGAAGATGTATGAATATTTGTGTGGAGAGCACATGCAGTCCCTGACGGTGGATTACCTAGCAAGACTATACCGCTGTAGAAATATGGTATACTATATAGTACGTGGATCACCAAGTTGCATGTAAATGAGAATTGTAGAACTGGAGTCCCAGATTTGCAGGCCACAAATACAATTTAAAATTAGAGACGAAAGCCAAACTAGGATATAGAAATTCTGTATACAATGCCAAATTCGTATTAGTTAATAAGAAATACAATGAACCAAACAAGCTAGAAATTGTGGATGATTGTAATCTATAACATATTTGTTACCAATAATGGAGCTCACCATTTATTGATTGAAAGCTGCTAATTACAAATACAGTTTATAAACTGCCATGATTAAAACTTGTCAGCCCTCTTCACCAAATTCCTTGGTAAATCTCTCGTGCACTTCGAGGTTCTCCTTGCTAACAGTTGGCTTTTGCTTTGCAAGAACTTTATCAAAATCTGTTTTTGAGATTGGTGGTGGTAGAATCTGTAGCATGAGAATTGGAGACAGCAGTGAGTTCAGGTGAGCTAATCCACAATGAATGCATAAGGTGAATATTAGAAATGATTAAGTTATAGAGAGTACCTTTGCAGCTAGTCCATTTGTTGCAAGGTCCTGCATAGTAGTCTGCACAGCACCAGGTTGCCTGGGGCCACATGGCATCCACATTTCTCCTTCCTCAGTCGAAACCTTCCTGAAGAACATGGCATCTTGAGTTTTACGAACAGGTTCAAATAGTACATCTTTAACCTGCCATCAATAGAAACACACTAGAACAAGATTAATACAAACAGTTTGGCGTATTCCTCTTACCATGAGTTTAAAATGTTAAAAATTTTCCTTGCATTCTATATTTTCATTAGTGGGAAATAGGAGGAAGAAATAAAGCTACTTACACAGACTGATACATCAGAACCAGAAAAGCCCTCTGTTCTACGAGCCAGGTCCTCAAAATCTTTTTCAGTTAAGTTATTAGGTGTATCACCTAAATGGACCTAACATACCACACAAGCTCGTATTAATGGTAAAATGTATTTTGACATAATTCTAATGGAGCAAGTAGAGTTCCACCCTTATTATATACAAAAAAAATTATTGAAACTTTTTTCCTTTCATTTATTACGTTTTCATTTCTATTCCAATGAAAAAGAAGGCAGGGACAGCAGCATACCTTGAACATATGCTGTCTTGCCTTGAGATCTGGTAGAGGGATGTAGATTCGTTTGTCAAATCGCCGCCTGATTGCCTGTAACAAAGTCAACAATGATCAAAGATGAGCATTTCTTAGGTCTACAAAACGTGTTCACTTATAATGCAAACCTCCAGCATTCTAATATTAGTAGAAGAGCTTAGTGAAGAAATTTTCCATTTTCCACTAGCTTCTATAGTAAATTAAACCTGGTCCAACGCATAAGGAGTATTGGTCGCAGCCAGAACAAGAACTTTATGGTCGTTGTTTCCTACACCCTGGACAAAGAAATAAAGAAACTCCATAAAATATTACTTCAAATGAAATAAAGAACAACAATGCAAGAAGATGATCAAACAAATTAGATATCTAGCCCTCAACACATTCTTAACCTTCAAAAAAAACAATACTGGGTTCAAGCATAATGTCATTAAAACCAATGAGAACAACCTACAAAACAAGACCCTATGTGACAATTGTGTCATATCCTAAAGATAGCATCTAAGCTGATTAGCACAGGGGATTGGTGAATTATAAGTAAAACAAAAAAGAAGACCAATATTGTTATGCAGAACCGGTACTCACAAGCATGTTCTAAAGGAGCTGAAACAATCATACAGAAGATAATGCGAAAAAAGAATATAAAGCACACCTGTTGCTTTTCTAGCATAAATAGCCTCTTCAGACAGATTAAATATCGTGCAACAACTAAACTTTTTAAACGGTGAGAGATCAACCACAGCCTTCGAGAAAGAATTGTCTAAGAATGTTCATTCCAAAATTGGGCCCCTGATCTTGCTCAACAATATCCTGATCAAGTTCTCCCTCTAGGTCCAAAACAAAGCTAGATACAATATCCCTCCCTGGGCATTATTATGACCTAGGACCTGTATACAAGCAGTTGTAATTGTAACTGAGAATGGCAGAAAATCTACTATGGTCCATCCTGGCATTCAAGAATGTCAAAATGGATCCATGGAATAAGCTGATAGTGAAAAAATATGCTTCTTGGAAGGCATATGACATCTAGGTTTTGCCATACTCAAATGCCAAGCAATGTTTGCTCATGCATATAGCAATTACAGAACCTGAAAATGAAAATGAAAATGAAATAATAGAAAAAAGGGTGAGTATGCCATGACCATCCATGAACTAATAGAGAGAAGGGTTTGTATCATACGGCTATGTATTTACTGACTTGTCTAGGGTTTACCCATTTGGATTACCCCTTCCGTTTTGGATCTATTTCCTCCCAGATTTAGTCTTATGTAATTTAATTTTGGTCATTGCAGTTCCTTTCTAGCACTCCTGACTGGTTATTGTAATTTGTTGTACCATTGAGTCCTATTGGCCTACTTTGGTAATTAATGGATATAATCTATTTCTTTCTTCTTCTTTCTTTCTCTAATAAAAAGTCTCAAAATACCTCCAGTCAATGAATCATATAAAGGCATCCAAGAGACTCTCTAAATAAATGATGGCGCCTGCTTCAAATCTTATCACATAAAAGGCATAAATAAATACCTCTCTTCCTAACCATCTCCTTGTTACAGAGTTTGTGAATTTTTCAAAAGATAAGTGAATTTTTCATGATCTCCATGTACCAGGGCATATAAAAATGCACATGACATACAGAAACAGTACAATCACTGACCATCAGCTATAAAATTGAACAGATATTTTCTTAACATTAGACTTTAAATTGCAGATTATAAAATCAAAGGATTGGACAAGAAAGATAATCGGGCACTAGGCACCACTGCCCTGTCATACTATTTTGACGGTAATTATTAATTACTTAATCAGCAACAACCACCATCTGTCTATAATGATCTAGCAATAAGCTCAAAAACAATAATATAACCCATGGCGTAAGGGTATCAAATCTCTCAAATTGCAACAAATCTGTCTGTTAGAGAGACCAGTCACAACTAGAGGTCTCATCACACAACAGAATGAAAAAAGATAAAACCAAGGTTGTCTGGGTGCACGGGTGGTGTATGCAAGGTGCGGGTACGCAACACCCAGTGCGAGCTCCCAAAACTTAGGTACATGGGTGCGATCGTGCTGGGGTACACAGGGTGCATACCACTAAAAATATGGGTACGCTATGACATCATAACTCAAACATCAAACTTGAAAATTGAAACTCAAAAGCTGAAACATAAGATTATTGTGAAACTTATCAAATTAAATATAGTATACGACATAGAAATTATATCATATTATTATTGAGTTATCAAATTTAATTTAATATCGTATTATCATTGATTTATATACTTATATCACATTATCATTGATTTATATAATGTATATCATATTATATAAACCTGTGCATCAATGTCTGTCATGAGCCAATCACAAAACACCATTCAAAATGTTCAAAAATTGTTTATTATTTCATATATATCAAAATCCTTAGTAAATAGTTCTCTATTACTAAATGCAAATCTCAGCGATACAGTTGAAAATGAACTCTAAATGCATTAGTCAACTACAATGCAACGTGAATGGTAATATACATTAAGATTTTTAACAAAATCTATATCTTGAACTTTTGTTTGACCATTTCAGTGTTTTCTTAAAAAAAAATTGTATGGGATGCGTATGAGCTTGAGGGAAATGCACCCGGTGTGCCGAGGGTGTGTTAGACTGACTTGGGTGTGTCTTGGGTGTGTCTTGGGTGTGGGTGCACGTGCATGTGCGGTGCATGTATCCAGAGTGGGTGTGTCTCCAGTGCAGCTCAAATATGGCTGGGTGAGCGCACCCAGATAACCTTGGATAAAACAATTATTCTATGAAGAGTTGTGGGCAAACATCTGAGTATTTGCCTTATACAAGCTCAACAATGAAAAAAGTTGTTCAATCTCCAATCTTAGTACCCTATTTTCTCCCTCCCACTTTCTAATGTCAGGAAGCAACCACTTGTGATTGAACAATCTAACTCTACTTCAAATCCAATTCACTCGCAAATTTGACTTTTCATGACTATCCAAAGAACTTGAGAAAGAACAATTGAGTCATGCATTTAAAATCTAACAGTGAAGCATTAACCAAAATGTACTCTGGCGATTAGCAGCTATGTGTCATACAAAAGTGTGAATGAAAACAAAAGAAAATGATTAAAATGAATGTTGATATGAAAACAAATGAACCTCACAGTAAGCAATTGCAGAAAATGGAGAAAAAATAAAAAATCGAAGAAAGTTGGACAAAAAAAAGTGAAATAAATAGGAATCTTTTTTATGGAGAAGGATAGTACTCAGACAATCGCAAGCAAAGTATGATAGAGAACGTAAAAGACAACACAAATTTCTCTAAATTTCATAATGGAAACAATGCCTATATATACAATGCAAAGTCTAGCAATTTTGGAACTGCTTGACCAACATAGAACAGCTGACCTGAACATAAAAAAGACAACACAGGTTTCTAAATTTCGAATGGAAACAATGCCTGTATATGCAATGTAGCAGCCACCAATTTTGGAAATGCTCAACTAGCACAGAACATTGACCTAAACTTATTTTTATAAGTCTATTATATCATCTATTAAATTGAGCAAAGCGTCAATCTCCCGTGCTTTTATGAAATTGAGCAAAGCATCAATCTCCCGGGCTTCTACAAAATCAAAATGATCCCACTTCAAATGATGATAAGATACCCATATAGCTTGGTGAGAATAATTCACTTTCTTGAATACAACACAAAGGGTCGGAACATATAGACTCTTTCTGACCCTAGTGTATTTGAAGAGGAGTCGGAGAAATTTAGAATGACATCCTGTGGGAAAACAAGCACCTCTCTAGAGGGGAGTCTTCAAACATCTTCAACAACTCAAGATCGTGCATATCACAAAATCTCTGCCCCTCACGCCTCCCTCTCACCAACCTGAGAAGATAAAAATCAAGCTGTATAGCATTGTCCCCAACATGCTTGATGATTGTATATATAGCTCATATAAGAGAGGCTTGACTTTATGGTGGGCCTTAAACCTCCGTCATCAAAATTACAAACAAACCTGTCACCAAACTTGTGATTTTGTTGTATTTTTCTCGAAGCATTTCCTAGGGCTAGGCTGATTTCTTCTTGATAATTGAGAACTTTGGTGTGTACCTGATGGAGGAGCTGCAAAAACTTCAAGTTTATCTGTTCCTTTTTGGCAGAGAAGCAGCAGCACAAGGTAATGATAAAAGGCAACTCATGGAGGAAACAGCTGAAATTCCATGTACACCTAAAACAGGAAATGAGAAATGAATGAAGTACTTGGTTATAGGCATCCTTAATTCAACACGTCAATCGAGGTTTGAATAAGGATTCCAAGGGCTTCAATTTGGGCATGGTTTGCTGCCTCAGTTCATCTATCAGGCTGAGGATGGGGAGAGGTACAGAATTCAAACTGATTGTCTACAAGGTTTAACAGTGCCTACAATCTCATCGTCACAGTTTTCCACAATACTAGATTAGAGCCCAAAGTTTCTCCGAGAGTCCATATTCTCATTAGGAGAAGTTGTGCCAATGGGGTGCGTAAATAATCTTGTTGAAATAAGAAATAATCCTAGCCATGTTGTACCAATCAACCACTACAAAGACAAATTATGATTTCAGTCATTCAGAACCCACTAATCAAACCCATACAGATGCTCTGCCACGGCCAGGTTGGAAAAGTCATAATATTGGATAATTCAAATTCAGTTAAAGGACATCAGAACACCGGATAAAGTGAAATGCATTCATCCATGGGAAAGGCAATCAACATAATCTTAATTTTGCAAAATATAGACAATCGTTCTCAGTAAATAGGAAAACTTAATGTCCAAAAATATTTGGTAAAACTATAGCCTCTTCACAAAAAATAACACAATTTTCCCTGGAGAAAGAGAATCTGCCTCATGTAAATCCGATGCAAATGCCTCGACTCTTAAACAATGAAACTTACCATATATAAGCAATAGAAAACTAACACTATGTAAAGAAGATGCAAATTTAAAACATTATATAAAATACAATCTTATACATCCGGGCTGTAACCATGTGGAATTAATTGTACTCTGAAGTGTTTTAGATTCCAAAACAATTTCCAAATGAGGCTTCATCCAACTTTCTGGATTTCTGGTGGCTGAAGAAGTTTATTTAATTAATACCTGCATCTGAACCAGGAGTTCAGTTTTTATTCGTCGAGAAGCTTCACTTTCATTCCCTTCTCCACGTTGCCCACACAAGGAATCTATTTCGTCAATGAATATGATAGAAGGGGCAGAATCCCGGGCCATTTGAAACAGATTTGAAACAAGTTTTTCACTTTCACCCATCCATTTTGAAACAAGATCCGATGAAGAAATGCTGCCAATTAAATATCGCATGTAGTAGCAGAGTGAGCAACCAATATAAAAAAAACTCGTATAAATAAATCCTATTTTTCCATACAATGAATATTTGAAATGCATTCAGATATAAATACGGTTGAGTTTGTTGAGAGAAAATATGGCCCATTACCATAAAGAATTTTGTTTAATACAGAACTTGAAAGCATCATGTTTTGTTTGATGGTTCAAATCAACAATGTCTCTTCCCAGAATACAAACTAGAAGTCATTAAATAGAAAAGTCACAGTAAACCATGATATTAAGGTAAGGTGATGAAAGGCCCCTTTAACATCATGCAAATCTATAAATGACACAGAGGATGTTTGGTGTTGTGTATTTGAATCCAACAAGTGAGCAATGATTGCTAAATGCAAACAGAAATGTCAAAAGTTTACTGTTGGTATAATTAATGTAGTAAAAATGCAAAACTGAAAACAGTCATAAATTCAAACATGTGCAGTGACCAACAAAATATTAAAATCCATCCAAAAGGATCATTTGCTTAACTATAATTCTCAAATATTATGTGTCAAATTTTTTTGGCTCCATAGCACAGTGATGGCAAGTCACACAACAGTGTCACCTTTGAAATTAGTTGTTCAGCTTCCCAACTAGCAAAACATTAATATCAAAAGCCTATTTATACAAGAAGAGGACCTTTTGATGAAGATGGCTTTCCATTTTCATTTTATGTATGTGGATACAGTTCCTTATAAATAGCCCTTCTCTGTAAATTAATTCCAAACATAAAGAGAACAACTTGAAGATACAGCCCACTAGACAACACACATATCTACAATAAAATTGTTGCAATAGAATCAAGGAACTATAAGAGGGGTGGTTTGGCAAGAATATTCCCACAGTTGAATAAATTTGCAACAATGGAAGCATTTGGTGAGAGTATAATGTCAATACTAAGGTTCTCCACATGATGGTAATCACTGACTTTGGTCTATAAAGGACTTCCTACATGGAATAAAAATCAAGGGATCAGAGAGATGCCTAGGCTTAATGGCATAACATGTTTTTGAATTAAGTACCTCGAATATCCTACTCAAAATTACCTTACTGAAGTATATACTTAAATCAAAACTACTGTTGCTACTAGGATTTTTTTGTGAGAATCTAACTTGACTCAACCCACATAGGTCATAATGGCTTACAAGAACCACTCAGTAGCATGATTAGCAATATGGTCTCCCTTATCAACCATTCAAAACTTGCAATTATAAATCCTAAGTTTGTTATTGGAACACATTGCTACTAGATTTATTTTGGTATGGGTAACAACTAGAGGATTATTTCTGCTGATGAAAAATTCCAGAATTCCAAAGAAAAGCCCCCATTCACAAGAGCATGAATGCTGGTATGCCTCCTGGAGTAATATCTCTTCCCCGTTGCCAGGACAATGAAATTGTTTGTTATGGATCCAAGCTTAGACTTGTCATGAAATGTAGGAAAAGTTCAAGTGTTCTTATAACACCATAATATTCAATTAGTGATTTAAAATACATGTTATCAGATCCTATTAGTCTGTATACTCCACAAACCTCCACCTATAGTTTGCATTTTTGCATCTAATTTTTTCATTATATTGTTATGGTTTCTACATGTATATATATATATATATATATATATATGGAGAGAGAGAGGGGGGGGAGTGGGACTCGAGGGAGGTATGTGTTTGTAAACATTTGATAATAAGTATATTGAAGAAATGAAATTTAAATTAATTTAATTTAGATATTAATGTCCACAAGAGGCCAAGAATGGCCTATGGAACTGAAGAACATATTACATGAATCCAGTACAATAAAGGAGTGCCAAAAGCATCTCCAAAAGACACAAAAAGAGAAACAAAATTAATGAGAAACAAGGATTCTACTATTTGAGGGCCTTAGATCTTCAAACAAGTAAAATGTACATTGTCTTATAGATCTATACCAAGTTGTCTAGGCATGTGATCTCTTGAGATTCCTTAATTCCATTACTTGGAAGTAAGAATTGAGATTCTTAGAATTGTTTGTGTGAAGACATCAATTTGAGTGTTCTTTGTCGAAGTTGAAATGTTTCACGAATAAAAAAGGCTAAACATTTATGATCCTTATACTAAATGAAGCTCCTCAATGATCTATGGGAATCTCTAACAAGACAAAGGTATCTTCCATGAATCTCAGAGTAGATAGGGCACTTAAATACAAAATGCTCCACTTTCAGGTTCTAAAAAACATAATTGGCATATATGTTCACCCTGCGGGAGGTTATGATCAGATTCCATTCGGAGTTGATGAGAGCAAACACGAAACTGAGCCAAAGGGATCCTTAAAACATGATGAAAATGCCCTCATTGTGTATCCAGGAATTTGATTTCGATCCTCATGAAAGTAGGAATAAAATTGAAAATAATGAAGAAGTTTCGGTTTCAAAGGCTCTTTGGGATTAAACCATGTAACTTTCAAGTAAGATTTATTGATCTCTTCACGAATACCTCTGTTAACTTCATGTTTAGTGAGTTGAGGAGCGCTAATGGAAAACCCAAGAGGAGGTGGTCTTTCTATATCAATATCTAGCTTATGGAGGGAAGCCATAACTCTTGCATACCAACAAGCATTGCATAGAAGATTTAAGTGCC
Organism: Torreya grandis; assembly: GCA_037957365.1. Classification (NCBI taxonomy): domain Eukaryota; kingdom Viridiplantae; phylum Streptophyta; class Pinopsida; order Cupressales; family Taxaceae; genus Torreya; species Torreya grandis. The sequence goes on from JARHVA010000230.1 coordinate 5,324,734, forward strand.
AAGAATGGATACCTATTCTGCCAAGAAGAAATATTGACTTTAAGCTTCCGCGGTCAATAAAAGTTTGAAAAAATATTTTCCAGAAAACAAACTGCATACAAAGATTTTGAATCAACATTTCTGGTCACATTTTGTGGCCCGTCATCAAGAGGTGTGACCCAAAATGTCGATTATCAAAATATTTGTGCGCAGGGTTTTCCACAAGATCTTTCGTATGGAAAAAATGGCACTACGTGCATGTCAAGCAATGAGTCAAGTACAAATAGGCAGGTATCTCAAGTTTCCAACTATGCCACATGGTTTTCCAAAATTGCCAACTTATAATGTTTAGTGATTCAGACTTGCCTTTATTTCCTTTTACTGCAGATATGATCATCTTTTAGGCTGTATCAATGCTGGAAAACATCCAATGTACATGAAAACGTTTAGCAGTTGAGAAAGCATTGCAATCTCTAGCAATCTCAGTATCGACTAGCTTATAAGTTGACAGGATTTTGTTCACTCTTCACTGACAAATTTTAATTTAAACAATTCATACTAAAAATAAATAAAGTTCTCACGGATCCTTTACTTATTCTTTCAAAGATTAGGCCATGTATCCCATTAGAGTGTGAATGCACTGATTGCTTTGTGTAAAACATAAGATAAGTCCCTTTTTTTCTTCACTCTATACAACCTTTTTCCCTTACAATAGTTACATGGCTACAATAAACAGTACCTGAAAAACGTTGACTCTGCCTCAGTTGCAACAGCTTTTGCCAAGTATGACTTTCCAGTTCCAGGAGGTCCATATAGAAGAAAAGCTTTCCAAGGTTTCCGCTTCCCTATAACCACAACAACAAATTAGTCCTCTTTCTTTGGTCAAACTGGTCATGTATGCACACTGTGCATTATCAGCACCTTCCAATGTGGGTGTTAAAATGCAATGGAAAACTAAAAAAAGTGAATAAGCCAAGGGAGATATGTAGATGAATCTAAAACCGTATTTTTCAAGAACTATAAAACTTCATTCATTTCAATTAGTTAAATCACAAACATGAAGAAAAAATTGAGTAGCATTTAAAGACCAGTTAAAGTTAGTGCTCAAATTGTTACCAACTTTTATAGAACCTAAATACTCTGTGAGATGAGTTGCATATAAAAATTTCCAATGATCTCACATATTTTTTGGCTTATTAACTAACATAAATAAGCTGTAAAATATCGATTTAACTATTGCATTTGTAATTTTGTACTATGGTTCAAGTGGTAGACTCGATGGGCAGTTGTTTGCAAGGAAATATGTCAATGTATTTATAAATTGGATCAATTACAAGAACATCACATTTGTATATTTCAAATAGTGGGCTACAACAAAAGGCCGTGCCCTTTTGCAATCACTCTTATTATTAGTTTTTCAGTCTGCCATTCTTTAAGGCATCTATAAGCAGCTATGGATGCTGATTTTTGAAAGGTGAACATTATGCCCCCTTTTTCAAATTCAAAAAAAAGAATAAATTGGTAATAATGCTTTAAGTGTTCCCAATGGTACTTTTAAGTCACAACTTAAAAGGGGGACATCCAAAGGGTGTTATTAATCAAATGGGGCCAAAAGAGGTACATTAATTAAAAGACAAGTGGAAATTAGAAAATTAAAGTAATTATTAATTACTTTTTGAAGCAAAATGAAAATTAAAATTAAAAAGTAATTTTAAATTGTTTTTAGGATTATAAGTGAAAAAGTAATTATAAGAATGATGAAAACGAAAAAAAGTACATCCATTATTATTATTCAACTTTCAAAATTTATTGGAGAGCTTGAAACTATCATACTTTTTCACAAAAGTCGAAAACCCTAGATTGAAATTGGTTGAGGACGAAACCCTTCACACCCAAGTGGTGATTCCATACGAGAAATCACAACTGTGATTTCAGAAACATCAAAATCAGCATCTAAGGCTTCTTCTACAATGAATCAGACAGCAGCAAATCACCATATCTACAGGGCCCATTTGCAGCAATCAGGTGGCAAGCCCAGGGACAAAAAAAAAAATTTTTTAAAGGTACAGGGCCATACAGCGTCCAGTATAGGTCTATACAACATCCATACAACAGCTATTTTGACCTCCCCAACAGGGCATACCAGTTCCAGCCATACTCTATACAACTGTACTTGTACCCGCCCAACAAGACCATCTGCAGGATTTTAGGGTCGAGATCGGTTCACGTTTGCATTGTCGTGTTCGTACACTTGCCAGTATTTATTGCATACCACCCATCCGGCCACCCAACACTATTGTACTTCATTTTGGTGGACCGTGTGTGGTATTTACTTGTTGAATTCCATGTTATTTGTAAATTTTCAGTTAGGGTTTGATTCAGTCAATTGTAATCAGCTTATTGAATAAAATCTACATTTGGATTATTCCCAGTTTTGCATATTTCAGATTGTATGCTTTCATCCCAATTCAATAAGGGTTTTATGGGAAATCCAAAATTGTTAATATTTATCCAAAAAGGGTTATTTCACAGAAGGTCGTGCCCTTTTGCAATCACTCTTATTATTAGTTTTTCAGTCTGCCATTCTTTAAGGCATCTATAAGCAGGTATGGATGCTGATTTTTGAGAGACTCTTTATGCCACAAAGCTTCCATGGTCAATGAATTTCTCGATCTGGTCAAAAATTATATGATAAATTTTGGTCTAGGCGATTTAATCCTAGTATCCAAGATTTTCCAAGTTCCCATGTCATTTTTCCTTAATTATCAAACATTGGAAACCCTGTTTCAATTGAACAGTGAGACCACAATTTCTTCTTTAGGAAACTAAACATGGAAGACATAGTGCATATGTACTCTCTGAAGTAGATCCAAGGCAAAAGTAATTAGACTAGCCTTTTTCCTTATTTGATATCGTTCCTAAAACTTAGAAGTAAGCTTATGTTTGAAAGCATCCTTTAGCAATAAGTTCTTGTAATGTTTAAGGAAAACAAGGGCCTGGTTGCTTACTTGCAATTATTCTTTGGGTCATTGCTACGTTATCGGATACTGCTACTAACCCCTCAGGATACGATACGCAGGGGATGCGCGGTGGAAACGGCCAAGATATGCCCCTACCCCTGCGAGTACGCCCAAATACGTCCAGTCCCAAGATACAATACAAAACACTCCAAGATATAATACGTAGGGGAAACGGCCAAGGTACGTCCCTGCCCCTGTAGGTACAGCTGGATACGTCCAATGATGTATCCGAACGTACCCACAGGGATAGGGATGTACCCTAGCCGTTTCCACCACGTATCCACAATAAAAATGCACTTTTTTATTTTATTTTTTTCAATTTTGCTGCATGAAAAGTCAAACATGGACCTCAAAAAACAATTAAAAACAAAATAAAGTGGATTCTCAACCCAAAAAGCAGCTTTCACACTCATTTTAACAATAGAAAACAACTCATACTTGTCAAGTTTGCAGTATAGTTCAAGGTGTCCATAATTGTCAACATGGTGAAGTTAATCATCTTGGATCAGATATCAACCCAAGTATCACTACAGTTTTAATGATAACCAAACTAAGATAGGGTTCTCATTCATACTGAGTGACAACAGAAATTAACATGATATCCAAGGCAAACCTCAAACAACTGCAAAGGTCAACTCACTGCCTTGCAAAGGAATATCTAGAGTTTCTTTCAGATGTGAACAAACAATCAACATCAAATGCTACAACAAAGCCTATCACATTGTCACTTTCACTCACAATGACCAAGCACAACACAGTTGCAAATGCCAATGACCAAGCACAGCACAGTTGCAAATGCCACATGACCAAGCCACAATGCAGGTATTAAACTACTGCAAAAGTATCATATACAGATTACATCACATGCAACAGCAGGAAGAAATCTCTTACAGCTCAATTGATATAATACTAAGTTATTAGTCAGTCTTGTAGCTTGGTAACAATCAAGGCCTCAATCAGACCAGTAGGCTATTATAAGAGTCCATAAGGGGATATATAGTGAATAATGAATATGCTGATTTGTCTTTATTTGTGTCCATACATTGTAACATTTGCACTATGTACTTGATATAAAACTAATCTAAGTTCAACCATTATCATGACCTTTGGCATGGAATTATGAGTATGTTTTGTAGTTATTTAACTTATTTTGTTTCCTCTATGCATATTATGTGGTTAATTTGCTTATATGGCTATATTTTTTATATTTTTAATTTTTTATATATATTTTTGTACAGCTGTATCCAAAAACATATCCAAGCCCCGAAAAAATTCCCCATACCCATGTATCCAATTCTCGCACCCATATCCGTAGCCGTATCCGTATCGGCAACATAGGGTCATTGTATGTAAGCTTGTTGCTTCATTCAATTTCTTGCATTGTCCGGGATTTGTTTTTATATTTTTTTGAGTTTAAATTCACATGCATTTTCATAAATCACATGATCTTCCTAATCTACGCAACCTCAAATATTTGACAGAATAATGACAACTTGACTACAAAGCAAGACTTAATATTACTGTAGAATAAATATATCTCTATATCGTTCACACTAACTTGATATGCAATAACACATGCACATATAGAGTTCACAAAATATGGATGAGGATGACAACTCATATCCATAAAATCAATTCCAATATGGAAAGATTCACCAAGACAAGCTTAGAAACAAAGCAAAACATAATCTAGACACATTGCACTCAAATCTAGGAAACAATGCTAGAATCTAATGAGTTGTCAGGCTGTTTTTAGGAATTATCCGGATTATGTCAATTTATTACTCAACTCATACATTAAACTAAACTAATTTAGGAAACTAAATAAACACCTATGTTGCAAAATTGTACATATGAATATAAACTAACATCCCCCCTTAGATTGACTAGTGGAACTAGGGAAGGAAGGAGGATATTACAAGTCATCCCACCTCAATAAAGATTTCCTTCACCCCTAACTTCGCCTGAAGATGAACATACTTGGCCTCTGTCAAACGTTTAGTGAAGAATGTTCGCAACCTGATCATCTGTACAGCAGTAACATAAGTCAATAGCTATCCTCAATGAGCTGCCATATATAGTGCATGTGTATCTAAAATGTGTTTGGTGCACTGGTGCTCCACTAGATTGTTAGAAATATGAATAGAATTTTGGTTGTCGCACCAAAGAGTCGTGGGTTGCTCTTGCTGGAAACCAAACCATGTCAAAATCTGTCATCCCTAAGTTGTCTCTATGGCTGTGTTGACTGCTCTATGGTACTCTGCCTCTATCGAAGGAAGGGCAATGGCTGCCTACTACTTGCCAGCCCAAGTGATAGGTCATTAATCAAGATGGTACACACACTGTTGTGAACTTGTGATCATCAATATTGTATGCCCAGTCGGAGTCGATGCAGCCCACTATATCTGTTGTGCCCTCCATAGTATACTGAATGCCACATTGATAAGTAACCCGAATATATCGAAGTATACACTTTGCTGCTTGCCAATGACTCATGCAACTCTTGCATGTATCAAGAGATTAAGCTACCAATAAACGACAGGTCTGACCCGCTGTGATTCAGGTACAAAAGGTTATCTATAAACTGTAGATACAAGGTTGGATCAATTGTTGGAGTGGTGCACTTGATATTCAACTTGACTCTAGAATGAAATGGCCAAGGGCCGGGCTTGCAATCAAGTATGCGAAATCTCAAAAGCAATTCTAAAGCATACTTAGGCTGTGAAATACTTATCCATGTCTCAAACTGAGTTACCTGCAGCCCAAAAAAGTAATGAAGCAAATCCCAAGTCTGTCATCTCAAATTGGCCCATGAGACTAGACTTCACATCTTGAATCGAAGAGGTGGAGCTACCTATGATGATCAAATCATCAACATGAAGAACAAGTATCAAAAGCCCACCATCCAATCTCTGTGTAAACATTGGGGTCAAAGTAGCATCTTGAAAATCCCGAGTCAAGTAAAAACCTGTCCATTTTCTCATGCCAAGCCTGTGGAACCTGTTTGATACCATCGAGGGACTTTGGAGCTTGCATACAAGTGAAAAGTTGTGAACAAACCCTTTTGTTGCTCCATGTATATTTCCTCCTGTAAATCACAATGCAAAAATGCACTCTTCACATCCATCTAGAGGACGACCCATCTATGTGAAGAAACTATGGAGAGAACAAGGTGAATGGAATTCATCTTAACTTTTGGTGAAAAGGTCTCATGATAGTCGACTCCTTCGACCTAGGAAAAACATTTTGCCACCAAGTGTGTCTTAATTTTTATCAATACTTCCATTTATTGCATAATTAATTTGATACACCCACTTGCACCAAACAAGTTTTATTCGCTTCAGAAGAGGGACCAAGTCCAAAGTGTTGTTCTTCATCAAAGAAACATTGCTTCATCTCACTCTGACTTACCACTTGCCCAATTGAAAGTGTCTAGATCAGTCCCCATGGCAATATAGGGAAGGTGTCCAACCCAATTCAATGACCGAGTCTTGCAAGAGTCATTGATATCATCTCCTAAAGGACCTGCAGCTTCTCAAGTCTTTTAGACCCCCTTAGGAATTGTGCGAGTTGCACATGAGGCTATTGGAAGGACTTCAAGAAGTTGTCCCCCCCTTATCCTCATCATCAGAAAATTGACTAGAAGAAGAATCTACTTCAATGGAGGAAGTCAACAAGGAAAGAGTTGGCATAGATGAAGCCTAACTAGTCAAGGGGCATTCTCCAAATCGAACACTGTGTTGAATTATGAGCTCATTACCCTTAGGCATCTGATGGCGATAAATGCAAGGCTCGTTGTAGGGTTCCATTGACTTGCAATTATATTTTGAGATGTATGACCAAGTATCACACCCAAACACTCTAAAGTGGCCAAACTTACGCTTTTTCTTGCTCCAAACCTCTTTAGGGGTAACCCCTTGAACTACACTATGAAGGGTTCCATTCTGAATGTAGTTGGCACAATTTGTTATGTCAATCTTTTGATGGGGGCATGATGGAAGACCCTTGGCCTTAAAACCCTTCTCGAGGGCTAAGAGACAAATATAAAGGTAAGTAAGGATTGAACTATTTTAAGTGGATATGTGTAAAAGTACTTTATGTTTTCAAATTCACTTAAAAAGGGAACCTTTAAGGGTTTTGGATGACTTACGTGATTTTATAAAAATAAAGGAAAAATGAAAAAATCATAAGGTAGGATCTATTAAGATCCTTAAAGTTGCCCTCCCTTCCCAATTTTGGACGCTACACTTGGGAGGACTACATAAAGGAAAGAAAGGGTCAATTGATGGATTCATGACTTTTTTTTTATAACCATTTTCTTGGAGTCTAAACACGAAAATCTGGGCTTGTACTTGAAGAACAAAAACTCTTCAAGGGAGTTGAATTAAGGACGAAAACCCGAAATTCAGACCTAGGACAACTTCATCTAAGAGTTGATTGAGCAGAGAATTGATATCAAAGGGTGTTTTCAACACCAAGTGGGATCTTGCAGGTAAGTAAACTTTTGGAAGAGCTAAGCATGGACTTTGGAGGGCTGTTTGAGGGCAGCGAAGTACCTTTATGAGTGCTGCACACATTTCCAGCGGCATCGAACAGCTTGGGAAGATTAGTGACCCACTTTGGGATCTTTTTGAGATCAGTTTGATAGCGTGGACCAGCCACACTTGTTTTCTGAATTTTTATCATATTTTCCAGCTCAAATACTTCACCAAAAATCAGGTTCTTGGCTGGTTATTTGGCAAATATATTATTATATTTTCTGCTAATTTTTGGAGAGTTGAAAATAATATTTAGGGCTAATTTCAAGGATTATCTACAGCTGTATTTGTAAATTCAGCTTGCTAGGGTTTTGAGATAAATCTGAAATTTTATATTTTGTTGATTGAATTGTTAGAATGTATCCTTGTTTAATCTAATAACCCTAAAGGAGACATTACACAATTGACGACATCATCCCAAAGTTGATGGGCTAGATTCCTAAATAGAATGATACAATTTTCCATCTCTTTGAGAGTGCGTTTTTTTTCTCTCAACAACAATATTTTGTTGGGGGTGTATAGGGAATTGTATGTTGCATGTGTATGCCATGCTCTACACAAGAATCCTCAAACTGATTATTGACATACTCCTTGCCATTAACTGTCCTCAAACGCTAAATTTGACTGCCTGGTTGTTTCTTAACAAAAGCCTTAAAATCATCAAAGTCGGTGAAAGCTTCACTTTTGTGCTTGAAAAAATTGACCCAAGTCCTGAAAAAATCATCTATGAAAATTCTCACAAACCTATACCTTGCATAAGATGTTGTGGGAAAGGGGCCACTGATGTCACTATGCACAAGTTGAAGTCTTCATGATGCTTCCCTAGGACACAACGTTGGCATACACCATCCTCAAAAGAGACAAGTGGGAGACCTGTGACCATTTGTTTTGTACGCAACTGTCTCATCTAATGGTAATTCCAAGTGGCCAAACTGTTTGTGCCACAACTTGCTTAAGTCATTTGCTTGAGCAAGTAATACATTAGAAGGTGATTTAGGTGCAAACGTGTCAAACTTCTACAAACTTGAAACATCATCAACCATGCCAATGGAAAGAATCCTTGATTGATCTTTCAAATCCCAAATGACAACCGAATCTGGTAGAAGCTCCACATTTTTTCCTTGCCCCGAGTAACGCGGTAGATGGAGAGTAAATTAGTTGAAATTTCTGGTAAACAAAGTACCTTCTCAATCTGCCCACCTTCTATCTCAATTATTCTTGTACCTATAACTTCAAGAGGAGTAGAATCAACAACAAATATTTGCTTAGTGTCACAATCACTACTATAGTGAACATGGCCTCATCTTTGGGCATGTGATGTGAAGCCCTTGAATCAATCACCCATTCCGGCTGAGCTGGAGTTTGTGCAAACAATGCCTTGGTGGTTGTTGAGAGTAGATGGCCTTTACCCTTAGCTGAATAATTGGAAGGAGATGAGGGATTTTGAAATTTGTTGTGTTTCTTCATTGCCTCTGTCAGGGCTTCCAACTTCTTGAAACACTTAGCTTCTAGATGACCATCTTTTCCCACAAAAGCCACAAGACTGAACTCCTTTCTTGTCTTTTGATTGCCTCTTGGGCATAAAATGAGAGTTGTTTCAGATTAGGGATCCACCTTTAGGATTTTTTAAAAATTTTCTTGGTTAGTTTTAACCTTTTTCTTTTGAGCTACAAGCGCTTGATCGTGTGATCACTTAGAGCCAAGAAGGCATGTTTATAAGTTTATCTTACTCTCTTGTGAATTTCTCACAGAATTCATCAAATGTTGGCATCTTGTACTTATCTCCAAAAGCATCCATGGAGTACAAGGTTGAAACAAAGACTGAAAAAGGACCTTTCAACTTGGACAAAACTGCCATAACAATTTCGAGATGTCAAAAGCTTAAATTTAGAGGTGTAGCCTTCCAGAATAAAAATTATGAGGTGTCAACAGTTGTACTTTGTTATCAACCATTATACATGTGAAAATTGAAAAAAATACGAAGTACTGAAAGAAATTGCTTTCCGAATGACAGAAATTTGCAGGTACTCAAAACAATGCAGAGTGCTTGAGAGCCGCACAAGCAAACAATGACATAAAATTTGCTAATTTTTGAGTCCCCCCCCTGCCACTGATTTTCTTTTTCAAAATTACAATTTTGTGGCCCAAAAGGGTATTAAAATGCTTTTGACATTTCTGTAAAAAAATAGTACAAAACAGGGGAAAAACTGAATTTTACATATCTAACCACACGAACTTCAAGCACGAAAAAATATGTAGTTTTATAAAATATTTTCCCCAAAAATTCTTCAGTATGAAAAAGTTATAGCCTGCTGAGGTTCTGCAATTGGGGATAGCACGAATATTGTCTGAGAAACTGCAAATTTGGAGGCCCAAATGACCTAATTTGCAAAAATGAATTATATCGCTGCAAAGAGGGGGGAAATAGGCAATCTGAACAAAAACCAGCAGAAATGCCTTTAAAAACGTCCAAAAAACTGTTGCAGAAATCAAGGGCCAGAATATAACAATCCAACCTATGTTATTTTGGTACTGGTACTGGTATGGGTACGTTTCGGAAATGTGGAAATCACATTTTTTCAAAAACCTTGATTTGGAAACACTGTGGTTACGGCTGTACATTTTATTATTAAAATAGATATATATAAACAATGCATATTACTCATTTTTTTAGAAAAACACTTGAAAATACATAGTATGAAAATATTTGTCTATAAAAGATAAAACACTTAAAAATATATAGTATTCATTCATTCATTACTTCAAATCAAAGACAAAATGTACATTCAAAACTAGAATAAATCATCTAGATTGCCCTCAAAATCATGAATGCCACTCCCACTATTTTTCAACTTTATCATTTACTGATGCTTTCCCTCGCAAGAGCTCGCCAATGCATTGAATCTCCTAGAGTGTATGCCTTAAGGGGTGCACAAGGAATGGAGTAGGATTGGCTTGTGGCACTTTGCGAGAGATGTTCTCAAACTATTATATCATACCTACATCCCTTCATGCAGCCTTCCTACCTCCTATGATGTCTCCTTGAAATCTTGAAAGACCTGAAATATGGCTAAGTCTGAAACCCTGGAATCTGACTAAATCTGAAATATGATAGGATCCTCCAAAACCTAGAATTTGCATTATAGCTCCTAGAGGTCCGGAACCACTCTCAAACATCTTGAAAGTATATAAATAAAATATAACTTGAAGTATAAGAAACTAGATGTTTATTATACTTAAATGTTTACTTTATTTATATAATGTCTGGTCCGGGCTGGTTTTACATTTTTTTTGTATTTTTTGTTGACTTTGACTGTTTTTTCCTGCCAGAAACATCCGGGAACACCCCAGAAACGTCTGGGTACATCACGGAAATGTACTATACATTTCTAGGACATACCCGGGTGTCTCCAGTACATTTCTGGGGCGTACCTGGAGCGTTTCCATACCGGAAACTTTTACAGGGGTGAATATTGGGGGGTGGGGCATTTCCTGAAACACAGAATCCAACAAAAGAGAAAATTTAAACCTTCATAACTTTTTCATCCTGACTCCATTTTTGTTGAAACAAAAGTCAAAATTGATTTCTTGAAAGTTCCATATGGAATGGTGGGATCAAAATCACTCCAGCATACACCCAAAGTGCCGGACCAGAAACAGGTCTAAAATTCTTCTGCGTGACAACGCCTCTAGCAGCAATGTGAAGGGAAAGAATGAGGGAAGTGAGAGACTTAGTATTGCTTTCATACCATGTGAAAAGTCAAAAGTGCTCTGATAAATCACTATATCTTCCTAATGTAAAAACTAACACATTTGACAGAATAACAACTTGACCACAAAACAAGACTCAGTATTGCTGCAAAATATATCTATCTCTAGAACATTCACACTAACTTGATATTCAATAACACATGCATATATATAGAGAGTTTACAAAATATGGATGAGCATGACAACTCATATTCATATCCACATAATCAATTCCAATATGGAAAGATTCACCAAGACAAGCTTAGAAACAAAGCAGAATATAATCTTAAAAAGTTGCATTCAAATCCAGGAAATAAAGCTAGAATCTAATAAGTTGTCAGGGTATTTGTAGGAATTATCCTGATTACATCAATTTATTATTCAACTCATTAATAAAACTACACTAACCTAGGAAACTAAATAAAAACTTAAGCTACAAAATCGTACACTAAAATTATGACTTTGAAATTTTGACATATATCTTTCACAATCAGCACATTGATATCGAAAACAATGTAATACTTGAGCATCAGAAGTTGATATTCATTTGAACGGAGTCATTTTTGCTAAAGTGTGATATGTAGTGATATGCCACAATTCTACTAGATGAAAGCACTTATTCCATTAATTTTGCTATCAGTCATAGAACTTCAGAGGTATCCTTCAAACCATTTTTTGACAACTATTGTTTCTCAACTGATTATGTATATGATATTCCCATCTGGAGAAATAATTCCTTACAAATATTACTAGAGAATTTGGGGTCATGATTGCTAAGAACAACCTTGGGGCAATAATGTAATTCATAAATGCTTTGTATGAATTTTTCCACTATTTGCTTGGCTGAAATATTTTGCTTTTGTATGTAGACAAAATAAGCATATTTTGTTCGTCAACTAATGGTCGTATATATGCTATTTTTTCCATCTAGAGGTGGTATCCTAGAAGCATATTTTGTTCATCAACTAACATTCATATAAATGTTATCTTTACCACCTGGTGATAAAATTCATTGATATTTCTTTCAACATTTGGTTTGCAATATGAAACAATTTTACAAGTCCTGGACATGAAATGTTTTAATTCTTTTTGTCTTACGGGTCTACCATTCAACAATGTATTGGTGAATATACTTTTCATTAGTTTCCAAGGATTCGCGAAAGTTTGTAATGTCTTTAAGAAATCTACATGTCTGATGTCTTATATGAGTAAAAACGGACCTTTGAACAAAGTTGAAAGGTCACTTGGTAACTGAATACAAAGATGAAGGTTAATAAACGGATAAAAGATTGAAGAGATTGACTGAGGTGAAATGAGAGTGTATATGATTTCTGATTTTACCTTCTGCATTTATCCTTCATCGGTGTTATGAAGCCGGAAGGAAGCACCCTTGTGGTAAGCATTAGAATTTCTGTATAGTTTTGCTTGAATAAATCAGTTATGCAGGAATGTGTCAGTTATGTCTTGACGCAGCCATCAATTAAACTTAAAATTTATTACATAAGTTACTCATCAGTTATGCTAACTGTCGCTAGGAATATGTCAGTTACAGTAAACTGAGCCTACAAGTGGATAAAAGAATCTAAAGTTATTTCCAAAAGCCTTTAAGCCTACAGGAGTTATAAAGGCCTTTAAGCCTCAAGCGAAAAAGTGTTTGTTTGCTGGATAAAAAAATCGGCAGGAGCCCATGGAAGGCCTGTACAAGGCCAAGGGCAGCACACATTCTGCTCTTGGATTGGGCCTAAGTTGGCACCCATACATTCTCAATTAAGTTATGTTGTTTGTGGACACTTCCAAAAATAACTTAAGCCTTTTTCCAGTGTTTTCTTGAATTCTTTAGTTTGGTTTGCATTGTGTAGGTTTCCTGGAAAGTTCAGTTTGCAATAAATTTCAGTTTTCAGTAAAAAAAAGCAGTTTCAATTTTTTTGTTAGAATTTTCAATTTCTACAGTAGTATTTTCGTTTATCATCAGTTTTTTAATTTTGGTTCATAATAGTGGTATCAGAGCATTTCCTTGGCCTTGTAAATGGGTACCAACATTATGGAGAGGGAATTGCAGTAGACATCTCATTGAATCAACCAGAAATTTTACTTAGTTGGAAACATAAATCACATCTAAGGATGGCTGCACATTATACACAAAGGAAGTAAAACTTGAAATTCAAGACTTGGTTTGATCTTTGGGCAGGGATAGGGTACGGGTATGGGGGTTAGCCTTATTTTGGGACCCAAGGTACACTACTGCTTGGATTTGTCTGAAAAAAAAAAGAATTTAAAAAATAAAAAATAAAATATGTATAAATATAAATTATAGACAAAATTAACAAAATCAACCATAAGATAAATGTTATATGCATAAAATAAACAAAGAGAATAATAGAACACATAACTGATAATTCAAAATATTAAATGAATCGTGACATATGATATATCACATAGTTTTATATTCCTTGTTCAAAATAGGAAACAGTCAATGGTCATAGTCAAACTCAAGAACTACATGAACAAATCATCATATTGTTCTTGATCAAGAGCATCTAAATAAACAATTAGTGCATTAGAACCAGATGCAGTAGGACTAGCAGCAGTTTAGTTGAGAGTTTTTTTAATGTTTTTTATTGTGTTTTTTATTTTTTTATTTTATTTTTTTTATTATGAATGTTGTACCCAGACCAGCACTGTTTTTTAATTATGTTTTTATTATGAAAGTCAAGTGCCCAGGATAATAGAAAATCCTAAGAGGTACCCGGACCAGTAACAGTACCAGAATCATACTGTTACGTGTATGGGGCCTTCAGGGAAGTACCTGATAACATAGCCAAATACCAACAATGATCTCAAATAAGGATCCATGCATGGGGACATCAATGTCTACAGGAGATTAAAAAATATGAGTCAACTTTCTCTTGCAGGTTTTATAGATATAATTTATAAAGATGCAAAACTGTGAATTGAGGAAGGAGGTTGAGATAGAAAATCTCAGTAAGAAGTTCACATGGCCTCCAAATAGAGACAGTGAAAACACACACATGATGGATGACGTAGTTCTCCAGCATGAACATGAACCAAAGATTGTGCCGGATGCCCTTCCACCAATAAATGGTTTGTGCAAAATTAGTGGGATTTTCAAAACTTATTCCAGCAGATGTAAGGTCAAGAAATTACAATAGATGACCACATGCACCGCATGGAATGTTTGGGAAGTGGGCTTTATTGAAGTTAACATATTTGCTAGAAACTTGTGGCAATACTACGGTCCAAGCTTATTTTGTTATGGTTAAAAACTTAAATATGGAAACTACGGTCCAAGCTTATTCAGAAACTAACGCTTTTTGGGTACCATTTGGAAAGAAAATTTATAAAAGTATAGCCTTGTTTCAGCATTTTCCTGAGTACAGTTTGTTCCAAGCTATGTAGGTTTCCTGAATATTTCAGTTTCAAGTCTTCAATGACAGATTGAAAAACACTGATTTCAAATTTCTGTTTCAGAATTTTCCATTTCTGCTGTGGTTTTTCTGTTTATAACAATCAGGTTTTGGTTCATAACAATTAGAAGCATGAGTAAAATCTAACATGTTATAGACTAGATATTATTCTGGAGGCTATGTATGGGATTGGTCCCTCTGTGAAATTGTAAAACAGGTTTGTATAGTGAGATGTGAAATAATTATCGCTGAATTTATGGTAACAACAAGATCAGTGGAACTCAGAAATAGTCACTGATCTCTGCCACAGAGGTGTTTAGTTCACTGCAGATTAAAGTTAAAGAAAGCATCCAATGAAATAGAAGCTAGTTTTGGTAAAACAAATTACTACAAGTATAATGATGGTAACTGTCCCATTTGCATAGTCACTCCTGTTGAGGCGCTTTGTCAGAAGGATGTCAATTTGACTTATACCAAACAGCTTGTAATTTAGTGCAAATTCTATTATGTTTGGACCCTTTGGATCACTAAATGGAACCCAAAATTAGCTCCTGCATGGGAAATTGAGTTTATCATTCATCATCAAAGTTAAACAACAAAATCGTGGAACTCAGAAACAGTCACTGATCTCTGCCCCAGAAGGTGTTTGGTATACTGCAGAGAAATGTTTGAACAAGCCGCCAGTGAAACAGAAGCTACTTTTGGCAAAATAAAATGCTACAAGAATTTGATGACAAGAATTATGAAGGTAAATGTCCAATTCACATAATCAAAGCTGTTGAGGTGTTTTGTCAGAAGAATGTCAATTTGTTTTTTAGTTTATACCATAGTTATCAGGAGACGGGTATGGGTGCAGGTACAGGGAGACAGTACCTGATGGGGTTACGGGGAGACAGCAATATATTTATATTTATTATTTACATGTTATACATACTATGAAACAATAAAAACGATAAAAAAACAGTAAAAACAAAACACTATTCACAATGAATATTAAAAATAAATAAACGAACATTTTTAAAAAAAATTAAAAAAAACATTAAAAACAATAAAAAAATATTAAAAACATTATAAAATCATTATTAAATTTTAACTACTACTTCAAACATTATAAAAGAAAATAAACATAAAAAAATGTCTTTGGACTTGCGACATAAAAAAATAAAAATAAAAATAACAGTGCTGTTCCCGGCACTCCCAGGCACTGCCGTTCGTTGATTTTTAAAAACCTAAAAACGTTTGCCTAAAATTTCGCAGGAAAAATAGTAATGACTGTGAATGATCTCCCACTGTAAAAGATGTTCGATTGTTTTACTGAATCCGGCGACTCTAGTATTATCATATTGTGTTTTTTATAACATTTTTGGTACCTTTTTTGCTCCTTTTTTACGCATTTAGGGTTTACTTGTTTTTGGGGACGTAATATTTTAATGCGGGACGGAACGGAAGACACGGGAACGAACAGGGAGACGTCTCCGTACATGTCTCCCATGCTTGAAACATGTCCCGGTACCTGAGACGCATCCCAGGGGGTGGGAGACGCATCTCCCTGCAACACTGGTTTATACTAAACATTTTGTAATTTAGTGCAAAGTCTGCTCTTTTTTGTGGCTATAGATTGCTAAACAGATCCTAAAATTAGCTCCTGCATGGGAAACCGAGATTATCATTCATCATCAAAGCTAAAAGGACATTTGCAAATGGTAAGTACTTAGAAGATAGCATAGATAAATACGTTGTTTCAGAGCATCTGTGAGTTGAAATCAGCAAAACATGGATAGATTTGGTATCACCAATAGGAATGCATCAAAACACATTTCATTTTGTTGACTAAGGATAGAAGTAAACAATTCTATCAAGTGGGAAAGCACTGCAAGTGAAACAAAAAATTCTTCCCAACATTTAAAGCTCATAAAACTTTGGTTTGTTATAATTGCTAGTGAAGGCGCTGCACCAAGTCATGAATTTTATCAGACCTTGTAAGGTGTTTATCTGTCTTATTTTGTTATTATCTCTGAAACTTGTTAAAGGTTGCAAGGCAATAAAGATGTGGTTATTCACCATCATTAAAGTCATTGGTCTATATCAATTTTTTTGGATTATAAAAATTATGCCCAAATTGATGTGGTTGTGAGCTATGCGTTATTAGCTTATATGACAAAATGTTTGGCAATGATTGGATGTTCTTAAGTGCAAAGTGAAGCATGGATATTAAGGATCTGAGAAATGGTGTTAGAGCTTGGATTGGTACTTATAATACCACGAATCATATTGCATTTGGTTCCCTGCCCTGTTGGCAACGTCAAATAGACACTTAGTGAAGTTGAAAGGACTCTTTGCAACCGAATACACATAAGAAAGTTGATAAATAGATCAAAGTTTCAAACAGTGAAGAGATACATTGATGTGAGTTGAGTATTGTATGCGAGTCAGTGCTTTGTACCTGTGGCTGAAATTTTTGTGTTATATAATTGTTCTCTACTTCACTCCAGCAAAGTATTGTCTCTTGTATTGATTAGATTTCCAATTTTAACCTCTGCATTTAGCGATCCTATTAGCAGGTCTTGAAAAACAATCAAGTATTTATTAATGTAATTCTCAATACATTACAATTCCCGAAGATAATCCAGTTCAGTATTAGTTATTGGAGCTTTCTGTTGATTGTTTATTTTGATACGACACTTCTATTTTCTGTTAGTCAACAGATTTTATGTTTATGTCAGTCAGTTGTATTTTTCTGTTAGTTAAAAGAGCTTTTTTTGTAGACCCTAGATACCACACACGTAAAAGACAAAAGCACTGCAGCAGAACATTAGCTATAAATAGGCTCAATGCGTTAAAATGGATATGCCTTGGTGAATGCTTTGGACAAGAATCTATGGGAGACCTCTCGGTGGCTAAATACAGGGTCCACACTGCCTTTAGATATTTGGCATCTGAGCTGGTGCTCATGAGTTCTATGATATTCAGGTGAACCACTGATTTATGCCAATTTTAAGGGCCTTTTGGAGCTGAAATCATTATCATCTAGTTGCTTGCTGTTGCTACCAAAAATACCGTTTGAAAGCTGAACCCTACTGCTGTTATTGCTAAATCTGCTGCTTTTACTTCTCAAGTAGATTGAACTCTTGCAGAGAGATCAACAAATTTTAAGAAACCTGCTGTAGACCCTAGATCTGAAGTATAAGCTGCTGTGACTCAAGAAATCTGAAAAACTGCTACAAAATGGAAATCTGATACTGCAAAAGTGGGAACTGGAACTGCTGGAAAAAACTAAAACCTGGAAATTACTGAAAGAAACTTGCACTGAACCTTTTTTTCCTTTTTTATCTGGCTAACTGGAAAGAGAAGACAGCTATAGTATTGCTGGGAAATGGATTTTTACAATGCATAGTAAAAGAGAACTTTCGTGAGAAGGTATGGATGCCAACTCAGATACAAATATCCAAGTCAGTGTGGACAATTCCCTTGGCTCAAAAAACAGTTGATTTAGACCTTTGCTCTACTTCCATTCAAAACATAATCACACTTTAAGGCCTCTGAGGGTCTATTTATAACCACTTTCCTTTAATCACATGTTCACTTTATGAATGTGGAATAATGACTTATTATAAACCTACCAAATCCTACCAAACAGCCGAGATGCATTGAATATGGACATATTGAGCAAAAAGGTGTGTTTTGTGAACCACTATTAAAAAAGGCCGGTCAGCTCATTAACCCCAGCCATGGTGTGCTTATTTTACATAAAAGGGGTGGGTTAGGCCGACTACCCAATAATGTCATTATAATTGGCATAAAACAAAATCAGGACTTAGGTCCATAGCACAATCAGCATGTGTTTGATTTATAAAATTATGACAGCTGTTATAAGTCTATTAATACTAATTCATTCCCACAATCAGCAGAAAGCATAACGCTAATAGTTTAAATAGTGCAGCATTGACTTTCATGTTAGAAATGGATAGAATGGTAAAAACAAAACAGAAGATTAAGACTGAGGCTCAAAACTTTTAACAACTTTAATAAATTATTCCTTCATAACAATTCTAATTTAGATTTATTCTTTCCATAGTTCAAAACTCATACTTGGCAGCCCAAAATTTTTACTTCAATGTAGGACTCGGGAGTTTCTCGGCAATTACTCAGCATTACTGGGCAATGTTATCGTTACTTTAAAAGACAAATAAATTCAAAAAATAAACTTAAATAACATGTAAAACATTGTTGAATGACATGAGAAATGAATTTAGAGAATGCCATAAGTATATTTTCTATTTACTTTTGACCAAAAAAGAGTACAAAGTACAAAGTACAAAGTTACAAACTACAATGCTCATAAAGTCGTATGAAATATCGGATATACATATTAAATTTCATCTTATACTGTAGGCAACTGTAGACTGTGTGACTGTGTATACCCTTGGGCCTTGTTAATCACTGTATACTGATGTATTCCTTGAGGCAGCCTTGAACAATGAAAACCCTAGGCTCCACTGACTGTATATAGATACTGTATGACTGTATGACTATCTACCACTGTCAATCACTCTGACAGTCTGAATACTCAGACATCCGGTGAACTTAGAGGCACCTCAACAATAAGAATATAATAATGTGTATAAACCAAAAAGCGGGAAGGGCAAGAGCAGGTACAGAAATGCAAATATCTCAATCCAACACTACTGTTTTGTATACAAATCAGATACAACCAAAATCCATCCATCATATCAAGGTACAGAGAAATGTCATTGGCTGCATGTATATCATGAAGGCAAACACTGTTCAATCGCAGAATAGAGCCACGAGTTATGCTTTGACCATAGATTCGGAAATCACAACCCCTCCCCAGCTCCACTGGCTGTGCACTGTATTTGCAAATCAGAAATTAAAAACACAGAGAAAAGCATAAAATCATATTTTTTTCATTCCTGTGGTTTTATACTGTGCTTGGGCAAGTCTCAGCGATAAAGTCATGATTTTTGCCAAGTAATTGCTGTAATTACTCGGCGAAAATCAGTGCTTTATCTGCCTTTCTCATCTCGCAATTTATCAAAAGATATATCGTTTCAATCTTGACTCACAATTTATCGCCGAGTTCTGGCGATTTCTGATCTATGATTCTTTCAAAGCTTAAGTGCTTTGTTCCTTTGTTTTTTCCAATTGTATGGTGTCAAGCGCTTGTAGGGATCTTTAGAAATTAAGGGTGTGAATGGAGACAGTAATTATGGCAGTAGGTGGTGAGCAACAGATTTGCAGCAGACTTGAAGGTGGGTATGAGGAACTGATCAGGAAAGTGGACGGAGAGAAGCGCATAGAAGTGAAGTCAAAGAAAAATGAACAGGGTCTTATAGGCAGACCAAGGAAAATGGGTGAAGCAAGGGACACATGAAGTCATGATTATATATGTACGTGATGGATGATTAGTTTTCGTCTTAAAGCTTTTGAATATGTGTGTGATTAATGATTAGAATTTATTCTTGCATCAAGGGTCACTTAAAATTCGTGACATATCCCTGCTTCTATAGAATTTTTGGAAGGATGAAATACATGAAATACGTATATCATTACCGTAAATCAGTACATTTTATCAAAATTAATTATAATTTATGATGACAATGCTTACTTTTTTCAAGCACTACTTTTCCAAAACCTGATATAAATCCAGTTTGATCTTAAGCTATGTTAAATAAAGGGCCATGGTAAATTTATTAGGCCTTTGGTAATATTAAAAGCGTGCACCTAATTGTCATTGGGTACACCAAATACAGCATTAGTATCTATTTTGTTTGTGTAAAAACTTCAAGGAAACTGAAAATATGAACTGTAGTTCACAATTTGCGAGCAGTAAACATGCAATCAATCCCACTTCAATTACACGAGAAATTGTACACAAGTCACACATGGATGTAGGTGTATAAATACAACAAAGCTTTTAAGTGTGAACACTATGTGGAATTTGTAGTTTGCTAGTCACTAGACATACCCACTTTGCATGAATTTATTATCATGATTTACATTCAGCCATGACCCACCCACCCTCTGATAGAACATAAAGGGCATGGCCAATGTTCTACATCAAAGACAAGACTAATATTTAAAGAAATTGTCTATAGAGAGGGGCTTGCAATCACTATGGTATAGACATGATTTTGCACTAAAGAACCAGTAGGTGCAAAAGCATTCACCTAGAATCTATAAAACACATGCACAAAGAACCAGACAATGCCAGCCAAATTCAAGCGTTGGAAACTGCTTGTATAGTGTCATATCTATAGGTGTTGAACATTTACACTTTGAGAATAATATACAGAAGCCATGTATCAATGATTTTATATGTCCTTGATTTGCCATTTTGGCAGATTTGAGCATCTATTGTCATATGCAAAATTAAGTGGACTCTGTCAGTTTGTGTGTGTGGAATGAACAGCTTTTGAATGCCTCCGAACTGTCTCTTCCTGGGAGGTATTAGGGGTGTGCATCGACCATGATGACCATATGGACACAAAAATGCATCATAACGAACAGCATCAATGCATTCCCATATACTTGGAGAGAATCTGCACACTATTCTGTATGGTGCATATTGTGTCCCCATAACCTGTTCCTTGCATTGACACGCTCACTTTTTCTTATAAAAACAATGTACTTTGTTATAGATTAATAAAAAATTGATGTTTTTTAAGAACAAGAGGACAACTTGAGAATACGAAGTATGGAAATTTGGCAAATTTCAGCCAGGTTATATCTTTCACACATGTTTTCTTGATGTAAAGCAGTCAATTTCGATGAAACACAGATGTTAGCATTTCTTGCTTTCATAGGAAGAGGTTTTCCCTGCAACTTCAATGTTCAATTGATGTAAATCTCAAGATGCAATTCTTCAGAACAAACATCAATGCAGCTGATATTTTATTGCAAGAACAACAACATTAGTATGGGAAAAGGGGTCCACCTGTGAAGAACTGTGGAAACTTAACAGGAAGAATAACGGCCTCTTGCAATGCCTGCTTGGCACTTTCAAGCCCTGCCACATCACTCCACTTCACATTTGGTGTCTCTCGGACAATTGCAGAATTGAGCCCCGCACGCAACTTTGCTTGCTCAGGATCCTCTCCATCTCCATCCCCGTCCTTGTTTCCAGGCTTGGTCTTTGCTCTAGTAGCAACAGCTGCATCACCATTTGCAGCAGGCCCCGAATTTCCCCCATCATCTAACACAGCCCTAATCTCCTCTGCCCTTCGCAAGTAGTCAGTAAATTTCTGAGTAATAGCCTCCTTGATCTTGGGATTCTTCTCATACTTCAGATGGGTCTTGAAGTATTCAAGGGCATTCATGTAAAGAGGAAAGGCCTTGGAATAATTCCCCGCATTGTCTTCCTGCACTGCCTGCCTAACATAGTCTATGGCCTGCTCCTTGAAATTGCTATACATTCTTGCTACAAAATCCTATATATGACGACAATAATCACCAGGTGTTTGAAGTACATGAAGAACAGAAGAATACCAATAAGGCAAAGGACTCCAGCTGGGCATCCACTGCATAGGTCTACGAAATATGCACACAAGGACTTGCTCCACCAGAACCAAATCCCCACTTCCCCACCTTAGCGATGTGCTATAAAATCCTGCATAAACCCACAGCACAGATTATCATTATTTATTTTTTTATAATCACTAAATGATCAGTTATCTTAAAAAAACAAAATACCCACAAGGTTTTCCCAGTGTAAAGCAAAATCCTAGGACACCACCTTTGCTATAAGGATGAATTTGCCCCGTAAACCAAATCCCTGGTTGCCCACCTCAGCTATATACTATGACAAAATTCAAGGTATGTATCATGACTGATAACCCAAAATTAACACCTTTTCCTGAATCCTGGTTATTGTTTCAAAACACAAGTTTCATACAATGCAATCTTTTAGCAAAAAAGGCACTTAGTAAGTAAGCTGCAAAAATGGAGGGAAAATGCCAACCACTAAATTATTCACAGCCCCTATGCTAAATAAATTTGGGTATGATGGTGAAAATCCTGTGGATGCTCCAGATCAATTGGTTCCTCAATTCCTAAACTTTTGTTGTCTAGGAAATCCTCCACACATTCATCTCCAGCAATATCCATGCTTGGGAATCTGTCATTAGGTCAAGTTTTATGGAACATTTGGAAAGCTAAAAATGGCTTAATATTTAGAGATGATAGAATCCTTCCCATGTTGTCAGGAACAGTATATCAGCCCTTATAGAATGTGTAAATGCTAAACCTTTGGTAGTAGTTCAGTTAGAAGATGTACTCAACAAATTGCAAACAGATGGGTTACATGCAAATTGTTGTTGATGATAGGTGAATAAACCTTCCAGTATGCCCCGCCTTCCTTCCTGCACCCTCCCTTCTTTGGGATTTGTGAAGTTTAACAGTGACATGGCTGCAAAAT
Organism: Torreya grandis; assembly: GCA_037957365.1. NCBI lineage: Eukaryota > Viridiplantae > Streptophyta > Pinopsida > Cupressales > Taxaceae > Torreya > Torreya grandis. The sequence goes on from JARHVA010000230.1 coordinate 5,347,880, forward strand.
AAAATCCAGGGGAAGCAGGATATGGGAGTGTTGTAAGAGACACAGGGGTTTTTATTAAAGGATATATGCTACACTTGGGGAGAACAATGAATCATCAGGCAGAGAGAGTAATTTTGGAAATCCTCGCTCTCTTTCTCAGGTTGCCTTTGACAGCATAAAAATAAAAAGTGATTAAAAAATAATGCTAAGTCTGATCAAAAGAAGAAGTGCTGAAAATTTGTTCTTACAGAAGAGAATAGAAAGTATAGTTCCAGTTACTCTATCAGAACAGGGAGTAAAGCAGCAAATATGCTTGGTAATTTAGCAATAGAAATAAAGAAGGCAGATCTTGTGATATTGAACACAAGAGAAAGAGACAAAGAAGTTAGATAGTGGGCAACAATGAATACGAAATTGGCCAATTTCCTCTCTTCATAATCCTGTTACAACCTTTTCAGGTAAGGGGCGGGAGCAGTATTCTGATTTAGAAATAGTATACATGATGCTAGCTTTTTCTGTTTTTTAATCTTATGATGAGAAAATTAAGAAGAAGGGGTCCCTGACCTTGGGGCTAGAGATGGCAACTCTATTATATGCTTGATGCTTTTTCTTATGCAATAAGCTAGGTATTTTGGTTACTCTGCTGTTATGTGTGTTTACAAACAATTTATTTTACTTTGCTGTTAGGCTTGGAGTTCTAACCAGGTAAGGGTGTTGCTAATGTGAAGGGGGCTGTAATTCTGTGCTTACAAATAGCCCCAAATACAGAGTACTGGGGAGGGCATTAAGCAGATGTAAGCTGTGGAAAGATCTCTATTGTTTAATTTGTCTTCACTTTCTTATGGTGTGCTTCAGGGATTGTCACGTTTCTATTTCCCCGATGTTTTGAGTACTCCTTCTGAACCCATCTTTAGGGGAGACGACTCAGAAACACCAGGAATTTTAAACTCACACAATAATCCCAGACGCATACCATGTGAAAAATTGTACGTCTTGTAAGTCTAAAACAAATTACTTGCACTCGCTTTTTTGCAATAAAATTTCATCCAATTAAAAAAACGCGAATGAAGATCGATATGTTTTTTTTACAATTATGCCATGATCAACATTCTTGAGAAAACAAAGTACCCACAAGGGTTTCTTGCAGGAAAAGTATCATCTGAAGAGACCATCTAGGCTAAAATCATGAATTGCTCTATAAATCAGTAAAAGAAAAAAGAAGAAATAATGCCCTCTTGGATTAAATTTACTCTGTTTCTAGACCATTAATTACTCTGTAAAATAATCTCAAAACATGACAGGAAAAATAAAGATCGGACCTTACCTCATACCTTTGATTGCTATAGAAGAGGTGCCTTCATGGGGGATTTAATGCCCAAAGTGAATTTTCCGTGTTGATTGCCTTCGATTCAATTGAAAAAACCTGGAATTTTGGGGTAAATTTTGGGAAAATTAGTGCCCAGCTGTTGACACAAAGATGGATAGCAACCAATGAATTTCAAGGAAGAAGAGAGGAATAAGAATCAGTCATTCAATAGCCCAATGACAAAATTGCTTATTCCATAAAGTAAAATGGAAATTGGACGAATGCAGATTGTGTTTTATTATTATTACTATTATTTTGTTTAATAAATAGAGCCCCCTGGAAATTGGCATAGGCAAAAGCTTTTTTAAATATTGCTATTTATATTTTGAAGTATATTTAGTTACATGTTAATTGAGAGTATGAAGTGGTCTCATATGTTATAAATTATTTTGTATATCAAAAATAAGGCGTTTAGTATTGTGGACCTTAAAAAAGAAAGGATTTGCTTTCAATTTACGATGTTGTGTGTTTTGCTTTTGGTGTACAAGGTAGTTTATAACATATGAGACATGCATACCTAGTAAAATATGAATGACCCTATTTATAGAAAGGAAAGTCATTTTTAAGGTCCACGATGTCGGGTACCTTGCTTTTGGTCTAACAAGGTGGCTTATGACATATAGGACCACCAAGTACTCCTAGTATGTAGGAGGCAACTAACTTTGTTTCAAATATAAGATATACATACCCTACCCCCTACAAGATTAAAATTTATAGCCTCCTTTTCAAGAGCACAAGTTTTTTATCATTAGACCAACTCAATTGTTTGTTGGATTTATGTTTACAACTAAATTATTGTGTTTTGAAACAAAAGGGTTCCCTTTCATTGGTGTGTTTTACTATGTTTTTGGTTGTTTCCCTTCTTTTTCTCTCTTCTCCTCTCTTCTTTCTCCTCTCCCCTTGTTTCTTTGTGCTTTTGCGATACATTTATAGGGCCCCAAAAGCATACAGTGTACGTTTCTATGGGTGGGCCCTTTTGACCTTGTTTTGGGTCCCCTAGGGATCGTGGGACTTGATTTGTTCATTATTCCACCCGTTGTTTGTTGACTCGCATGCCAATCAAGTCTTGATTGAATTAAAGAGGTTTATAAATACATAAGGGTTTGGTTTATTTTACACATTCAAGTTATAAAATAATGAAAAACTATGCACTAATTAGATTATGCAATGTATGGAAATAAGCACTCTAATCAGAATTTAAATGGGTAAATAGATATTGTATTGTTTTAATTTAGAAATGACAAAGCAAGATGGGAGAAGTGCACAATCAGGGAAAGACAAATTTTTCTCAATTGATCATGAGTCATACCTAGATTTTGCTCATAAAGTAATTTCAAACAACACTCTATTTGGACAAGGGTACATGTTGACTATGCCCAAAATAGTGTAATATCATCCCAATAGTCAAAAACATATTTTTTATAGGTTTCTCAGAATTACACTCAATCTACATATCAATTTCAATATTGCTCAGAAATAATTTTCTAGATTTATGTCAGTTTGTCTCGAATTTTGCTCAAAATTGGAGGCATCATTCGCAACATGTGTTCCAAGTTTTTACACAGTTTTTGTTCAAACAACCACTTGATATTACTTAGTTATAAAATCTATATACACCCATATATCATATTGAGAGCATGTGTGTAGCACATGACCACCTCCATGCTCAAATTTTCACCAATTTTTGTAGAAGGAATAACAACTCATGCCATTCTCTATGTTATATAGACCAGACTCCGATCATGTCACTTTTCATCATTTTTTGCCCCAGATTTGCATAAAAAATTAATCTTATTTCATTTACAGTAATTGGTTCACCTCTTTGCACTAATTTTACACTAGAATGATAATTGGAATTCATACAGGGATTCTAAGGTACTATACTACCTTGGGCATGCAATGATGGAGTTAAACACACCTTGAGTTCTTAAGCACACTATCTTTATAACAAGGATTGGGGCATGTGCAGTCCAATCCAAGTGTTTTAACAAAGAAAAAAATCTCGAAGGACCTTACCCTCTCTAGTCACCAATTTTGCACCAAAAAACACAATAATTTGCATACCCAAACAGGTGTATTCATTCCTTGTTATTTTTATTTATAAGTTTCTTGTCTTTACTTTTAGATTTTCATCTTAAATAAGGACTAATTTACACATATTTGATTGCAAGTTTGCATGAAGAATAATTTAGTGTGTGGCCTACATCCAAGCCTACTCAATATAAGTAAGTTCAAGTATAATTATTTTTTTTTACTCTAGTATTTTCACTTTATTTCATTACTAGAATAAAATGGGGGCAAATGTAGACACAAAAATTAAATTTTTTTGCTAAAATAGTGCACTTGTGATCAATCCTTTTGCACACTTAATTGATTATCAAATCCACGACTCTAAGCCACTATTCCTCTACTTCTATGCAGATGACCCTTACCCTTGAGCAAAATTTGATACAAAACATTCTTATTTCTCATTCCAAGCAAACCTAAAATCACTATTAGACTAATCCACACTTTCAGTTTAGGTTTATCTACTCCTCAAGTTCATTCCTTTAGGACTATCAACTTATCGGTAGTGTATGAATCCATCAGCTAGGTCCTCCCTCCAAATAATGGCTATTTGCTTCAAATTCACCTAATAAGTCATCCTGCATGTTTTACAAGTCCCATCCAAGGAATTTATCCAAAGGTCACTATAAAGCTACATTTTATAATAATTTTCTCACTATAGGCCCGTATTATGAAAAAGTTCTATAACATCTAACTACACATTGAGAGGAAAGCATAAATTCTTCCCAATTTTGAGTCTACACAGCCCTAATAGCCCTGAATTAAATTTGAATACACCTCAAATGTCACAAGTCATTATTAAAACATATAATTACATAAGGATTAAACCAATATCTAATATCACACCAATATTTCACACACACCATTGTAGCATGGGATAACTACATGGAGTTTGATCCCTCTTAGGAGTATTGGTTTGGAGTTAGCACTCAACACAGGGAGGTTGAAGTTAAGCACAACTTCAACCACTAACCCCTTTTTCCCATTTATTTCAATTATTCATTATGGCCTATTGAACTAAGGTTTTAATTGAAGAAGAAGACATACAATAGATTATGCATGGAATCACACAAATATGATCATGCACATAGGATTCACAAATGAAGGCACAAAGATACATTTTTACATAGAGAGCTAAAATCCTACCAGATGTTGGCTCATACTATAAACACCAATGTAGATTGGCCTCATCCAGACAGTGTGACCTTATCCCAAGTGCATGCGAAGCCTTGTTCCCAATTCATAGTGACCTCTCAGAGCCATATAGTTAGTTTCACAATCATTGTCATAGTCTTGCATTTTTCATTTCCATCCAAGTTGTTCCTCTTTGATACTTTCATTTTTTAGCATATTTCTAAATATAGTAAGTTTCAAATTCGTTTGTGTGATTTATGCCATATTTATTATAGTCTAATTTTACCCAGTTGTTTGTCTAATTTAGATTAAAATTATATTAATCCCAAATTTGATAAAACCCAATAATTAAGCAATGTCACAAGCATCACTTTCAAGCATGCATAGAGCATGAAATGTTAGTTCACATAATCAATCAATGCCATCATTTAGTATAACAAAGCACAATATCCATAAGAAATAACACTCTAAAAAGTATAAACAAGAGCAAGTCATGTATACACAGTCTAAGTAGATTAATATGATTAATGGACTGGCATAAAAAGATATAACCTATAAAGTGTATGATTATGCTCCCAGTATGAACATGCCTCCAAAGTGGAAAGGCTGATCATGGGTGTGAACAATGTCACATCTTTATGTCCATTACTGATATGTAACATGATTATCCTACATCCAACTAATTTATATCATGAAAATCATGTGGATAGAATATATATATCATGAAAATCATGTATAATACGAATAACATCAATCAACTAGGTGTACCAACAAAACATGTCATGCATAGGTCCTAGATTTTTTTTGAACATTTGATTTTTTTTAATTGTTTAATATCTGATTATACTGTCTCTTAACTAACCTATTATCACATCAAGGGAATGCTCAAGTGTAAGTCCTCGATCAATCAATGCAAATGTCACACATCATGGACGAGGAGTAACGCATATCATTATCCAAATTAAAGAAGTACTTGTGAGATATAAAATATCCAATAATGTCATCATAGTTGATATAATCAGGTATATGTTGTGTATCTCTAGTAGTCATAATAACATGTGGACTCCTATGCATGTTATGAGAATGCATCGATGTTCTTTGTGGAACACATGTACAAGGCTTATGCAAAACAACCGTAGGATGTGGTAGACTAGGTAACCATTGTTGAACTTGAATAGCTCACTAATGTAAAGGACATTGGAGAATTGTTCACTAAGGAAAATCACTCACTTATTTTTTAATTATTTTTGAAGGTCAAACCTATGTATGTTATATAATAGGTTGTTATGGAAGCACAGGGTGAAATGTCTCATGCTAGATGGGGTATTCATATGGAACACATAGAATTGTAACCATTGTACTTCAAGCATTGATGTACCAAAGATGGGATTACATGTATCCATGATCTTCCTAATATCATGTCAAAGGCCCCAATGCTGGGAAAAACTAATAAATGAGTAGCAATAGTTGTAATCCCTGACATAGGTGGTAACACAATGCCTCCAAGAGAGTTTCTTTGTTTCCCATCAAAACCTCATATTGTATTTGTTGTATCAATTAATTCTCTATGTGTATACAAGGCTAGTAAGTACTATCATAATGAATATGTTTTCGCTAGACTCATTATCTCCCATTACATTGTGTATTTGATGCAAGTCAATGAAAGCACATATGAACAAAAGCACATTAGTATAATCATCATCAACAATTTCAAATGTGATTGTAGGACATCGCACTTGTACATTTTTAAGTGTACCAATAAGTCCATCAATGGGACAAGCATCCTCAACTTTAGGAGTATAGGAAATTGGAAGGGGATGCACATTGTACATGTTGTACCCTAATTTGGTTTTATAACCCTAATAGGATATAAATGAGTAGAATATTTCATATTGATAAATATGGCATTCAAGCATACATTTGAATGTAAAATATTGAAACTGATTGCAATGATTTTACAAGTGCCATATGCTAAATATAGTAAGTACAAAAAAAGTATGAGTACTTAGATTTTTTGGTTGATTGTTTGACTATGACTATATTCTAGCAATGGAAATTAAACTAAAGCAAGCATGTGATTTGTCTGATTTAGGAACTACTTTCTATATGCAGAGGGTCAGTTCATAAGATCTAGGTCAATATCAATTATTGATATTGACCTGTAGTAGTCAGTATTGATCAATGCAAAAAAGAGGGTATGTGATCACACAATCACCTTCATGTACCTCTAAAATCTCTATATGTGTGATGTCAAACCCTAATGATATGCACAACTCTAGAAATCAACCTCCTTCATCTTGAAACCCTGTGTGTGCTTGTGAGGGCTAAAAACTTGCAAAAATTAAGAAAGTGTAATGGGATGAGCTGACCCCAATCACCCTCATTTGATGATTGGAAATTACCTATTTATTCAATACTCTAATGAGGAAAATAAAGCCACACATAATTCTACCACCTATTGTGATTATATAATTGTGTTCCTTCACCATATGTGTGCATCTACCGATTTGATTTTGATACTTGACAATGATTGATTTGAATTGGATTTGATATGCTTTAGAATTGACTGGTGAATGCTCATAGTGATAGATTCAAAATTTGGGAAGAATATGGAAGATTAACTCACTATGAAATAATGTTTATGTGTGTACCAAATAAGTGTCAATTCACTTTTCAAGTGAGTCCTTGGTTTGTATATATATGAGTTCAATTGGGTAATTTCTCATGCCACTAATACTTTAGTTATATGGGTAAACCTTAAGGACATATTTGATTTTGAAAAGTAGTTTTTGCTAATAGAGGGTTGGTACTGAATAATCATGTTAGTATTGACTAGCAATACTGATTAAACCTTACGTTATCAAATTATATATAGGTGAGTTGAACCAAAGGAGTGGAGATGTCTATGCATTATAGTAAGCAAGTTTAAAATAGACATCAAGGTTATTGTAGGTCTGTAATAGCATAATGGAAGGATCAAAATCATAAGGTAACATGTAGGTGTGAGAGAATGGCAGATTAGGACCATGTTTGTGCACTCAAGTCATGCATGGTAATTATATGTCAAGCTTGTCCCTTTTATTATAGTAATGAAATTTATAGAATAAAAATAAAATGTCCCTGAGTGTATAAAAAAAACATTGCCTTTGATATGAAGCTCCAATTGTGAAATTCAATCAATAGCAAAACCTACAACAAACATGTAACAATCAATTTCCATGGATTGAATATTTGAAATTTGAAATTGAAATTTAAAAATCTAAAGAGCAAGGAAGGAGTAGACTTGTGTGTTGGTGAACACCATGTTTCCCTTGAAACTTTTTAGAGATGATGCTTCCTTGCTGAAGCACTAGAGAAACTTGAGCTTCCTAATTGAAGCACATGGAGAGTTAGGGTGACTATGCACCAAAATTTAATGTAACTATGTAGGCTCTTAGGTGGGGAAGACAACATGTCCCAATCCTCATAAATTTTGGGAGAAGTACACAATGTACTAAACCAAATAACTACACATGAAAGAAAGGGGGAACCATATCATGGGTTCATTAAAAGTGAAACTGAATCAACCACTACATATGGCTTATATATTTAATTGTATAATTTCACTCCAGTTTGTATAAGTTCACTCCACATAGAACAAAATGCATTATCAGAAGGGAATGAATAATGTTCATTCCCCCATCATGATTGCATGTTTGATTGTATAGTTTTAGTCAAGTTCACTCAATGTAAAATAAATGCATGATCAAAAGATAATGAAAAGTGTTCATGCCTCCATCACGACTAAAGATTTAGTAAGTGTGAAGTGGAATGACAACCATTTATCATTAAACTATATATTATATTTTTGTGTGTGTGCATGAACCAATATCATGCCTCATGAATATGAAAATATGTAAATGTGCATAAACCAGTATCATGGCCCTTGAATTTGTATCAATTGATATAAAATACTATGCATCTATATGTTGAATATGAGAACTTGTATCTCAAATGTATGTGTATGTGGAAATATGTAAGTCTTATTATTATAAATTACGTATATATTTCCATGCATATACACCCAAATATGTATGAATATGTACTTAAATATATATAAAGTGATTGCATATGCATGGCATATGGCCCCATAATCTATATTGATGTGCTAATATTTATCATGTAACTCAATCATTTGATATTTGAACCACTTTGAATTCCTAAATTTTGTATGTTGATATGATTTTCTATTCGTGGAGGCTTATCTCTTTATGATAGGCCCACTCTAACCCCCCCGCCCCGCCGCCCCTCCCCCGCCCCCACTTTGTGATTTTAAGATGAGGGATGTGTCATGTAAGTTACTCATCTCAAAAATAAAAGTTAACTATATTGTGTCATGTATAAATATAACATCATGTTTTTTTATCAGAAATTGGGATTAATTAGGATATTAATTCTAATCAAGATAAAATGAATTAAAGGGTAGTAAATGTTGTATATAAATTGTAACTAATAGAATGAAAGTAAAGTATTGAAATAGATGAAACTCAAATAAATGAAATAGCTAACTATGAAAAGCATAAAAAGGATAAGAAGACTTAGCTAATTACTTCCTTTTGGATTGACTATTTGGATTGAAAGGTGGTTATAAATGATCAACTCGGAGATGATTATGTGCATGAAACTAAAACAACAATTGTCGCTGTTCTAAGTTAGAATCAATTGGTAATAGTCAAAATCAACTATTTCTCTTGATCTTTGTGGGCTGATCTTGATTTACAATGGAAAATAGGAAACTATTGGTATAGTCATCTACACCTGCTTGAAACATGACTGTATGTGAATTTTTGACCTTCAGTTATGAGTGAATGACCTCTTTATGGTTGAAAGTGTACAAGGTTTGTGATAGCTAAAAACCTACCAAACTAAAGAGGAGAGGGTAATGGGTTGAGCTAACCCCAATCATCATCATGAGGATTGAACATCACATAGTTATCCAACATATTCTAAAGAAGGAATCAAGCTCACACAGTTATCTCATCAAAATCAAACCATAAAGGTCAAGATCAACTACTAATCATATCCCATGTAGGTCAATTCTGACATGGAATTTAGTCTCAAGATTTTGAAGTGTCCGTACAGATGCTTAGAGGGTTTTTTTTTATTAATTTAGAATATTTTTGTAGGTGTAAAATAACTACTTAGAAGGGATGAGTTGTACAAGTACTTAAGATAGAGTGAGGTAGCAAAATAAGACCAATTTAAGGGCTCAAATCAAGCAAGGTAAACATGGGCTAAAACTAACATTATCAAGTATTCATGACCAAATTTGAGTATATTTCATTTTATTGTAGTAATTTTAGTGTCCTTCAACATTATAGCTTGTGAATCCATAATGAATTCCAACCCATTTTTGTGTTGGGGTTACAAATACCAACATCTTAAATTGAGGTTTTTGTGTCCCTCAATGGATTCTATTTTATATACACATGTTCACTTAAAATTGGTGCTTGATCACCCTCAATTCATCATCATCCAATAAAAGAACCAATATCTCCAAGTGCTTTATTAGAAGCACCAATTCTTCAACACTTCAATAAAGCATCATCTTCAAGTAAAGTTACAAAAGCAACATCAGTTTTGCACATAAAGGTGTATTCCTTCCTTGTTCTTTAAAATATTTTAAAATTCAAGTTACATTTAATTTTCAATTTTACATATGGACATTAACTACTTTAACATCATTGTAATATCTACTATGGAACACCTTGCATGATGGAACTTCTTCCCAAAGGCAAAGTATGTTATACACACTCAATTTTATCTTTTCTTTTAATTTAGTAATTTAATTTATAAATTAAAGGGAAGGGGGAATGTAGATACTTAGATTTGGTCATGAATACTTGATAATATCAATTTTCTCCCACTTTTATCTTAATTGACTTGAGCACTTAAATTGGTCCTATTTCGCCATGCCACTATATCTTAAGTACTTGTATGGGTCCATCCCTTCTAAGTTATTATTTTACACCTACATAAATATTATTAATTGCTTAAAAACCCTCTAAGCATTTTTATAGACATTTAAAATTCTAAAGATTAAATGTTATCCTTCTATGTCAGAATTGATCCATATAGATCAAGATTGACACTTTATCCCAACCTTTGTGGGTCAATCTTGCCCCTTTCCTAGTAACCACTCTTTTTCAAATTTAAACCCTCTATTATAGGTTGGTATGTATATTTATGATAAAGAGTCTGAAGTTTTACTAATTTTGGATTACTATAAATGCACATCTAAGCCACTTATTCTATTACTTGAAAACATTGACAATTTTAGTACTTGGGCACGCTTATACTATTGCACATTGTGCAAAGTATTCTTATTCTTTCCAAATTTTATTTTATTCACTTAAATTATCCCTTAGATAAGTCACAAGCCTATTATATCCAAGTCAATCAAAGCATTACCAAGTATTCAATCCATATCTACATGCATACATGTATCAAAAGAGCACTATCATACTAAATACTTTAGGTGGGAGAACTACATGGGTTTGATTCCATATTCAAAGTAATTTTGTTACATAGGAAATGTTAGATCATCATGGAGGTGATTGGGGTCATCTTAGTCCATTACACCCCCGCTTTTCTTTTTGTAGGTTTTCATATATCACAAACCCTAGTAGGGTTTCCACCTTGAAGAGGTCATTTACAAGTTATTTGCACATAATTGAAGGTCAAAATTCCACATACAGTCATATTTCAAGCACACACAATTGAATATACTAATGGTTTCCTATTTTCCCATGCAGGTCAATATCAACCCAAGAGGTCAAGAGCGGTAATCAACCCTAATTAAAAAAAGAGTCAATTATAATACATGACAGTGACAATTTTTGTTTCAGTTGCACATGCATAATCAAGGATAAGTCGATCATTTCTAGCCACCTTTCAACTACAAAAAATTAATCTAATAGGAAATAATCAGTTAAGTATTCTTGTCTTCTTCTTGATTTTCATAGGTAGCTATTTTCACTCATTCAATTTTTCTCTATTTTAGTACTTTACTTTCATTTTGCTAGTTACAAGTTATTTATAATATTTGCCACCCTTAAAATTCATTTTATTTTAATTAAAGCTAATATCTCAATTAATTCCAAATTATAATAAAACACATGTATAATCATGTGAACATGTGGAAAGTGTAGACACTCAATTATCATCACTTTCATGTTGAAATTGTGATTAGAATCAATTTCTTGTAATTATGCACAAATCACCTATTGACCATTTTTGGCCTCCTTAGACCAAAGGTCAACACCCCTAACTTCAAAGTTAGTTTTTAAGGGAATTTGGAATCCAAATACATGCATGGGATGGATTAGAACCACATCAAACAATGAGAGGTTTTGAAGTATCAAAAGACTCAAAGACCATTCCCCTAAGGTCTAAAATAAGTTTTTTTTGCTCTCTCTAGGCTCGAGAAGCTTAGCAAAACATTTGTGTCAGGTCAAATGGAAAACAATGGGTAGATAAAAAATTATGTGGATGGATAATAATTCTTAAGATCATGAGAGAATGACATTAGAGACTCTAATGATCCCTCAAGGAAGAAATTTTGTGTTTTGAGCTCCTAAACCATGCATTTTCCTAGGCTTGGTGCCATCATTGTTTCAAGGTTTGCATATGAGAACAAGGTTTCAAGGTCTCAAATTTGGAATGAAACATAATGGTATCTTCCCCAAGGTGAATAAAACTTATCCCAAGTGTTTTAATACATGTAAAGGACAAAAAATCCATTTTTTAGTTTTCTAGGCCTAGAGAGCTAAGAGAGACCTAGAGTGCCAGAAGAGAAGGGGGTGAAAATAGTACTTTCCTTGGGATTTAGGAACTAAAATTTGGATTATATCTGGGGGCATGGGTGAGATACATAAACCTCTATCAGTTTTCCTATTTAACCCCTAGAACTCAAGAACCATCATCAAAGCAAAAATAGGGCAACAAGTTGGTACTTTTATGTTATTTTTTGTTTGAGAGATTGGTGATGTTTTTATAATTTTTTCAAACTCTCCTAGGTCTGCCCCATTAATACCTATCCAGTGGATACAAAAATAGAGCTTGGTGAGTCCTAGAACTCATTCTATTCCCCCCTAATCTAAAATAGGGTCTTAGAAAGAGCATGAGAGAGCTAATATGGAGCTTCGAGAAGAAAATGGATGTTTTGGGTGCATGATGCATTTAGAAACATGTTGGGATGCCTTAAAAAAATTAATAAACCTCATTAAAATGATAATATGGTCCAAACAATGTCAGAAGAGGGTTATGAAAGAGAAAATCCAATTTCTCATATCTCCATTAATGGAGTTTTTGCTCAAAATCAGGGCTTAAAGTGAGAATTATAGGGGTCAAATGGGACATTTATGGGATAGAATGTAATAAATAGTATCCATAAGATCCATTATCATGATTTCAACATGTTGATTAGGCAAAGAGAGCTCAGTTTAGTCCAATTTAGCATAAAGACACAACTAGACCTACTAAGCCTAAAAGGTGGCAAATCTTCTCACGCTATTTTAGGGAACTCCTAAGGGTCTCAGGGGATGAGATTATTATTTATGGAAGATTATGGCCCAAATAAAGATTCCTGAGTAGTTATATTGAGTTTTCAATCCCCAAGGCCATGAAAACTTAGGCAATCATTGATAACATTGAAGAAATTGGTGTTTTTAGAGCACCTACAGGTGGTTTCAAGTTCTCAAATTTGGTATATATGATCATCATGAGTTGATTTACCTATACATAATATTGGTGAGGCAAATATAATATGGAAACAACTTGCTATTCTGTATCAGACATCATGCAGTCATAATCAATCATGCATGTAGGCAACCCACTAATAAATTTAGAAAAAAAATCATCTACAAGTCTCTACAGGGGAGATACAACTCTAAAACTTGGTATGAATGATGTTAATGAGTTGTTATAAGCATAAATAATATTATTTGGTTCACATACATAATTTACATATCCATTGTTTTGTCACATTCATGTGCTTATCCATTGACAACCACCATTAGAGCTCGGAAGGTTTTTGAAAGGTACAGGTATGATAGAAGTTTTTTGACTTTTTAAGAGTGTTTTAAGGTATTTAAAAGTGATTATAGGTCTTAATACACCTGATGAGAGTGTCCACACTCTTGGTTTCATACAAGTATGCCCTTGAGGGATAATTAAAGCATGCAAAACATAGGCATGTGTGCATAGCTCTAAATCTTTTGCTTATTTAAAAGTTTTTCGAAGTATAATATGCTTGATGGAGTTGTTTTAGGTCTTATAAGGGTTTTTTTAAATCAGAGGAAGACAATGAAAAAGTCTTATTTGTCTCCCAAAAAGAAATTTGAACTTTTTAAGTCTTGACACCCAGTTTGAGCCCTTCTTCAGATGCTCATATCTTTCACTACATAGAGAGTTGGGCCAAATGCTTTTAGTATGTTTTGAGTACCCATATGTAATTAAAATTATTTATGGGTTGAGGTTGGTTAAGTACTTGAGGTTTATGAATAATTGTTAAGACCAAAAAGTGCTAAAAAAACCTTCCAAACCCTCTTTAGTAGATCGATTGGATCCAAACTCCTTAAAATGAATTCTTATGCCATAATTTCACTTAAATACATATAAAAGCATGAAATAGCTCCTATAAGCATGTTTTGGGTCTATTTGGAGAGAGAATTTGGTACATATGGGCTATTTTGAGGCTCTTTTTGGCTATATTTACAAGCTTCTCAAAGGTGTTCCAAAGGAGAATATGTTTAAATGGTTTACAGAGGTTCTCATACCCCTGAAATATGATCCAATGGTCTTATATGAGTTATTTCAATCCATCATGGCCTGTTAGCACTCAAAAAATCAAGTTTTAGGCCTCCAATGAAAAAATTATAGGTTTGGCCTCCATTAATGGAGCCCTGAGAAAAGTTGCAGGTGTATTAATGGCCATGGAATGACCCACAGAGATAAGAAAACCTCCTCAAAATCCATATTCAATTCTTTGGATAATCCAACAAGCTTCTAGCTCATAGGGAAGCTTTAGGGTGAAGGATCTCATGGTGGCCTAGGCTCTCAAGGGGTCTCTAATGGTGGAGTGCAAGATAAAGGAAATGTTTGCAGGTCTAATGGTGTCCAAAGGAGGAAAAGGGATCCATGTCAAAATGAAATTAGACTCATTTCACTTTATGGTCTCCCAAGAAAAATATGTTATCTTCACTAACCACTAGTGGTCAAGGGTGACTTCTAAAAGATGTTAGTGATCAAGGGTGACTTCTAAAAGATGATAATGGTCAAGGGTGACTTCTAAAAGATGTTAATGGTCAAGTATGGTGTGTTATACAAGTAGGGAGAGTTGAGAGAAGTTAGATAGAGATTCTAGAGGATTGAAGACTTTTTGTCCAAGTGATGAGAGAATGGCATCATTAAGTCAAGTTGAAATTAGAACATAAAGTGCTCTAATGTGCAAACTTAAGCCTTTTGAAGCAAAAAGGTGAAAGTGAAAGCCAAATTAAGGAGCTAAGGCATGGAAATATGAGCCCCATCTCTCCTCCTACATTGGGATGAGTAGTGTGAACACTTGCAAGTGGATTCAAGTCTTTTTGGAACCCTTCTCCCCCTCTCCTTCTCTCTTTTCTTATTTAAGACCTCTCATTTCTTGTTGAGAGGCATGCTTCATCATTTGGCAAGGGGAAACTCTACCAAAATTTATAATGAGACAACCTATTTAAGTGAATAATATTGATTACCTTATACCATGCTTGCATCTTTGTGTGTATTATGGTTTGTTTGATGAGGATCATGTGGTGGGAGTTCTCCCCTTGATTTGTGTCCTCTCCCTTAACCTTTGTGTATGATAGATTTGATTTTGCAGGTCTTGAGTCATGTTTATAAGTAATAGGTCTGATGTATGATGTGAATGAGTCCATTCCTTCATATTCTAGCTAATTTATACAAGCTTTTTGAAGAATTACTTATGCAAACTTAGCTAGTGTTAGGGGTTGTGTGAGTGGTAGGTATTTTGGCTTCAATTGTGTGTGTTTTAGTGTAGTTGGAGTGTCATTCTATGGTGTATCACATTTATTTATGTTTTAAATTCTTCCTTTCCCCCTTCTAAATCCTTTTCCAAGTCATAGAATTAGCTTACTAAGAGCTTAACTAATACACCTAGGGAGTTGGCCCATAACCTAGAGGTTCACCTCCATTACAGGATACCCATAGCCTAAAGGTGTTCCCATTTTGTAGATTAGTTGAAGAGAGCCTGAAGAACCCTCTCCAAGGGTACAAATTAATGCTAAAACATCACCAAAAGAACCAAATTTGTTCACACACATGATGTGTGTACTCTAAACACATTGGGGTATCCCTAATTGGATTCAACTTCGTCTAGTTCACTCTGAGCCAAATTATTGTTTTGTAAGTGACATTTTTGACCAATTAAAATGGAGCAATTATTTAACTCTCAATATTTCACAAAAGCTAATCAATATTACTTATCTAATCAAATCAAATCAAATCAAATGGCTAAGTAGAAAATCCATAACAATTGGATAGCTTTCTAATTTATTAAATCCAAATAAAAATAAATGTTAGGATTTATGACATCATCATGACCTCATTTAGAATGTTGGAAAGCACTATCATGAATACAAGATATATCAACGTAAATTCATAATTTGGAAGCCACGCCTCATTAATATAACCTCTTTCCAAAATGTTTATGGTATTAATCACTCTAAATTGAATTGAATTATAGCCACACATCTCATTCTTGATCCAATAGCTATAATCAATCTAATCAAGTTATAAATAGAGGATGACCCCTCTAAGCATAAAAAGATTTTTTGTGCATAAATCTTATAAATCTTCAACCATTCCTCACATTGATCAAGCAAAACCACTCATAGATAAGGGGAAATGTTGTCAAAAAGTTCAAAGTGACATTGATAAAGACTCCTATCTTTATAATCTAGGCACAAATAAACCTAAATCAAGCTTGGAGAAGGAATCCATGGGAAAGGTATAGTTTTTATTTGCATTCTCTTAGACCTTGCCTAATCCAAGGGATTATGCCTGAGGTGTATTGTTCATCAATTTGTTATTTTGAATGAACTAATAATGAATTAATCCTCTTGTAATCTTAATCTACAATCAGCACACCCGATGGGACCCATGCACCCCAAAATCTCCTTGGGAACACTCTAGAAATTTCTAAATTTGAAAAAAAAAAAAAATTTTGAGTTTTTTATGTTAATTTTCCCATGTTTTTCTTTTCTACAAATCAGTGGAATTACTCTATATATCAGCAGGATCGCACGCTGTAATCAGTAATATCAACTTGTGTAATTATGATATTGCTCTTGTGTTATTTTTTATCTCTATATTTTTTTAAGAAAATAATGAGAATGCTCTATGTTTTGGTGATATTGCACTGTATAATGACATGATCACTATGTTGCATTAAAATTGCTAAATGATGAGAAAGTGAACACTAATGATGGAAATGGCTTAAAAATCATTGAGATTGCCCTATAAACAAGTGGGATCACTAAGGTAACCTTATTTATTTATTTTAGTTATTTTATGATATCAATGGAAATGTCTTGATAAATGATGTTATCATCTTGTAAATCAATGATATCATCCTACCAATTAGTAGGATCGCCAAATTTTTGTTCTCTATTTATACTTTTACAAAATGGTCTGATCTCCCTAATAAATGGCAAGATCACACTATAATTTTCCTGAGAGCTTAATAGTCAGCCTATAAACTTCCCACACTTGTTAAAGACCACATTGTAAACTTTTAACTTGTTTTTCGTAGGATCATAGGTCAAAAAAGGTGGATTAAGGCTTAAAACAACTTTTCCTTTGCAAATATTTCAATTAGTGTTTAAAATGAAATCATATTTAAATTTTGACTTTAAAAACATGCTTATTTTGAAGTCATTTACTTGCTTAATTTTTGTTTAGTGTTGTTTCTTGAGTTGTGTGTATTTGTGAGACATTCTACATGTGTATGATATCCCTTTTGTTCTTAGGAGTTTGGGTGACCCATAAACTTGACGGAAATCACTTGTATCTAAAATATTCATCAAAGTATGTTCTTTTCTTGCCCTTTATGGGATTCATGAGAATCACAAATAGTGATATCTTTCCTTTTTTTTGGCTATGTGATTAGGTTGTTAATGCCTTCTCATAGGTCTTTAGGACATGTGACTGGGGATTGATATCCCAACATTCATGCCAAACCTCAAATATCACATGAAGTATACAAATTTAGGAGCATACCATAGCAAAAGCCTAAGTGATTGTATTTCAAAAACACTGTGATGTGAGGAGCCTAACCCACTTCAATACCCAGGGTTGTTTGTGGTCCCTTGAAGAATTCAAGAATACGGTAGAGTGATCATTAAGAGGTGATGGCTGACACAATCATGAAGGGGCTAGACCCTCTTGTGAATATCCTAATTTTGGATTTCTTCATTGACAAACATTGAACCTAATACTAATAGGTATATCAGGACCATTTAATAAGCTAATTTGTAAAATAAATAACATAAAACCTATCAACCACGTAACCTACACTGATGCAGGGATTGCAAAAGAAAAAGCTCCCAAAGATTGCCTATTGCATATAGACTATGAGAGAGGGTGGGTATTTCACCTTTAATTAAATTAAACTTTTCCTCTCATAGTGAGTAGAGTAGTGGGTTAATGATTGTGTTATAAACCCATTATACCATTAAATTAGGATTGTCTTGCTTGCATTATTGCTTGAATGTTATGCTCTACTCTTCTTGTATTCAATATAAGTCTAAAACAAGTCAAAACCAAACCAAGTCTAAAACATTATCATATCACATTTGATAAATAAGGCGTTACTCTGCCTAATTTTGAAGTTGTTTGTTGGAAATATTGTCATTGATGTCAAAGGTCTAGCATTATTGGTGATAAAGGCCCCATTGCATTTAATGGTGTTTGTAATAGATATATCTTGGCTAATGTGTGTTAATATTTATTTAATATTAACGAATATATTTTTGGTTGCATATGAGACAAAAGAAGGGCCCATGGAGAATTCAAAGAGTCATGGGGTAAAGACAAAAGAAGAATGGGACACATTTTCCCATGAAGAGTCATCTTGGGGAATTCCAAGAGTCACCAAGTGAAGACAAAAGAGGAAGGGCACAATTTCTCATGAAGGGACACTTTGAGGAATATGAAAAGTCACCAAAGTAAAGACAAAAGAGGGAAGGACGTTTTTGTTCATGAAGGGTCACCCCATGACTTTTCAAAGGCAAGGATATGAAGGTTCATACAAGTTTGGCACCCTTTTCCATGAGGATTGAAGGGTCACAAAGGGGGAAGGCCAAAGGTCATTTGGAAAGCTATAAATAATGGCTTGAGAAGCCATTTGTAATATGAGAGATAGAGGTTGATTTGATATTGTAATATCTAGCTTAGAAGAGCATTTGAGAGAGAAGAATATGATTTGTATTTGTTATATCTAGATTAAAAGAGCAAAGGTGAGAGAGAGGAAAGAGATGTTATATTAAACTATCATTTGTTGAGATAAAAACATTGAGAGATAGGTGTGTGGTATACACAAAGGGGTTAGTGCTCTTGTGGGTTGGACTCTTCATGGGAAAATGCGTCCCATTCTTCTTTTGTCTTTACCCTATGACTCTTTGAATTCTCCATGGGCCCTTCTTTTGTCTCATATGCAACCAAAAATATATTCGTTAATATTAAATAAATATTAACACACATTAGCCAAGATATATCTATTACAAACATCATTAAATGCAATGGGGCCTTTATCACCAATAATGCTAGACCTTTGACATCAATGACAATATTTTCAACAATCTCCCCCTTTGTCATTGATGGCAACCTCAATCCTAAAACTACCACAACCTGTCACCTGCATATATTGTCATATGAAAACATACAGTAACTCCCCCTTACTATAGCAACATGTACCTGTTCCCTGTACCTATTTTTGTACTCTATCTTGTGTGGTGTTTATTGTTTCAATTTTATTGCATATCTTGAATGTTTGATTAAGTGGAATTTGATTAAGGGAAAGTTTTATAAGATATATGATATACCACCCCCCTCTCAGTATATCCCATGCTTAACACTGTTTAACCTTAAAAATCTAGATTGGGGTATCTAAGGTTAAGAATATATAAATGAAGAAACACAAGGGTGATAAAATAGATCTATAGTAGGCCAATTATTTATGCAACTCAGATAGAACATATAATGAATTTATTATATCAAGATATGCTAAAAATGAAAAATACATATATGATAGATATTGTAATGATAATGAAAACAAGGTACTTAGTTGATTCTAATGCTAATACATATCTATATCTAGAATAGGTAGAAAGTAGATTGAAAGAGTATTCTAGGATAGTCTTCAAATTATGGATTTAATGCCTCATTAGCCTTGAACACTTACGTCATGCTTTGACAGTTGCATCAATGCTAGTGTCTAGGTTAGATGTAGGTGTCTTGTATGTAATACCTATTGAAATGTTATGTGACCACCATGATGCTTCTGGGTTTTTCATCACCTTCACTATGGGGAATTTAGATCCAGGTCATTAATTATCACCCTTGTCAAATAACAATACCCTAGTTATTCATCTTCATAGTGGCTATGGGAAAAATGAGTTAGTGGGCACACAGTGTCGATTTATCCTAAAGACCCATCTATCAATGAGCATTGCCTGCATAGCCAATACTCCAAAGAGGGCCTCAAACTTATGTAGTTTTCCCCTACATGTTGGATTCTATGTGAATCATGCAATATATGGAAAGTGTTTAACCATAAAATGTTTTGGTTTAAGGTGTTCTTATCATTAACCCTACATTTTATGTTAAAGGGGTATATAGAAATGAAATGGCATAAGGGTGATAATTAGATCTATAGTAGACTAATTAGATGCTAAAATTAGATATAAACATACACTAAATTTATTATGTTGAGATAGTCTAAATATGGAAAGTAAAACTATGATAGATATAGAAATGACAAATATGTTATGTACTTAGCTTATTCTGATGCTAATATAATTTTGGATCTAGAATAGGTAGAAAGCAGGTTGGAAGGATTTTCTGGAACAGTCATCAGATTCTAGATCAGATGCTTCTAGCATTCTAAATAGTAATATTAGGATGGGAAAGTTGTATCGATAATACTATCTAGGTTCAATGCTAGTATCCTATATAGAATTCCTACTGGAATAGGATGTGACCACCTAGATGATTTTGGGTTTTGTTTCTCCTTCACTCTGGTCTATTCAGATCTAGGTCATGGATTTTAAAATGGCAAAACCCTAGTTATCCATATTCATAGTGACCTTAGGGGAAAATGAGTTAGTGGTCACATGATGTCAAGCTGACCCCACTATCAGAGGGAACTGCCTATATAGCCAATATTTTGAAGAGGGCCTTAAACTCATGTAGTTCTCCCTACATGTCAACTTATGTGTGAATCATATAATATATACAAAATAAGTACAATAATGACTTAACTTATAACTTAGAAAATTGAACTCTTGGTCTACTCCTTTAGTACTTCAGACTTGTAGATGTGTTATACCTATGACTGGTATGAAAATAGGGAATCTTTGTTCAATTGAGCTCTTGATAGAGTGATTTTGAGAATCTACCTAGGTCTCTTTAGTATTTTTCTAGGTTACTAGGTCAGGAATGAATGAGAATTGATCATGTATTTATATCAATCCCTTTGGAGTAACAACTCACTTTAAATCACTTAAGTTGACCATTAGGATATGTTTCATTTGAAAATTATATGATATTAAATCACTAGACACTTGTGTCAGGATAGGATAGTAGCGTTGATGTTATTGTCTATCCTAAAAGTTAGTATATAGGGAGTAGGAAAGTAGGTATAGAATCAAAACTTGCAAAAATGGAATATAAGTACATTTTAAGAATTCTTGGAAAGATAAAAGACCTGGGTCATTGACATAAGATTGGTTGAACTAAGAAATATAAGAAAAGGGGCACAAAGAGTAAATGAAAGATTTACAGAAGCAAAAAATGTATAAAATTGAGAGGAATAGCCAAGGTCTAAGTTTCCAAGTATACAAGACTAAGTGCTATATGATCATAAATGTCATCTACGTTTATGCCTGCTTCAATATAGTAATGAAATTGATAGTTTAAAGGAAAGGAATGTGTACCTAGGTATGCATACATGCCTTGTATTTACGTGTGCCCAACTTGATGCTTTGTTGGTGGCTGACCTACAACCAAGAGCATGTTACAGAATAGAAGAAATGCATATAATCTGGGTTGAAAGTATTTGAAATAGATTGAAACTGAAAGAAAAAGGTTTAAGAGTATACCTATGTTTTAATGTAACTGCCTTGCCTATTGGCAGTTTGTTTTGAGAAAGATGTATCAGTATAAGGCTTTGAAATAGAGATTAGGAAAAATATAGATAAATATTTAAAGTGTATTTATCCAAGGATTTATTTTATATATATATATATGGAGAGAGAGAGAGAGAGAGAGAGAGAGAGAGAGAGAGAGAGAGAGAGAGAGAGAGAGAGAGAGAGAGAGAGAGAGAGAGAGAGAGAGAGAGAGAGAGGCACATGCCCCCAACTTTGGAGTAAAAGTGAGTTTCCACCTGACAATTGAGATTAGATCAACCATGCAACCTGATGATATTTATAACTTAGTGAGGCTATATGATCAAGTCCAACCTAAAAACTTGTAAATATTGAGTGATTTGATCACCTCAACCATAATAAAAAGTGAACCAACTAATTCAGTAGCTTGGCTCAATAAAAGTCTATAAAAGTCCATGAGATATCAACATGAAAAAGTTTGTGATATGGTAACAGTCCATAAAAGTGTTTTAGAATCTGTAAGTGATTTGAATTTTTCAATATTAGTCATATTTTGCATAGCATATGCACCTTATATATGTCTCATGATGAAACTATGTATAACAATGGTGCCAATGTATAAAATTCTATCACAACTATGAATTTGAATCATATAATTATGTGTTTTAGCCAATTTAGATAATTATCTGAGTGTGGATAACATGAAATGCATATAAATCTAGTGTAATACCCTAGTTACACTATCAAGGAGCATGTATATGTATAATATCTAACATTATGGTATCAATGGTGATATGTGTATGTAAAATAAAAATCAATGGTCATGAAGCAATAATAGGAGTAGCAAGAGTAAGGGTTCTTAGAAACCATTGTTGAGCACTGTATGGTTTCTTTGGCATAATATTGATATGTACAATTTGAGGCTCTAAATATCTAAACATGGTGTGTAATAGAAGATGGGGATTCCATGAATCCACTATTTATCTATTTTTCAATACTTTCTCAAGTATTGGTTGCCTAGAAAAAGGGAATTTCCTGTTGCTTACCCTTTTATGGTGACTTAGCCTTAGTAAGCTTGATAGTTAGTTATTTGGGTATAAGTTTCTTTTATTCAAGAGGATGTTCATATGGAATTTAGGAAACTGTAATTATATGATTGACATGAATGTATTTAACACACCCATGCATTATAGATGATACTACTCTAAGAGTGTGTATCCAAGGTCTTCCAAATAAAATATGAAAGATGCATGTGGAAGGGATAACTGAAAAATTAATAACCACATGTGCAAACTAACCTATAAATGTAATTCAATCTCACCAAGAACCTTCTGGGAGGTCCCATCGAATGCTCTAACTGATCTGGTAGAGGGGTGTAAATGATGATGAGTATAACCAAAGTGTGTAAGTAATGTCATGGTGCAAACATTTTTGCTTGCACCATTATCAGTCATAACACTACATATATGATGTTTATCAAGATGTGCTAAAATGAATAGATACTAAAGATCAGAGTCATGATCCTTTATTTCACTGTCATCAAAGGAAATATAAGGTTTTTAAACCATAGGAGGTAAATGTCACATGTAAGTACGGAAAATCCCATCTAGTGGGTGCCCATAATGTGATGGAGGAGGATGTGCATTATATGCCATTTGGACTTCTGGTTCCTTAGAATGGTCTTGCAAAGGATTGTTAAATATTTTATATAATGGTTATCGCTAGGTTTTGACCTTGATTCCTTTGGAGGATCCTCAAATATAAGTTTTTGGTCATCAATAATATCTTGGATCTCTTGCTTCAAGGTAAAGAATTTGCTTTTAGAGTGTCCTAGTCCTTGATGATAATCAAAATAAGCATTCAAATCATATCCTTTGGTTACAGGTCGACTCATATCAACCTTGCTAGGATGAGGGAGAGATATAAGCTAACATTTTAGTAATCATGGGAGTAATGAAGCTGGTTACTCATGTAAACATGAGAATTGTCTCCTTTGTGCATTGGATAAGACAAACTAATTAGGATACTATGAAACTATGTTAATTATGGTGATTGTTTCCTTTTTAGGCTCAGGAGGTTTTACCTTATAATTTGGTTTAATTATGAATTTGGTACTAGATATAGATGTAAATGGTGTGTTTTATACATAATTGAGCTTATTCAATGATATTAGCTTCTTTCATGGTCCCATACAACATGACATAAGTCAGTGAAATATTTAAACTTCTTAAAAATAATGGACTCATGTAAAAGAGCAAACAAACTTTTCTTGAATGTATCTTACAGCTCTTTGTCTGTGATTTAACTATTTTGGGAATTAATAGAAAACCCTAAGTAGATAAAAGTCTACATAAAATCAGAGGATAAATATATCAATAATTAAACATATTGATTTTGCAACTACCATAATTGGAAAGTATTCTAAATATGATAAACTATTATGAGAAATAATACTTAGCTTAAAATATAATTGAGACATGTTTCAACACCTATAAATTTGGAGGTTTGACTATGTTGACTATTGAGAATTAGATTCAGGTATCAGAAACAATCGTAAACATCCCTAGATAATAGCATGGTCCCCTTTGCCAATATCACAGTGCACTATTGTCCAAGGAGAGTGTGTTATATTCCCACTTATACTCTTCACAATGATTTTTGGGTTTTCTAGATTAGGTAATGTTCCAATTATGATCTAAATTTCAAGTTTGTGTAATCAATAATTTTACTTGTAGCTCTTTTTTCCTCTAAAAACCCTAGGTTTTCATGCTTGTAAGGGTTTGAATGAATACCATGAGAAAAGGGGTTAGTGGGTTCAATGTGTTAGAGATGTGATCCACATCCCTATGTGGGCACATTACCTACATACCTATACCTTGAAAGGGTATCAATTTCAATGTAGTTATTCTAATCTAAGTGCTGGTGCTAGTGAGAGTGATGCTAGTATGCTTGAGTATGAATGCCAATTTAAATGCTTTGAGTGTGAATTGAGATTGGAAACCTGAGTAAAACTAAGTTTTAGGCTACTACAGATGGATGTATACAAAAATAGGGGTAAATAGGGATTGATAACCTTAATTTACACAACTATTTTTGAGCTTATTCATGAGAATTTCCATCTAAGGGATAAATGAATGAGACTGGTCTTTATATAGTGTTCTGATGCTTATCGAGACATGAAATGAGTCTAAGAAAACCCTAAGATGATTTGAGGTATGAAAAGATATCTGTCAGGGGTAAAAGAAGCTAAGGGTCAATAGTGCTACCTCTTTTTTTAATAATGCACTCTACTATGGACTAATGTGGTTGTGATATTGTCCAAGAGTCTGGAACATGTGAAAAAGGATCGAGAATGCCTAGATGATGGCTCAATATGGTTCTTGGTATATTTTGGAATAGCCTAGATGCACATAAAGCTAGAAAAGGATCAAAAGAGGCCCTAAGATAAGTTTTGTGCTAAGCTAAGGATAGGGTGTTCTCAAATGAAACTTATTGTATTATATGACATTTTATATGATTATATTTACTCCCCCCCTTTATTCTAGAAATGTAGTAAAGTGAAATGACTAGGATATAGGAAAGAGAAATATACCCAGACTGACCTATGAGGCAAAGCCCATAAATGTGGGTCTGAATCTATGAACTATGCTCCATTACTATAAATGAAACATATATGAATCAGTCTTCACTTATGAAAAATTAAAAATAAAGACAAAATTGAGTAAAGAGATGTGAGAGAGAGGAAATGAATGAATACACCTCACTAGATTTGTGAATCAATGCAAAAACCTGGTGAAATCCTCTGTGTGTGTGTAGATGGTGATCAAACAGTTTATAACTTAGACTGTGATGATGGCTTGTCCAATCCCCATGTGTTGGTGTTTTAATAACTCAAGCTAGCCTTGATTCCATCATCCACCCCTGTTTGGTGGATCATAATCTATGAATAACTTGGATTGGACCGATGATTTGTCCAACCCTCTTATATAGGTGGATCAAGAACTCAAGTAGGCTATGACTCCATCATTACCTACTCATGTGTAGTATAAGAAGCTAAAATCAAAACTATGTGGTGTCATGAAGCTATAAAATATGGATCTAGGCCACTTATGAATTTTGAAATGCAAAATAGCTTAGGGGCACTTGAGAACTCAGAAATGTAAAATGGATCTGGGCCACTCAGGAATGCTAACCATTATAGATGGAATGAGGCATTAATATTGTGTAATCTTAGTGAAAAATAGGTGTATAGGTTTTTGGAGTATAAAATGTGGATAATGACTTGGGGATGCCATTCCATCTGAAAGAACTAGTCAAAAACTAAACATATGGGAACAATGTGCTATGCACATGCCCCTAATTTTGATATTTATGCATATGGATTTTAGACTGCGCTATTATATAAAAGTGTTGTTTCTAAGAAAAACTTAGACTTATATGTGTATGACTTTATTTCACTACATTTTCATAATTTTGGGCTCTGTAATCTATGTTTGTGTGTTGAAAACTATGCTTTGAGTGCACTAGGATGGCCTGATCTCTGTAAGAAACCCCTATGACTACCCACTCTTTTAGGAGGAGTTATTGAACCTCTATAATAACTATCCTTAAAATAAAATCTATGCATCATGTGTTTTAGACTAACAATATATGATATTTGCATGATAAATCAATATAATATGTATACATGACATCAGAATGTAAAAGTGATTGAGCATAAGTTGGAAATATACAATGTATGTTAGATCTAGCATTCACAAGGTTATCAAGATAGATATAATAATGTGGGCATGTATTTGAATAATAAATCTGAATATAATATAAGTAAACTACTTAGGGGGATGGGGAATTATGTCCATAAAGGCACCCAAGAAGGAAGGAGAGATGCATGAGGTCCCTCATGGCATCATAAACTAGATTTGAAAGAAATAAACCAGAGAGAAGTGTCATATCCATGACACATACATGAAAGCATACATACAAATACATGAGGCATGCAAAGTATGCAAAGGAGGACCACAATACAAGGTACATGAGCACAAGTCACTAAGTCTAAAAAAAGGCACACATACAAGGACATGTTCAAATGTCCACATACATAAAAGAATATGCAAGTTTGGCTTTGAGCCACATAGAAGGACATGTTCAAATGTCCACATACACAATCAATAAGCATACACAAGTACATGGGCACATGTCCAAAATAGGAAAGAAATGAAAGGACAATGACATATTCAAATTCCCTCAAATAGATGTAGAAGCAAATAGAAACAA
Source organism: Torreya grandis (assembly GCA_037957365.1). Lineage (NCBI taxonomy): Eukaryota > Viridiplantae > Streptophyta > Pinopsida > Cupressales > Taxaceae > Torreya > Torreya grandis. The sequence goes on from JARHVA010000230.1 coordinate 5,375,120, forward strand.
TCAAATCTAAAATAGTAAAGCTAGAAATGAAAGTATGAAATAATCATGTGGTATGAATCTGTATAAAAACAAATATGTACATAAGTTGAGTCTATAGTAGTATTAGTAGTAAAAAAAAAATTAGTGTAGTATAGGATGATCAATATCAAGATATAATCAATGCTAAATTTGTGATATGGAGTATAGAAATATATAACCTGGCAAATTAGAAACTGTGTGTATGATGTCCTAATGGTCTAATATAACAATGTTGAATTGATGTATATATGTAAGTACCATCAATGGGTAGATAGTAATGAATCTGGATATGTGTAGAGGACTAGAGTCCTATAGTAATTTGCAAACACTTGAAGGGAACAAGTGAAGCATGTATGTATGTTAAAACCAACTACATTAACATAGATATCATATGTAGTACCTAGAAAATATAAGGAATGTAAACATGGAAATGCATGCAATCTAAATTTTGTATTTTTTGAGTAATATTTGAATGTTTTTAAATTTATTTGAGTAATTTTTTTTAATTTTTTAATTTTTTAATTTTTTGAGTATAAGTTATGTACAAGCAACATGAAAAACTGGATTATGTACAAGTAAACTAGGAATGGAGGCTATGTACAAGTAGGATAGAAATGAATGAGACTATGTACAAAGAGAGTGTTAAGGATAAAAACATGTATGTTGGTAAGGAATGGTGCTAGAAGCCCAACATGTCATCAATGGGATGCCTCTGTGTAACATAGGTGGCATATTCACTTTCTAAATGGTTGTACCATAATATTCTTTGTTGTTCCAATCATCTTGATTATCATTATCTAATTTATTGATTATGATCTCACCATTTAAAAATGTATTAACTATAGGTATAGCTTGCTTTTGTAGCTCTTGTTGGGAAGAAACTGCATCCTTTCTAGAAACTGTAATCGTTGTGATCTCATGTGAAAAGGATATGTAACCTTTCTTTTTATGAAGTTTTGATTTGATTATTGTTAACCATGAACTTCCAACATTGTAAACACTTGAATTTGTAATAACACAAAAAGTGAGAGAACATTCTTTTGAGGCATATGAAAGTTTTAATTGAATTGACCCCAAACATGAGAGAGAATAAATTTTTTATTTATATGTTTATATTCCTTTCCAAGAGAGATAAAAAATGATAGTGAACAAAAATTGATTGGTTAATAATCCATGATCTTAACATTTGTGCATTACTTTCCATCTATATAAGCTATGATAGTGAAAGTATTCTGGTATGAGATAGGGCTTGTAGTTACCCACATTACATTGAACTTTGAAGATGTATCTTTTATAGGTATTTATTGATTTGAAGACTCTTTTATTAAAAACCCTTTTTTGAGAATGGTTTTTTGCATAACTCGATTATGAATGTGCAACTTAAGTTCTTACTCTTTTTGTAACATTACCTGTGTATCTGGATATTTTGCCTTGATAAACTATATTGTGAATGATTTATCTTAGTATGTTACATAAATCCCAAACCTTGTTGACCAACATTATCAACTACTTGATGTACTATTTCTTTCCCTAATTTTGCTTTGTTAACCTTTTGTTGTTCTGAGTTATGCTTTGGTAACCATATTTGTATTGTTTCTGAATTGGACCCTTTTTGAATATGTTCCTATATCATTATGGATTGCTTAACTAATTTATATTGTATGGGGTAATCATTAGTAATTATCTATTGTATATGATTTTTTAATGCCAAACATGAATCTGTGTGATGACCATGCGTTCCATGGTATACACAATAATATCTAGATATCCTTACTGGATATAAAGGAGGTAGTTTGATCAAATTATTCTTAATAATTTCCATGGTACCTCATTTGAACTCTTATTGGAACCTTGTAAGATTTTTGAATCACTTATAATAAATGCATTGTGTTGTACTTTATGATTTGGATGTGAAATAGTGATAGGCACAACTTTACTAGGCGTAGATGCACATACATGATGAACACTAGCATATTTTGAATACTTTGTACATGTGATCTAGTTTGTCAATAATGTGACCTTTTTACTTAATAACTGATTTTAATTCTATAATTCTAAAATTATAATGATCATAATCAATAATTTCATCCCTTAGAGTCTCACAATTGCAAACCCTAGTTGCTTTCGATTGAACATGCAAACACACATCCTAAATGGGAGAGTAGAATCATTTTTACAATTTTGTTTTATATTTAGGACTCTCATGTTTTTTGGCTAAGTGTCATGTGGCATTTTCTAAGTTTTGAGGCTGAAAATAACCAAAGTATAGAGCTAAATGTGGAGGGTATCCTTGTGTCACTTTGGCACTATTTTGAACTAAAATGAATAGAAAGAGCCTTCGACTTACATGCGGTGTCCACGTGGTGCAACAACAGGTCATTTTAAAGTCAAGTGGACCAAATCAAATATATGGTGTGTATTAAAGTGGTAGATATAGCGGTGGGTGTTTAGCAAGAGGAAGAAACTCATGGAGGATATCCACGTGTCACCACTGCACTCCTTAGAGCCAGAGGAAATATAAAAGACATCTTAGTTTGTAAGAGACTTACACATAGAGATCACGAATGATAAGAAGAAGATCAACGGCTCAATAGGAAGTAATAGATCCAACGGTGCAGAACCTCTAAAATTTGTTAAGGCTAAAATTTAGGTAAAGAGTAAGAAAGAGCCTCAACAACTCTAAAAAGTTGTAGAAGCCTCCACCTATCAGCATAGTGGGTCCCTAAAGCCCCAAAGAGCCAAGAAAGCCAAGGAGTTTGAAAAATGAAAGACAAAGATGAGTCAAATAGAAAAAGCCGTCAAAGCCTCCATGTATCTTTGCTTCAAAAAACTATAAGTTAAAGATAAATAGGAGCAACAGTTGAAACTGAATGAGAGAGATAGTTAACAGAAATAATAGAAGTAAGCTCCAGGTTGTTCAGTTCCAACAACATGCAGTTTTAGATCTAGAGTTTGTAGATAGATGGTTATACCTCGAGCAAATAGTAGTGACTCATGATGGATATTTTGGGGCTATAAGTAGTTGATCAAGAGATAGTCCTAAAAGAGGGGGGAAAAATGGAGAAGAATCATCTATAAAATAGGGAGTCTAGAAGCTAGTTTTTTGGAAGCATTTTCTATTTCCTTAATAGGCGCCTCTCCTGAGGGATTAGACATTGTATTCTATGCATTTTTTCCTTATGTACTTTATTTTCCTATCAAACTATGAAGATAGAGTGGTGTTCTATGCAATTGTAGTCTATGTCTAATTCTTACTTCTCATTCTCTATCATGAGCCTTTTGTTAGCTTTACATAAACATTGAGATTGTTAATCATGCTATATGCTCTTTAATTCTGTCAGTGAATGTTGTTAACTCTAGTACTGTGCTTTTTGGATAAACGAGGATTCAGGTTATCTTTTCTATTATGAGCCTTTGATGGGTCTATAGTTTGTGATATAATTATTAATCATGCTTTATGCTCCTTAATCTTCTTAGTAGATTCTGTTAAGTATTAATCATTATGCTATTTGGTAAAATAAAATCTTGGTGCATTGCCTTACTAGTTCAAATACTTCTTTCATGCATTATTTATTTTCTCTTTACATCAAACCCTAAAAGAAGAGCCAATTTCTTTAAAATTTGGAGGTCATTTCAAGGGTCAAGTCCTACATCTTTGAAACTTCCCATAACTTTGGTGGTTAGTTGCAAAATTAAGCATCAACAATTTTTATGGCATGCCTGGTGAGACAAAATTTTACTAGAAGTGTATGAGCGAACATCCTTTAATAAGGGAGAATCATGGACCAGTTATAATATCTTGATCTACTATAAATCTAGGACTCTTAGTACCACCATTGGCAACTACTTCAAGAAGAAGGCTGACTTAGCAAGGTACACTAGGAAGTCAAATGGCTATTCAGGCTCCACTCAATAACTTTGATAATTGGAATGGTGGAAGTCCACTTATTCTACCAACACCTCCTGATACATGGGACCCCATTCCCATTAATGCTCTAAAAGCATTACCTAAATTTATTGGATAAGAATTTAAGACTCTGGCAGAGCATGTTCAAGATGTGGCTGATGTATGTACTATCCACTTTATGACACAACAAAATGTAGCCTTGAGACTGCTTACTGCCTCTTTAAAGGGAAGGGCTCTTAACTGGTATAGATCTTTAGCACCAAATTATTTTGGAAACTGGGACCAATTGGGAACTTTATTATATGATAGATTCAATGAAAAGGGAGATCAATCATCCCTTCTACAATAATTAATCACTATTAAGGGAGTCCCCCAAGAAGCAATGATCAATTTCAACACTATATTTTAGAAGACATGGCTAAGAATCCCAATCTCAGCTTGAACACCTGTAGGTATGGTAATCATTTTCTATCTCAAAGCTTTTAATTCTAATATCTCAGTCATGATTTAGTCACTAAGAGGGAAGACCCTTCCCGATGCTTATGATCTTGCTGTAGTAGAGAATAATTTGATAGATGCTCGAAAATTACCCCCAAGGCCTTTTATGCCCATGTTTCTCAAATTATCCCTCCTAACTCAAGAAGAGCTTCCTAGTACTTCCTAAGCCATTACTTCTCTACATACCTTTCCATCATCTCAAGAAACATCAGCCATAGTTCCATATTCTTCCTCATCAGAGATGAATGATGTCAAGAACATCCTTAGAACCTTATGTAATGAAATTATCAATCGTAAGAGAAACCACACTTCACATCAATGACCTCCTTATCAAGGTTTCCAAGGGAATAGACCCCAATATCAGTTGAATCAGTACTAAGGGACTCAAAGATAAACTCCATCACAACCACCTAACTAGATCATCCCTATATACCCACCATATCAGATGATTTCACCAAGCTCATAAAGATAACTGGTCCCTGGCCAAAACAATTTGGTGAAAGAAACAAATGCATGGCGTTTTCCTTGTAAATAATCTCACATGCCAAGATATTTCCCAATGGGAAATTTACAACAAAGAGTAACTGAACAAAGAAGAATGGGAAACTAAGAAGCAACCCCATCAGGACCATATCAGTTACCCAGAGTTCAAAATGCAACCATGGTGGCTTAGATGTAGGGCATGTCATTAGAACAAGAAGGAGAGATTCCCATTGAACACACTTTGTTCTCATGGATTGAAGATGAGGAATCTATGTTCATTAACGAGGCATCTACCTCTAAGAACATGGTTCAATCTAATTATTTTACATGGTCAAAAATGAGAATGGTTGAGTCTGTAGATGTTGTCTTTACTGTCAACATTGAATAAAGGAAGGTGTCATTAGCCCCAATTCCTTAGGCCCCTATGAAAAGGAAAGAGTTTCCAATGACTACATAGATTCAAGGAATCTCTAGCATGGTAGTTGAAAGGACAAGGTATCCATAGTACTCCAAAGTCTAACCACTCAGACCAATCAATGTGGTGGAACCACTAAAGAAAGTCCCTGCTAATGTCTCATTATGGGATATGTTAGCCATCCCTGAACAAAAAGAACTATTTCAAAAAGCACTAAAGGATCATAATGATCTAAAGTCTAGTGACACAAAGGAAGCTCCATCAAATAAAGGCAAGGAGTAACTAACAACATCTCAGCCACAACAACCATCAGTCCTGATGAACATCAAAAAAGAGGTAAAGAAACCTAAACCTAACCACTTCTATATGATCCTTATAGTGGGTAAGAAATTGCTTCACAAATCTATAATAGACTCGAGTGCAAGCACTACAGTCATGCCCAAATTAATAACTGATGCCTTAAAGATCAAATATGAGCCATTGACTAAAGGGGTCATGTAACTTGATGGGAAGTTGGTGCAAACCATTGAAATCATCAAAGGACTTCCATTGTAGCTCTATTCTTTCCCAAATGTGACTATTTTATAAGATATAATGGTTATAGACATCCCTCCTATCTTTGGATTGTGCTTATCTATAGACTTTACAATATAGATTGGAGGATATATGTCCCTTGATTGGTCACATTTGATCCTAAGGACCAAATATGGTTCTAAGATGAAAGTGTTATCATAGCCTCTATGCAAGGCACACATTACGGACCAAGTAGAATCAAGGTTTGAAGCCTCTCATGCAATGATCACAAGAAAAGAAATAAGTTGTATAGAAGAACCAATGGAAGAAGTTGTTGAACAAGAGGGTGAGAGATATTTTTCAGCTTTGACATTAGATGACCCTTTTGGAAACTTTGATTCCACCTATTTAGGAACCTATATTATCTATGATGAAAACCCCAAAATCTCAGAGATTATGGAGAAGAATAGAAATGAAAAAGAGAGTCTCCTAGATGATTCTTTGATATGGACTCTAAATTTTAATAGAGAAAGAAGCAAGAATGGCTTAGGGGCAGGTGTATGCCTTACTTCCCTAAGAGGGAAGAAAATACTTAAGGTACTGCATTTTTAGTTTAACTACACTAAAAATTAAGTAGAATATGAATCTCTAGTACACAGCTTGATTTTTTCTCAAAAGGAAGGGATCAAGAACTTAAGAGTCTTCAGGGACTCAGAGCTAATGGTCAAATAGATCAGAGAAACTGCTGTAATAAAGAACCTAAAAATGAGGTCTTACCACCATAGGGTTTGGGACTTGATTGAAAGTTTTGATGCTTTCAATATTGAGGTCATCCCAAGGATCCAAAACATTTAAGTAGATAGAATGTCTCAAATTGGATCCCAGTTTCATCCAACCAAAGATCTGCTAACCAATGAGAAAGTTGTCAAAGTGATCATTTGGCCCACTATACTTGATAATGCAAACAATTGGCAGGGTTTTGAGAGTGATCAACATATCATATTATTTATACAATAGTCAAGAGAGTTTGTAGACCAATTACAACCTAAAATTGAAGAGGCGTATGGTGATCAAATCATACAATTAAGGTCTAATAAGCTTCCAAAGGGGTTAATAACCCTTGAGAACTTGTTTGATCCTGATGACGCAAACATGGATAAAAGAAAGTTCATGGAAAGTAAAGAGGATTATTCTAAACTTGAAGTCTCAAAAGGTATAGAGTTGAAAGTTGGGTAGGTGATCACTCAAAATGAAAAGGAAAGATTGGTAGATTTATGCCACAAATACGATAAGGTGATGGCATAGACATACAAAGACCTTCATAGTTATAAAAAGAAGGTTATTCAACATACTATTGACCTAATTGAAGGGTTAAAACATATCCACTAAAAACAAAGGCTAGTTAGTCCAAGGATAGAGTCTCTCTTGGCAGAAGAGCTCAAGAAATTACTAGAGTCTAAGATCATCTTCCCCATCAAGCACTCCACATGGGTTTCCAACTTAGTCCCAGTAAAAAAAAAGAATGGAGAGATTAGACTCTATGTGGACTTTAGGGATCTAAATAAGGCCTCTCCCAAGGATCGCTACCTCCTACCCTCGATGGAACAAATTCTATAGATAGTGGTAGGAGCAAATAGGTTTTCTTTATTAGATGGCTTCTCGAGTTATAATTAGATAGGGTTAGTAGAGGAAGATCAACCAAAGACCACTTTCACAATAAAGTGGGGAAATTTTGCTTATGCCAAGTTACCATTTATAATCTCCTATGTAGGAGCTATATTCTAAAGAGATATGGATATTACCTTTGGGGAATTAATAAATAAATCAATTTTGATTTATCTTTATGATCTCACTGTCTTCACTAGGTCTGTCAAGGATCATTTTGATCAATTGGAGGCTATTTTCCAAAAGTGCTAGGAATACAGGATCTCTTTAAACCCTAAAATATGTGTGTTTGGAGTACCTCAAGGGAAGTTACTTGGACACATTATCTCAAAAGAAGGGATCTCCATATATCCATAAAGGGTCAAGGAAATACTAGATTTATCCCTACCAATAAACAAAAAAGTAGTGCAATCTTTCCTTGAGAAGATTAACTTTGTAAGTAGATTCATTTTGGACTTTGCCAAAATGGTTAGACCCATCACCCTAATGCTAAAAAAGGATCTCAATTTTAAATGGATGGTTGAGGGTCGACAGGATTTTAAGAGTATCAAAAGGGCAATTACATCCACCCCAGTTCTGTGTAACCCCAATTTCTCAAAAGATTTCATCATGTATGTCTATGGGGAAGAACACAAATTAGTGCTAACACAAAAGGACACATAACAAGAAGGAGAACATCCTATTGCCTTCTCAAGAACTCTCTAAGACTATGAATCAAGATATAATTTTATTGAGAGGTAAGCTTATGCTATTGTCAAAGGGCTCAAAAAATTTAGGCACTTGGTTACTAGCAATAGGATCATAGTATTCATGGCACATTCAAGTGTTAGGGAATACATAATGGAGGTTGAAATCACTAAAAAAAGAGCCAATTGGATAACTAAGATATTGGAATATGATATCGAGGTTAAGCCCACTAAACTAATAAGAGGAAGGGGCTTGTGTCAATACATGGCTCAAGATTTTGATGCTCTAACAGAAGAATGAGCCATTACAAAAATTGCACTTAGAATACAAGAAAATGAATTAGAGTCTTAGGTGACTAATAGGTTTAATTTCATAAATACTGGCCAATACTTGAGTCATCTACCTTAGAAGAAAAGAAGATACTATCGACAACAGGAATCCAGGTTTGTTATAATAGACCATTTCCTTTTCAAAAAGAATTTTGATGGGATCCTACTCAGGTGCATAGAGGGGGAAGAATCTAGAAAGGTTTTGCATGAATTGCATTATGGAGCATCTAGAAGCTATTTTACATCAAGGACCATGACTATCAAGATACTCTAGGCAAGGTATTTCTAGCCCACTATGTTTTTAGATTGTCACACTATGGTTAGTAAGTGTCAATCTTGCCAATTTTACATTGGTAAGAGAAGAAATGTTGTGTTGCCCCTTAGCCCTATAATTGTTGAAGAGCCTTTTGCACAATGGGGCTTGGATTTTATTGGGATGATTAATCTAATTTTGAGCGTAGGATATAAGTGGATCCTCACTGCAATAGATTATTTCATAAGGTGGACAAAAGTAGTACCATTAAAAGAAACAACAAAGAATGTGATTCTAGATCGCCTACAAGAGATTACAACCAGGTTTAGACCTCCTCGCACTATTATATATGACAATGCTAAGGCATCCTTAGGGTCCAAAGTGTTTGATTTTGCAATAAAGAATGGTATATATATAAAGACTTCATCAAATTATTATCCACACGGGAATGGTTTGGCAGAGTCAACTAACAAGAAATTGATTAGACTCATCAAGAGAATGGGGAATGAACACAAAAGAGGATGGCATGAACACATAAAGGTCAATTTATGGGTAGATCAGATAACACCTAAGTAGGTGATAAATACCTCTCCATATGAGTTGGTATATGGAAAGAATGCAGTAATGCCTATTTCAATCAAAGTTTTAACCTTACAGTTGATAAACCAAATAAAAGTCAAAGAAAATTGTCCAATGCAAGTTAGGCTAGCATAGTTATTGGAGTTTTAGGAGAAAGAGAATCAACACACGAATTAATGATAAGTCGACAAACAATTATCAAAAGTTGGTTCGACCAAAGAACTTCAGAGCCTAATTTTAAAATTGGTTCCTGGGTCTTAAAATGGGATGTGATAGCTGCTAAACCTAGAAACCATGGTAAGTTTGATTCTTTGTGGATAGGTCCCTTTAGGATAGTTGCCTATAATTAGTGCAATGTTTATGAATTAGAAACTATGGAGGGAGAGTCTCTATAGATTCCTATTAATGGGATCTTCCTTAAACTCTTCATGTGAGAGCCATATAACCAATGTATCATAGTTAGGTTAATTTCCATTCTGTTTTCTTGTTTTGAGGTTATTCACCCACCTTTTATAAAAAAATAAGTGTTCTTTGAACACGTGTCAGCTGTGGAGGCTCTCTAGATTTCCATATAAATTTTTCTCCTATGACCATCCAAAAGGGATACCTATCTAAGGGATTTCCTAGGGTCTTTAATGTTAAGTTTCAAAATTTGAATTAAAGATCTAAAAGATTTGATTTTTGGTGCTTTGGAGCCTTGAATTGAGTCTTTAATGAGACATGACCAATCTGTTAAGGAGAGTCATTAATTCTTGTTCATGGAAGCAACAAAATTAAAAAGGGAGATTTGATTCTCATTTCCTTCACCATTGAGTAAAGTGTTTACTTAGAGCTGAGCAAAGAGCTAACATTTGAATCTAATCGAGCAGAAAAATTGATCCAAGGAGTAGCAAAAAGTATCCTCATAGCTGAGAGTTTTTTGTGAAAATGGCCACCATATTAGCATCATTAAAGTTATACACCTCAGCTTCTACATAGCCCAAAGCTACATACCCAAGAATTAGAGTAGTGGGCAAAGGACTCTTCCCTCATCGTCAATTATGTAGATGAAGTTTTTGACCCTATTTTGACATAGAAGACTAAGACCCTTAGAGAGGTGGCACTTGTAAAAATGTTGAATCAAAAGATGCCTAAAACCTTTATTATGAGGGTTTGGACCTCAGGGTTGGCCCAGTACCTGGTACCCATAGTGCATATGTACTCTAAATTGGTGGACTTATGTACACAAAATTATAATCCCAAAAACTCAACAATTCAAAAAGGATTGATCAAGGTAGTGATCACTCCCCAGGTTATTCATGACATGCTAGGTTTACAGCATGATCCTTCTACCAACTTTTATGACATGACTTAGTTGAGTCATGTTTGGTCCTAGGTGCACCAAAAACAAGCATTATTGAATAAGGAACTACGTCTGGTAGATGATAATAGCGAACCTCAACCCTTACCTTTTGAAAAGGACATGTTGACTCAGGACTCCCAAGATGCTTGTTCAATATTTGCTTTCATTTTTGGGGAGGATAACGATAGAATGGTGCATGATTGGTAGCTATCATCCCTTTTTTGATTAAAAACTATAGCCAAGACACAAGCATACAAGTTTGATTTTGTGGAGCACATTACATACACAATGAGCCAATAGTTAGATAATTTCAGTGTCCACCCTACTTTCAGGTATTCTTCATATCTATTCCACCTTATTTTGTATTAGAATACCCAGTTTTTTTAGCATCATATAAATTTGATTCTATGGGACTTAGAGGCAGTAGATGCCCGCAAGGTTATTCCTGTGTTTGCATGGACTCACGTGTTGTCAGAGTCATCTAATGTCTATGAGTTTACTGAGTGTTTTATGGCACCACTAATGGGGGAGATGGATTCGAGAGGTATAAATAATCAAATGAATATCTCAGTTAGGGCCATTCTATCTGATGCCCATCACCCCTGTGATTTATTTTTTGGGGCCCATTATTCTTTCATTAAAGTTCATGATTTTGGGGAGGAACCTTTTATGCTTCCCAAAGTTTTGACCAATAAAGTAGTAGGTTTGGAAGTGACATGATAGTTAGTGGATATTGACTTTGAGTTTGGAGCAAGGAGAAAGAAAAGCTCATTCCATGACATCCTGCTTACCAAGGGCAGTGTTACCTTGGTGAAGAGGTAGGCAAAATTTATTTTGATGAAGAAAATGGCTGCTTATGGGCTAGTTTTGATTCAAGATCTATGGAAATATGACCCAGATGGTTTCATGGCTTCTTGGCTTACCAAGAGTAAATTCCATGCTCCTTTTAAGCATGAGAGCAAGATTTTTTTTGAGGACAGGAGGTTCTCCAGGAGAGATACACTAGACATGTATGTGGAATTGCAGGACATACCAATTACCCCATGGGAGTCTTTTTATCAACCGACTCAAAGTTTCAACCCAACAAGGGCCATGACTAAGGGGTTAAGATAGGCTTTAGTTAGAAGGGATTGGAGTCATGAGAAAATAACTACCTACTAGAAGTATAAGTAGGATATCGATGAGTTTACCCAAAATTTTGAGGATGTACCCACATATGTGCAATGATAGAATCTATGAGATGAGTCTCATGTCACTCCAACTTCTAGCCTGAATACCAACAACCTCCTAGAACCACAAAAAGAGTCTCAAGAGGAAAACACATTAGTGGTGGCACACACAACTTCAACTTAGCTACTTTCACTCAGTGAGTTGGAAAGGCGAGAAATGGCCCAACCCACCTCTAAAGCCCCTGAAGTAGTGGCCCCATCAAATCCCCCATAAGCAACATCATCTACATAAGAGGTGCTAGACTCATCTTAATTGGTGACAGTTTAAATGAGTGGAGATGATCCTATGAAGAGCTCTGAGAAGAAGAAATGATAAGTAACATTTTAGGAGGGAGACAAAAAAAAAGAGGCAAATCCTACCTCATACATGACTCTACCTCAATCTTCCACTCAAACTCTATTAATGCCACCCCTTTCACATGACTTAGCATTCCTAGCCCTCTCAGCTATACCTACTCAATCATTAATGCCATCTGGTTCCCCATTCACTTTTTCTTCCCAATAGTTGAGCTTTCCAACTTTTTTTCCTAGGGTCTTGACAAGCCCATCTCCATCATAAGATCAGCCCCAATAGTCCATCAGTTTTCCTTATGGTTTACCCCATGGGTCTCCTTTTGTGGGTGGTATTGTAACCTCTCCCTCAGACTTCCATACCCAATTTGACATGGCAAAGAGGGCTAGAGAGGCAAGAAAGGAAAAGTATAGGAGCAAAGAGGCTAGGTCAGTGGCTACACAACAAATGAGGTCTCTTTATGACCACAAATAACATTTTCTCACTATCACCCACATGGTTCCTAATGTGAGCAAGCCACTAGAGAAAATGTAGCCTGAGGACTATATAATGAGTGTAGTGGCAATGGACCTAACTCAGTTTAGGCCACAAGACAAAGTGGAGCTAATTAATGAGATAACTATTGTGGTTACTGTTGACGCTGTGGATTACACCCTTGATAGGAGGCTGAACTCTTGTCTTCCACGCATCACAATGGAAACTCCTCTCTTACCTGTGGGTCTAGCAAAATTGAGAGGAGAGTCTCTAGATAAGGGTTAGCTCCCTTTGATGCATCTGAGTCATTCCAGTAAGTTGCTAATACACACACACACACACACACACACACACACACATAATGGGGGAGGGTGGAAAGAGCGAAGGATTACTAAAAAATAGAACCTAACCTAAGAGGGTGATACACCAAATAAGTTTGATCTACTCATACTCACACTCTGAACCATAAGAACACATACATACACTTTAATTGGTAAAAGGACCAAACTGCAGGGAGCTTGACAGGGAGGCTTTAATAGAAACACATAGAAAAAGAACTTACCATAGGTGCTGTAGGAAAAGCACACTATTTGGTAACCTTCTTCTACCTCTGTGCTCCAGATACAACTCTTCTTGTCACCTATAAGAATGGCAATTTGTATATACCAGGTGTGTTGGTATCAAGCTTGTTAAAGCATTAAGAAAGAAATGACTGAACACAAGTTTAACACTCAGACACACTTAGAGATATATCCAACCAAAATAGAGGTAAAAGATGCGTATTTTATTGATTCTAGGTGAAAATTAGCAGGGCTTTGCCTTACAACATGAGAGATCCCTTTCTCAAAATGAGAAGTTTTTAATATATAGAGGAAGAAAGAGGCCTTTTGGTGCCCTTTTACAAATGGCCCATGTGCATTCTGAGCATTGGGAAGAGGAAGCCGCTTGATAGATAATGTTGTGTTAGCTCCTATTTTGATTTTAGGCATTTAAGATATATTAAACGTCATATGTGAAATTATGGGCCACATCATTTGTCTTTAAACAAGACCACTCTTTCAAGGCATTCACACAGTTTGTCTGTTCATCAATGCAAAGTGAAGAAAAATGGGTCACACCATTCACTGTTCGTGCCCCTTGATGACCACTTGGTAGATATTGTGTCAACCGCTAGAGTAACTCCTTGAGTTGATACCTTTGCCACTTGGAATATTTTGTCTATTTTTGCACTTGACTCTTTTACCTCTTCTTGGCTTTGTCTTTTCTAGTTATTTCATCCTTCGGGGGCTATCTTCTATTAATTCTTCAGCGCTTTGGACTTCCTCCTTGATGATTTCTTCCTTCTAGATTTAAGCCTTTAAATTCATTTGGGTTCGCACCTTTTATTTAAAGATCAATGGCTATTTCATTGTCGTAAAGTTGACGTTCATGTGCCCGTCACCATTCGGTCGATTCCTTTGGCCTTTTCTTTGATCCCTTTGCAAGTGTTCCCTACCCTTCGCAAGGGCACTTGTCCTTCAAGCTTTGGGAGAATCCCTTGAACTTTCTGATTGAACAAATTGATTGAACCAACAATTGGTTCAATGGTTCAATACTATGTTCTACTCATTCATTTGATCGCTTGAACCAACCACTTTGAACCAACTGATTAAACCCTTTGATTGAATTGACCAATTGAACCATGTGATTGAACCATTTATTTGAACCAACCAATTGAACCATTTGATTGAACCATTTGTTTAAACCAACCAATTAAATCGACTACTTGAACCAACTGCTTGAACCAACCACTTGCACCAATCACTTGAACCAACTGCTTGAACCAACAATGGTTCAATAATTCAATAGTTTAACGGTTCAATATTTCTAAGTTCAAAGCGATTGAACCAAGTGATTGAAAAAAGTGATTGAACAAAGTGATTGAACCAAGTGACGGTTCAAAGTTCAAGTTCAAACCTCATGTTGTTGAAGTGATTCATCCTCTTGTTGAAAGACTTGTGCAAACTAGAAATTAAACTAGCTCAGAACAACAGGGGAAGAAGGAGACCGATTTTGCCTTGTAGGGCTAAAATAGTCAACAAAATGGTGATTCCCAGGGGAAGCATGCCTGCTATGCTTAGAAAACAGTAGCCTCAAAGTCCATTGGGCACGGAGTCGAGATGCAGCTTTGAAAGAGTCAGCAACAACCTTGTGATATCCAAGAAATAATCATGAAGGTTTTACCCCAAACACAAAGGAAAACACACAGAAGGCTAAAAACACTACTTGTGCAAAAGCACTTAGGGAAAATAGGGAAAAACAAGGAAAATATATACATGATGGGAGGAGGGCTCAATGATAATGCTTAAGATGTATCCCATTTACAGGGATATATAGTTCTTCACATTCCAACCTAGAGAGTTAGAACACATTGTGCTGCTTACACTGAGTGATGACGTATGGACCATTCCATATGGCATCAAACTTTGCATGCTTTCCAGGCTTAGCTCGGTCTACATCCTATTTCAAGATGATGTCTCTGTTAGAGAAACTTTTTGATTAGGATATCTTGTCGAAGTGTTTCTTTGTCTATTGTTGGTAGCTGGTCATAGAAGCCATAGCCTGGTCCCTTGTCTCTTGAAGCTCCATCAACTTGCATAGCTTAACCTCCATGCTGTTGCCTTCTTCTAACTATAACTGGTGAGCAATGTCAAAGGCTAAAAACTCAAGTGAAATACGAAGCCTAGCTTCCCTTCCATACACGAGCATGTATGGTGAATTACCAATTGCTCTCTTTAGAGTGACCCTATCTACCCACAGGGCTATTTTCAACTTGGCATGCCAAGTTCTCTAATTATTCTCCATTGTTATTTTGATAATCTTGATTAGATTCTTATTGGTGGACTCAGCTAGCCCATTCCCCTATGGATATTAATTTGATGAAGTGCTAAGATAGATACCATATCTCAACGTCCATTCACTTGTTTTAGTTACCATAAAAGCTAAAGCATTATCTAAGATGATGGTAGCTAGAACCCCAAACCTTGCCATTAGGTCCTCATAAAAATCTAGGACTGCACTTTCATTGGCTTCCTTCAAAGATATGGCCTCTACCCATCTTGTGAAGTAGTCTGTGGCAGTCAGGACCCACTTGTGTCCACACTAGAGGGAGGGTTAATCATCCTTATAAGTCAAGGCTCCATTGCATGAATGGCTGCTCTACCTGAATAGGCTATAATGGCATGGCATCCAACCATTGCTTCCCATCAAAGAGTGCACACTTTTGTACCTAGGCATGAGTGTCTCTGAATAAAGTAGGCCAAAAGTAACCAGCTCTCATTATTCTTGTAGCTGTAGGCCTAAGAGCAAAGTGACCACCAACTGGCCCATCATGGAACTCAGACAACACCCTGTTGGCCTGACTTGGGTCTATGCACCTTAAACGCACTCTTGAGAGATCCCTTCTAAACAACACTCCATCAATTAGGACATAAGGGAGAGATTAGAGTGTGAAATACCTCCTCTTAGTCCTATCAAGGCCTTGTGGGCACTCACTAGTGAGAAGGAAATGCCTCAAGTTTGATGTCCAATCCTTCATAACAGTTGGTTCTTCTACTGTAGTTGCATCATGAATTAGCAAACTATCCTCCTTTTACTGTTTAAAGTCTACAGCAAGGTGTTCACATAGGCCTTTCCCTCTTACCAGCTTGGTGATCTTGATATCCACGTCGTATTCTATTACCTTAGTGATCCACCCCACTCTCTTTTCATTCAGGTCACGGTTGGTCAAGAAATCCTTGATGCCGAGATGTGGAACCATGAGGTGAATTCTGCTGTTGGACAACATATACCTGAATTTATTCAGACTCTGTATGACTACAAGGACTTACTTCTCCACATATGTATACCTAACCTCAAAACCCTCTAGGCCTTGGCTAAAAAATGCAAGTGGTTGCTCAAGGTTATCACCATTCACTTGGGTAAGCATGGCAGAGATTACCTCTTCATTTCCAAAGGTGTAGAGGTTTAAACTCTTGGTGAAGTTAGGACTGATCAAGGTAGGAGCCTGGGCGATAGCCTACTTGATCTCTTTAAAGCTATCCCTCCTTTGCACTATCCACGTGAACTTCTCATCTTTCTTTAGCATAGAGGTCAATGGCTTGACTATCTCTGCAAAATTTGGAATAAATCTCTGGATGAAATTTATTTTGCCGAAGAAGCTCTGCAGGCCCTTCTTGTGTTTAGGCAAGGACAGATCCAGGATGGATTGAACTTTCTCTGGATCAATGGTCAAGCCTTCCTTGGAAATAATGTGGCCAAGGAGTTTACCCTCATGGATAGTGAACATGCATTTATTCGGGTTGAGAGAGATACTGAACTCTCTACACCTCTCAAAGATTTGTCTAAGGTGTTTTATGTGTTGGCCCACCTCTTTAGAAAATACTGTCATGTCATCAAGATACACCAGCACAATGTTATTTATCAGGCCTCGAAAGACCATGTTCATGGCTCACTGCAAGGTGGCACCAACATTGGACAATTAGAATGGGATTTTCCTATTAGCAAACATCCCCCATTTGGTAGTGAAGGCTGTCTTGTACTGGTCACAGTCTTGCACCAAAATCTGATTATATCCTGAATACCCATCCAGGAGGGAGAAACACTCACTGCCTATCACCATTTGAAGGATCTATTCCATGCTTAGGAGAGGATAATGGTCTTTCAAAGAGACTCTATTGAGGTCTCTAAAATCTACACATAATATGATCTCCCCATTCTTTTTTCAGACTGGAACAAGATTGGCCAGCTAAGAAGAGTGTTTGATTGAAAATATTATCCTAGACTCAATCAACTTGGTGAGTTTCTTTCACATGAGAGGTTCAATCTTTGGGTTGACAGGCCTTTACTTTTACTTGATCAGCTTGGCGCCTTCTTCAAGTTCAATGGTATGTTGGGCCAAACTTGGGTCGAAACCCTTCAAATCACTATACTCCCAAGCAAAGACATCAGCAAACTCTTGGCACAACAAGGTGAAGGCTTGCCTTTCATGGTCCGTGCACACTTTCCCAAGTGCAAGCAGCTTATCTTTAAATATTTCAACCTTCTCATAGTTCTCCTCCTTCGTTGTGATACTTGCCTTATCACTTTTCAACTGGTCATCTTCATTAAAGATACTCTCGAGAGTGACCAAGCCTTTAGGAAGTTTATTGTTCTTCAGCTGAACAATTTGGTTGCCATACTGCTACTGTAGCTTAGCCTAGTTTTTAGCAGTAAACTCAGCTTCTTCTTACAAGAAGAGTGTTATTTTATGGTTGCTGTCAAACACCTGCCATTTAGTGATGTTGTCAGGAACAGAGGGCCAGATTACTACCTTCAAGTGGTGTGAACTACAATCTTAACCTATTTCCCTAGGGATATCAAACTGGGCACCAACTGTTACTAGCCTATCTGCTTGCTTATTATCCTCTCTAAAAATGGAGGTAACATTGAAAGTAAAGAAATTATCCACTAAGTTCCATACCCTGTGTTTATAGGACTTAAACAAAGAAGTCTTTGTCAGATTTTGGCTTCTTACCTGATTCACAATCAACTCACTATTACCAAAAACCTGAAATTCTTTGATTCCTCTTTTCCTTGCCCACTCCAAACCATGGATGAGGGATTCATACTTTACAACATTACTCATGCAAGAAAATTGAAACCTGAAAGCTGAAAAGTATTTCTCCTTTGAAGGAGAAACTAACACCACTCCACCACCAGCTCCTAACTTACTTCTTGAGCCATCAAAGAACAACTGCCATAAACTTGAGCTTTATTGGCTTGATTTCATCAGATTTGACATAAAATTACCCTCTTCATGCATGAAATAAATCCCAAGGCCTGCCTCTTTTATGAATTTATAAGGATCATGCTCAAAGTTGTCACTTCCCCATCTGTCTAAGAGCAGGTCAGAAACTCCTTCAAGGGCAGAGGATGGAGATTGATCTACTGGGAATTCTTCCTAGTCAATAATGGCATAGCTAACATTTAACACCTTCAACAAGTATGGTTCTAGACAATCTCTATGGAGTTGCTCTGATTCAATCTTAACCTTAGTCCCATACTTGGTTCTAAAACTAGATAAGACCAGTTTGCTGCTAGGTAGCCACCTATCTTGGATGTGAAATCCCTGGATAAGCAAACTGCAAAGTAAGGAGGGACATCCACCACTACCACATTATGGGGAATTGAGAAGGTGAGGTAGGCGTGTAGCATCAAGCTAAAACCTTTCACCACCTCAAGCATCTTTGCTGGTGTTCCATCTAGCTGTAGGATTCCCTTAGTCATTTCTTCATATTTTAGCCCCAGCTTATCAGCTATGCATTTGGGCATTATTGAGGTGCTTTCTCCATTATCAATGATGCAATTGTGAACCGAGAAATCTCATATGACCAAAGATAAATAAAATGGGAGAACCTTTTCCTCTTTCTTAACCTGGCTTGATGTGGAAGGTTGTCCATTCATCATCAGGACATTATTAGTTTTTACTGGGACAACTTGTTCATTCACCCTGTGCAATTCCTTTTGCAGCATGCCTTTTTATCTCGGTATCAATAATGAATCCCATAAGGAGATGTTCATGTGTAGCTTCTTCATTTGGTTTACCACATTGACTCAGGGGTTGCCTTCTTTCAAATTTTCTTTGGGATTACTTACAGCCTGAGGCACATGCCAAGGAACTGAAGGTGCAACCAGAGGCCTGAAGTTTGGAACCTTTTGGTTTACATGTGATGAAGAAGGTGGTGCTGACATTTGAGTAGCTATTTAAGCTTCTTCTATTACTCTCCTTTTAGACCTTGTGTTGGTTGTGACATAGTCACCCTGATCGTCTGCACTACCCATGTAATTGACTGCATAGAACTCACCTTCCAAGTGATTCATGAGAGTGGAATCAGGCCGAGTTTGACTGCTGCTCATGCTGGGTTGCACTGAAGCCTCAAATCTTGGGAATTAGGCAGCTGCCTAATTGTCTTGTGCATTTGTGTAGTGACTCAACATTTTATTTATATAAATAGCCTGATCTTGACCATATCCCATGGTTGAGCAACTAGGCTGTTCTTGTGCTAGATTGTTTTGAGTGGGTGCTAGAGCCTTAAATGATGAAGGGGTGCCTAGATTGCAGCCTTGAAAAGGTCTGGCATGTGAAAACTAACCCTGCCCTTAGTTGTAATTTTGGAAAGGGGGTCTATTTTCTTGCCCATACTGTTGATATCCTTGATTTGGTTGATTGCTTTGAACTTGCTGCCTTTTAAGAGTCACTAGTTCATTTGTTATGCTTTATAACATGCTTTTGACTTCATGGAGGTCATTGGATGAAGTAGCAGTTGAATTCTCTATGCCAGGAAGAAGAGCCAAGGTGGGTGCAGTAGTTTGGATTGTAGGTATTAATTTAGGGGAGAGCGGCATATGAGGCATAGGAGCTATTTTTCCAGCCTGCACCAGGAAATTCTCAGCCGTTATAGCTATGTCATAGGCGATAGGTAGCACATGTCCTCCCATGGACTGTATCATAATAGCGATGTCATTGTTCAATGCCTTCAAATAATAGAGGAAAGCATAGCTCAAAGTTGGCCTTACCAAAATGGGGATTCTATCCCATGTCTTTTGAAACCAAGTGTTGAAATCTTACATGAATTCATGTGGAGCTCTTTTCATAGTGGTCAACTGCTCAACGAGTGAGAGGTGGTCACTCTTCTCCCCAAATTGGTTCATTAAAAGGGTGCCTAATTTGTTCCAGGAATCAACTAAATTCATGGGCAAAGTCCCATATCAGTCCAGAACCTTGCCCTTAAAAGCCAATGCCAACAATTTGATCACAATGTTTTCCTCAGTGACATTGTGAATATTGCAGAGGTTAGCAATATTTTTGATGTGTTTGATAGCAGTAATGGGCCCTTCTCCATTAAAGGGAAGCACACTTTTAAGGATTTCCCCTGGAATTGGGTCATAATGTAGGAGATTCGAAGGACTCTAATCATGAAAGGCCATAAAAGGTAAAGCCATGGCTATGACATGATTCAACCAGGGCTTTCTTGCATGGGTGTATCTTATAGTAGGTTTGGGAAGGTGATTTACTCAATAAAGATGAGTTTTTTCAAATCTCAGTCGCTTTGCTGAGTTCAAAGGCAATTCCATGAATTCAAAAGGGACACCCCTAGCAGCAGAATGTGTGGTGATTTTAGGCATAGGAAGTTAGACTGTTCTTTAACTTGAGAGACTGATGTTCTTACTAGTAGAGTCGCCAGATGCTAAAAATGGTTGGTTTTGATGTAACAAGACCAACATCAATCCTGGAACTTTGCTGAGTATTAAAACCTCGTCCCACCGGGCATGCCAAAAACTATTGATGTTGTGGATTGCACCCTTGATAGGAGGCTGAGATCTTGTCTTCCACGTATCACAATAAAAACTCCTCTCTTGCGTGTGGGTCTGGAAAAACTGAGAGGAGAGTCTCTAGATAAGGGCTAGCTCCCTTTGATGAATCTGAGTTATTATAGTAAGTTGCTAATATAATATATATATATATATATATATATATATATAATGGGGGGGGTGGAAAGAGAGAAGGATTACTATAAAATAGAACCTAACCTAAGAGGGTAATGCACCAAACAAGTTTGATCTACTCATACTCACACTTTGAACCATAGGAACACATACATACACTTTAACTAGTAAAAGGACCAAACTACAGGGATCTTGATAGGGAGGCTTTAATGGAAACACATAGAAAAAGAACTTACCATAGGTGCTATAGGCAAAGCACACTATCTGAAAACCTTCTTCTGCCTCTGCACTCTAGATACAACTCTTATTGTCACTTGTAGGAATGGTGCTTTGTATATACCAATTGTGTTGGTATCAAGCCTGTGAAAGCATTAAGAAAGAAATGACTAAACACAAGTTTAACACTCAGACACACTTAGAGATATATCCAACCAGAATAGAGGTAAAAGATGCATATTTTATTGATTCTAGGTGAAAATTAGTAGGGCTTCACCTTACAACATGAGAGATCCCTTTCTCAAAATGAGAAGTTTTCAATATATAGATGAATAAAGAGGCCTTTTGGCACCCTTTTACAAATGGCCCATGTGCATTTCGAGCATTGGGAAGAGGAATCCACTTGATAGATAATGCTATGTTGGCTCCTATTTTGATTTTAGGCATTTAAGATATATTAAATGTCATATGTGAAATTATGGGCCGCACTGTTTGTCTGTAAACAAGACCGCTCTTTCAAGGCATTCATGCGATTTATCTGCTCATCAATGCAAAGTAAAGAAAAATGGGTCACATCGTTCACTGTTCGCACCTCTTGATGACCACTTGGTAGATAATGTGTCAACTGCTAGAGTAACTACTTAAGTCGACACCTTCCTTTTTCACTTGGACTATTTTGTCTATTTTTGCACTTGGCTCTTTTGCCTCTTCTTGGCTTTGTCTTTTTTGGTTCCTTCATCCTTCAAGGGCTATCTTCTACAAATTCTTCAGCTCTTTGGACTCCCTCCTCGATGATTTCTTCCTTCTGGGTTTAAGCCTTTGAATTCCTTCAAGTTCACACCTTTTATTTAAATATCAATAGCTATTTCATTGCCGTAAAGTTGACATTTGCACCCTCGTCACCATTTGGTTGATTCCTTCGGCCTTTTCTTTGATCCCTTTGCAAGTGTTCCCTACCCTCCACAAGGGTACTTGTCCTTCGAGCTTTGGGAGACTCCCTTGAACCTTATGATTGAACTGATCGATTGAACCAACAATTGGTTCAACGGTTCAATGGTTCAATGGTTTAATACTGTGTTCTGCTCATTCATTTGACCACTTGACCAACCGCTTTGAACCAACTGATTGAACCCTTTGATTGAATTGATCGATTGAACCATGTGATTGAACCATTTGTTTAAACCAAGAGATTGAACAAAGTGATTGAACCAAGTGACGGTTCAAAGTTCAAGTTCAAAGCTCATGTTGTTGAAGTGATTCATCCTCTTGATGAAAGACTTGTGCAAACTAGAAATTAAACTGGCTCATAACAACAGGGGAAGAAGGAGACCGATTTTGCTCTGTAGGGCCAAAATGGTCAACAATTACCATATATTATTTGAAGGTCTTCAATTAATTACAGAAGGCAAAATTATGCTTAACTCAAGCCCAAAACACAGTGAGCCATTTAAACCTAGAGTTTAAGGCCAAGGACAAGGAGATAACCCAACTCAATAAGGAATTGAAAGGGGAAATATCCAAAAAAGTCTTGAAGAATTTAGAAGAAAAAATAGCTTCTCTCCAAAAGGAGCTTGATTCAATCAAAGCATCTATCAACATTTTAGAGCAAGAGAAGAAACTCTTGGAGAAAAAGAGTAGTGACAAGGCAACAGAGGCATCACAGCTTCAATAGAAGCTAAGTATTTTTGACACAAAAAAGAATAAATTGTAGGTCAAGTGTAAGGTGGTAGAATATAAGGTCACCTAATTGACCCAACCATTAGCCCAATAACCTAAGGTAATAGGTATTTTCAAGATGATAAAGGGGCTCTATGTTTCTTTCTACCAAAGGATCTCCACTAATGTTACCTAGCTCAAACCTGCACTCAGATTCATATCTGATGCATACAAATTATGCTTAAGAGTGGATTCCTCTATTGAGAATATCCTATTTTTAGTCTCAACCAAGGTTCCTGAGTCATAGATGTTGATTCAAAAATTATATGATGCCACAAAGAAAACTCTTTAGGTAGCTAGAGTCACTGAGAGAAGGGCAGTCACGGTGAAGGTCAGTGAGATTCTGAGCTGTAATAAGGCCACTTTAAAATGCAAGAATTTTCTAAATCTCTTAAAAGATGGGGTCAAAGGAATGAAGGGGCACATTAAAGGTTTGTTTCAACTAGGACTCCCTTCTCCTTTCCCTAATGACACCACTATCCTGATGGAAAACCATATATAAAATCTACCGGTCAAAAAGCAAAATGATCAGACTATTTTTTAGTCTTTAAGTGACTCTTTTAACATCACTAAGGTAGAGTCATTTTTGTCTCTAATGACCAAACTAGAGTACCAATTGCATTCAATGGTGTAGGGTCTCCAATCCTTTTCTCATAAGGATATCATCAAATTAGATAGAGATTTTCAAGCTCTATAGAAGTGGGAGTACCTAACAGAGGCATAATGAACTGGGTACCAAATGTCACTACAAAACCTCTGAGTGAGTAGTGATGAAAACCACATGTTTGGGGATATTTTTGATCAGGCAAGGCTAAGGATTATTCCATATAGACACAGATCCCCTGGTGAGTCATCATGAACTATAGAATCATTTCTACAATTTTGTTTTATATTCAGGACTCTCATGTTTTTTGGCTAAGTGTCATGCAACATTTTCTAAGTCTTGAGGCTAAAAATAACCAAAGTATAGAGCTAAACATAGAGGGTATCCACAAGTCACTTCAGCATTATTTTGAACTAAAAGGAATATAAAGATCCTTTGACTTGCACGTCATGGCCACATGGTGCAATGATGGGTCATTTTGGAGTCAAGTGGACCGAATCGAATCTATGTTGCGTATTAAAGTGGTAGATCTAGCAGTGGGCACTTAGTAAGAAGAAGAAGCTCATGGAGGATATCCATGTGTCACCACTACACTCCTTAGAGCCAAAGCAAATATCAAAGACATCTCAATTTATGAGACACTTACATGTGGAGTTCACAAATGATAGGAATAAGATCAAAAACTTGATAAGAATTAATAGATCTAATGGTGCAGAACTTCTAAAAGTCGTTAAGGCTAAAATCTAAGTAAAGAGCAAGAAAGAGCCTCAATGACTCTAAAAAGCTATGGAAGCCTCCATGTGTCAGCATAGTGGGTCCCTAAAGCCCCAAAGAGCCAAGAAAGCCAAGGAGTTTATGAAATTAAAGAGACAGATGAGTCAAATAGAAAAAATTGTGGAAGCCTCCACATGTCCCTGCTTTGAGAAATGATAAGTTAAAGACAAATAGGAGAAATAGTTGAAATTGAATGAGAGAGATAGTTAGCAAAAATAATAGAAGTAAGCTCCAAGTTGTTCAGTTCTAATAGCATGCAATTTTAGAACCAAAGTTTACAGATAGATGGTTATACCTCGAGCAAATGGAAGTGACTCACGATGGATATTTTGGGGCTATATGTAGCTGATCGAGAGATAGGTTCAAAGAGAGGGGAAAAAAATGGAGAAGAATCATCTAGAAAATAGGGAGTCTAGAAGCTAGTTTTTTGGAAGCATTTTCTATTACCTTAATAGGTGCCTCTCTTGAGGGATCAGACATTGTATTCTATGCATTTTTGCCTTATGTACTTTTTTCTCCTATCAAACTATGAAGAGAAAGTGGTGTTCTGTGAAATTGTAGTCTATTTCTAATTATTGCTTCTCATTGTCTGTCATGAGACTTTTGTTATCTTTACATAAACATTGAGATTGTTAATCATGCTATATGCTCTTTAATTTTGTCAGTGAATATTTTTAACTCTAATACTGTGCTTTTTGGATAGATGAGGATTCAAGTTATCTTTTCTATTATGAGCCATTGATGGGTCTATAGTCTATGCTGAAATTATTGATCATGCTTTATGCTCCTTAATCTTCTTAGTAGATTCTATTAAGTACTAATAATTGGGTCATTTGGTAAAAGAAAAAATCTTGGCGCATCACCTTAGTAGTTCAGATACTTCTTTCATGCATTATTTATTTTCTCTTTACATCAAACCCTAAGAGAAGAGCCAACTTCTTCAAAATTTGGAGATCGTTTCAAGGGTCAAGTCCTACATCTTTGAAACTTCCCATGACTTTGGTGGTTAAGATGAAAAATTAAGCATCAATAGGAGATATGGGAAGGGAAGGATTTGAAGGATGGATAGGTTAAGTATATAAATTTGGAATAGTAGTATAGGATGCCTCACCTCTTGGAGGAGTGATAATATGGACCTGGTTAGAGGGAAAGTAGCTATCACCCTCTTAGATATGAGGAGGAAAAGAATCTTCTTTATCCATGAAATTTGGAAATGAAATTTGGAAGAGGGTTGTTAGGGTACAACATATCAAGTTTAAAAACCATAACACAACCATTAAAAATAGGAAACAAAAGGATAAAAACCTAATAACATATAGGGATAGGGTTTTTACACTATTGAAAGTAATTCAGGTTCGCCAAATGATTTAACTATTTTGGGAATTAATATAAAACCCTAAGTAGAATATGTAAAATAAGAGGATAAATATAACAATAATTAAGCATATTGATTTTGAAACTACTGTAATTGGAAAGTATTCTAAAAATAGTAAACAATTACGAGAAATAATACTTAGTTTGAAAATAAATTAAGACAAAAGTTTTAACTCCTACAAATTTAGAGGTTTGACTGGGTTGACTATCAGGAACCAGATCCCAGAGTTAGAAATAGCCAAAATCAACCCTGGATTATAGCATGGTCTCCTTTGCCAATAATGCAGTTCACCATTGTTAAAGGGCAATGCACTATAATCCCACTTAGAGTCTTCACAAATTATTTATGGGTTTTGTAGATTAGGAATTATTATAGTTATGAACCAAATTTCAATTTTGTGCGATCAATACTTTTTCCTATATCTCTATTTTCCTCAAAAAACCCTAGGTTTTCATACTTGTAAGGGTTTAAATGAATACCATGAGAAAAAGGGGTTAGCAGGTCTGATGTGCTAGAATAGTGATCCACACCCTGTAATGGGCATATTATCTACATACCAATACCTTAAAATGGGATCAAGCCTGATGTAGTTCTCCCAATCTAAGAGCTGGTGCAAGTGAGAGTAATGCTAGTATGCCCAAGTATGAATGCCAATTTGAATGCTTTTAGTGTGAATTGAGATTGTAAACTTGAGTAAAATCAAGATCTAGGTTGATGTAGATGGATATATGTAAAAATAGGGGTAAATAGGGATCAATAACCTTAGTTTACACAATTATTTCTGAGCTTATTCATGAGAATTTCCATTTAAGGGATAAATGAATGAGAGTGGTCTTTATATATTGTTTCAATGCTTGTCGAGACATGAAATGAGTTTAGGCCAACTGTAAGATGCTTTGGGGAGTGGAAAGTTATCTGTTAGGGCAAAGAAAGTTAAGGGTCAAGAGCTCTTTCCCCTTTGCTAATAGCACACTACACTATGGATTAATGGGGCTATGCAATTGTTAAAAAGGCTGGAACGCATGAAAAAGGTTTGGGGATGCCTATGTTATGGCTCAATATGGCTCTTGGTATATCTAGGAATAGGTTAGATGTGCATAAAAGCTATATAAAGATCAAAAGAGGCCCTAAGATAGGTCTAGGTCTAAGCTAAGGATAAGGTGGTCTTAAGTGACACTTATTGCATTAAATGACATTTTATATGACTACTGTCTACCATAAAATTGGTCATTTTATCTAGAATTATCTTATATCACAAGACATACTCATTGATAGGTTCATTGGTTTCTTATTTATTTTTTGCAATTTTAGCATAGGAAACCTTTTTGGAAATGTTAATGGAAAATGTGCTAACAATTAGTCTATGAGAGGTTTGAATGCTTTGATAGATTGGATAGGTAAATCATAGAACCACCTCAAAGCATAGTCCTTGAGGCTTCTTGAAAATAATTTGGTCAAAATTTTATCATTGGAGGCATAATCAAAGAATGCCACATAAAAGGTTCAAAGATGTTGTTTAGGATCACCTTTACCATAATTAAATGTGAACTTAGGTGCAACAAAGCCTATTGGAAAAAGGTGCAAAATATCTTAAGTGAAATGGGGTTATGCAATACATCTTATGAATCTACAACATTTTAAAGCATTTTGTTCAATGTTTGTAACCTTATCCTCTAAGGTCTTTATAACCTAAAGGAGTGATTGAACTGTAAGCTTAGTGGGATTTAGATTAAAAATTTAAGTAGTCACCAAAGGGGATGAAAACATATTTTGAGGAGTAATAGGCATTGAACCAAGTATTTTTGTTGAAGCAATGGGTAATCCCATGATAGATATATTAATAGTACTTTCAGGAAATAACTTTTTTAACACATATTGATGTTCCCACTAGATGTAGGTGGATGGCTAAGTGTGGGATAAGTTAAAATACCTTATGAGGATCCAACATTATGAGGTGAGGCAGCCATGGTTTTATCTTGTTTACCTATTTCATCTCTTGTAACATATAAAAATTCATCCACTAAGCCTTTGTTCTTATTGAGATAAGTAAGCAATGTTTATTTATCTTCCATTTGGAATTGGGTTTTTGCACTAACATCTTCCATTACTACACAAATGAAATATTTAAAATTTAGCAAAGTACAACAATAAAAAAACCCTATTTTTTCTTAGGGTTTGATGTTCAAAGATCGGGTTCACTAAATGTTTAACACTAAAATGTTTTGGTCTAATGTGATCTTATAATTAACCCTAGATTTTGCATTAAAGGGGTATATATAAATAAAATGGCACAAGGGTGACAATAAAATCTATAATAGGCCAATTAGATGCTAAACTCATATATAAGCATACATTAGATTTATTATGCTAAGATAGTCTAAATATGAAAAGTACAACTATGATAGATATAAAAATGATAAAGAAGTGATGTACTTAGCTTGTTATAATGATAATGAATTTATGGATCTAAAACATGCAAAAAATAGGCTGGAGGAGATTTTACAATAGTCATCATATTTTGGATTTGATACTTCTATAGCTTTGGATAGTAATATTAGCCTGTGATAGTTATATTGATGCTACTGTCTAGGTACAACACTAGTGTCATGTATAGAATACTTACTACAGTAAGATACAACCACCTAGACTTCTAAGTTTTAATTTTCCTTTCCTTTGGTAAATTCAAGTTTAGGTCATGGATTCTCACTCCTTATGAAATGGTAAAATCCTAGTTTTCCATCTTTATAGTGACCTTGGGGGAAAATGGGTTAGTGGGCACATGGTGTTGAGTTGACCCCAAATAACCCACTATCATAGGGTGCTGCCTACATAACCAATACTCTAAAAGAGGACCTCAGACTCATGTAGTTCTCCCCTATGTGTTGGCTTGTGTATGAATCATACAATATGTGCAAAGTAAGTACAATAGTGACCTAGCTTGTAACTTGGTAAATTAGCTCTTAGGTTGATCCTTTAGTACTTCAGACCTTTAGATGTGTTTTAATTATGGATGGTATGGAAATAGAGAAGCTTTGTTCAATTGAATGATTGATAGAGTGTTTTTGATAAGTTACCTTGGTCTCTTTGATATTTTTCTAGGTTGATAGGTGAGGAATGAATGAGAGTTGATCCTATATTTTTATCAATCCCTTTGGAGTAATAACTCACATTAAAGCACTTATGTCGACCATTAGGATACATTTCATTTGAAAATTAGACAACTTTAGGGCACTAGACACTTGTGCTAGAACATGATAGTAACATTTACATTATTATTTATCCCAAATGTTATTGTTTAGGGAGTAGGAAGCATGTATAAATTCAAAACTTGAAAAAATGGAAGACAAGCACATTTTCAACATTCTAGGTAAGATATAAGACTTGGGTCATCAACATAAGACTAGTCAAACTAAGAGATATAGGCCAAGGGGCACAAAGATAGAGTAGATGTGAGACTTGTAGAAGTAGATAATGTATAGAACTGAGAGGAATAGCCAAGGTTTGAGGTTAAGTGTACAAGACTAAGGTGCTATATAATCATAAAATATCATCTACAAAAATCAAGTACAATAGTGACCTAGATTGTAACTTGGCAAATCAATCTCTTGGGTTGCTCCTTTATCACTTCAGACCTATGTATGTGTTGTTCTTATGACTGATATGAGAATACAATAAAATAAAAAATCTTTATTTTATTGAGTGATTAATTTAATGCTTTTGATAAGTTACTTTGATCTGTGCTAGGTGAGTTATGACTGAGGATTGATCTTATATTTATACCAATCCATTTGGATAATAACTCACATTAAAACACTTATGCTAACCATTAGGATACATTTCATTTGTAAATTATATGAATTTATGGCATTGGACACTTACGTTAGAGCAAGAAACTTGCATTGACGCAGGTGTCTATATGAGACACAAGTGTCTAAGGAGTAGGAAAATAGGTATAGGCTGAAAACTTGTAGAGAGATAATATAATTAGGTTTTAAACATTCTAGGCAAGATAAAAGGCCCAAGTCACCAATATAATACTGGTCAAACTAAGAGATATGCTAAGGGGAATAAGAGAGAAGAGATGCAAGACTTACAGAAGCATGAAAGGCCTATAACTAAGAGGAACAACCAAGGTCTGAGTTTACCAGTTGTACAAGATTGAGGTGCTATATAGCTCAAAAATAGTGTCTACATTCCCCCTTTAATCTAGTAATAAAAGTGCTAGTTTAAAGGATTTTAATACATACCTAGGTGTGTATAACACACTTTGTCTTTTTTTGAGTCCAACTTGAATGATTTTTTATCGACTGACATGAAAACAAGAACATGCTGAAGTATATAATCATTGCATATGATATGAAATTGAAAGATCAAGGTTTAGGATTATACATGTATCAATACAATCGTCTTGTCTATTGGCAACTTGATTTGAAAGATGTATCATTATGAATCACTAAAATTGAGATTAGGACAAATATAAATCTGGAAAGTGCATATATCTGAGGATATATAGAGATATATAAATATATGAGGGCCCATGCCCCCAACCTTAGAATAGAGATGAATTTCCACCTGGTAGTTGAGACTAGTTCAATTGTGTAACCTAATCATACTTATAGCCTAGTGAGTGTGAGTGAATCTAGTCAACTCACACTATCAAATTGGTTAGGCTAGATGATGCAAACAAATCCAACCTAAAATATTGGTAATATTGAGTGATTTAATAATCTCAACCATACCAAAAAGTAAACCAACTACTACGGTAGATTAACTCAATATAATTCATAAAAGAACAAGCTGGTGGGTGGTGACAGTCCCTGAAAGTGTTTTAAATCTAAAATTGATTTGATTTTCCAATATTAGATACGCATTACATAACATATGCACCTTAGATATGTCTCATGTTGAAACTATGTATAACAATGATGCCAATGTATAAAATTTTACCATAAATGTGTATCTAAATCATATAACTATGTAATTTGGTCAATTCAAAAACTGCGTAAGTGTGGAGAACATGATTCCAAAGCATGCCCCCCATTCTAGATGGAGAAATATAAAAACTAATATAATTATCAATATGGAGGACTTGTTTCCAAAACATGCTCCCCACTATTTATGGAGAAATATAAAAACTAATATAAGTACCAATGTGAAAAACATGTTTCCAAAACATGCCCCCATGGTAATCTCGAGATGGTGAATACTAGATAAGTGTAGAGAACATGTTTCCAAAACATGCCCCTACTATATATGGGAAACTGTGAATGTGTGGAATCCATGTCTAAAAGACATCCCCCCACTGAATCTAAAATTGTAATGTGTGTGTAAGCCATACCTCTATGACATGCCCCTACTGATATGCCCCCCTTTGAGATGAGGGAAGAATATAAATTGGTAGTTACCTCACCTCAAAGGGATAAGATAACCATATAATTGTGAATGAACCATGTAACATATAGGATAATATGTCTAGATAAAGGTATCATTGAAGCGCATAGAATATGATCACATCAAAGCCTAATATGCATGATGAATATCATGGTAACATCTAGATAGTAACATTGTAAGCTCAATGAGTAAATCAAGCACACACATAAAAGTACTCAAAAGCAAGTCAAAAAGTAATGGTCTAAGAAGATTACAAACAAGGGGCATGTTTAAATGCCACACAATCAAATGGACATGACTTAGTCCAATGTCCACAAAATCAAGAATGACATATTTAAATGTCTATACAAAAAACAATGACATATTCAAATGTCTATACAATAAACAATGACATATTCAAATGTCAAAGAAGCAATAAAGGCAGTGGGGCTGAAAACAATGGAGCATATTCAAATGCTCATTAAACAAGATAGTAATAAGGCAAGACACTCAAGAAATTACATAAAATAAAACATAAGTAACCAACATAAACATATCATAGTAGTCCATGGATCAAATATGTTATCAAAAAATGTCAAGTACATAACATATCAAGTATATTAGATAAGTTATAAACATGGACAAAGGCATGTGTAAGTACACATATAAGCTCAAACAAGATAATGTAAAGTGACCATATAATGATATAACCTAGATGTATCATGATCATAGAGGTAAATGCCTCCAACATCCTAGTGATGTAAGTAGAGGGAAAGCCCAACATCTATAAGTGCATAAATCATGTATCTATGCATGATTATATCACACTCAACTAGAAGCATGAAACACATGTATGTAGAAGTAATTTATACACTATACATCAATATGAAATTAACATATGGATTCCAAGGATCCAATAGAATATGTAGATGCTTAATTTTTTTTAGATTTTTGAATGTTTTGATTTTTTTGGTATTTTTGGAATATGTGAAGATTTGTAACCTTAAGTTGGATATTTTTCATTGATTGGATTGTGGTTAGATAAGTGAAAAAGATACATAACATGTTACTCCACACATTTTATATGTGTAGTAGAATAAATGATACTATCATTTGGAATATGGATTAATTTGCCTTCATTAGAAAAAGAAATACCTTGCTAATTTGGATCATATTTGGCTTCCATTTCATATAAGCAAAATTTGTGCAATGTAAATGAGTGTAACAGACTATGGGGTAAGACCCATACTTTTTTAAGGATAACACGAGACCCAAAAGCAATATGAATGATAAATAAACCCAACGAATCTCTCCATTTCCCCTTATCACATGATCTTTGACATGACACCCAAGTTGTGAAAAATGTCTTTCACTACAATAGTTTTTTGATTTTGTAATATATATGTGGTTAATGCCAAACGTAAGCACTAGTCATGAGTAAAGTAATTGTTAAATCTTGGTGACATGGATGCTTTTTGGTTTTTGGATTTGAGGATTTTACATAGGATGTGGGCCTTGAATTGTCCCCATGTTAAGTAAAATTTACAAACTAGTCATATAAAGATTAGGAACAAAATAATTTTGTTTATAATGTTCCTTAGGTTATTTATCTCCCTCCTTTGTGTGAGGGATAAAAATTTGGTATTTATAGGAAGGTATATTAAGCTCCTTTGTATGAGTAAGTATGAATGAAGCATATCTATGCACATAATTATATAAATGGAAACAACTCATATTGTTTATGAAAATCTCTTTCCTTTAACAAGGAAATAATCCCTCTATTAAAAATAAATTTCAATTCCAAATTTGAGGGTTTAAATGCCATCTCATATGATGTACTTATGAATCAAACAATATAATCTTTAAGGGATTCATCATCACGTTACTTTAAATCATGCAAATGTGCTAACATAAGTTTTGTCACCTTATGGATATTGAAGGACATGAAGAAGACATATTATAATTGTGAAAATGTGGTTAATAAACTTTTTGGTAGGCTTTAAAGCCAATTTTGAGCCTCACTGGAAAGGCTCATATGGAATAATTTTAGCAATAGCTTATCATATTTTTCCCATTAACCAAAAAAGAATGTACATAGTTAATTATGTGGTCGAATGGGTCCTTATGACTCAAAAAGAGAGGCAAATCTAGTAGTTCAAAATCTTGTGGATAAAGATATTCAAGTATACATTGTGCAAGAGGTTGATTATTGAATGCGGTCATATTTACATTAGTGTTATGGAAATCTATTTGCATTTGAATTATAAAAACTTGTTTTTAAAGATCCACAATAATATTCATCATATAAATAAGATATTCCATGGGAATGGTGGTATTCATCATAGGTGTTATCATTGGTTCTAACCCACTACCTTTTTTGAATCTAGGCATATGAGTATTGTCATCCTCATGGATAACAAGTGCAAGTTCAAGATCACTAAATTTAGGATACTTTGTTAGTGGTATTGGATATTTAAATTTTGGTACCTTTGGTATATTATTTGAATACCTTGGAACATTGGAAAAATTTGGTTCATTCACTTTTGGTAATGATATAACAATTATATTTTGAGGAATGTTTGGTAAAGGCACCTTTTTTGGTATAGTTGTAACTTTGGGTGTAAATGCATATTTTAGAAGTTAAAGATATTTTAGTATAGATGCCTTGGTTGATATTGATAATTATAGATGATATTTATAGATTATATAACACCTCAGTATTGTACACTTGGCAAACTTAGACCTTGGCTATTCCTCTTAGTTATGGACCTTTTCCCACTTTTGCATATCTTGCATCCACTCTATCTTATGCCCTTTGGCCTACCTCTTAGTTTGAATAGTATTATGTTGATGACCAAGGCCTTCTATCTTGCCTAAAATGATTAAAATGTACTTATCTTCCATTCTTACATGTTTTAAGCCTATACCTACTTTCCTCCTCCCTGTACACTAACATTTAGGATAGACATTAGTGTCAATGTTAGTGTCCTGACCTAACACAAGTGTAAAGTGACCTAAATTCATCTATTTTACAAAATAAATATATCCTAATGGTCAGCCTAAGTGATTTAATATGAGTTATTTCTCTAATGGGATTGATATAAATGCAAGATCAACCCTCGTTCATTCCTCACCTAGCAAAGACTAAGAGAGACCAAGGTAACTTATCAAAATCACTCTATCAAGCATTAAATTGAATAAAGCTTCCTCATTTCCATACTATTCATAGGAACAAAACATATACATGTTTGAAGTGCTAAAAAAGTATCCCAAGATCCTAATTTTCTAAGTTACAAGCTAGGTCACTATTGTACTTACTTTGCACATATTTCATGGTTCATATACAAGCCAACATGTAAGGGAAAACTACATCAGTCTATGGCCCTCTTAAGAGTATTGGATATATAGGCAACACTCACTGACAGAGGGGTCTTTGGGTTCAACTTGACACCGTGTTCCCACTAAACCATTTTTACCCAAGGTCACCATGAAGATGAAGAACTAGGGTTTTAAAAATTCATGAGTGACAGTCCATGACCCAAAACTAAATGCACTAAAGTGAAGGCAAAGTCAAACCTAAAAGAATCTAGGTGGTTGCATCCTTTTCCATTAGGTATTCTATATAGGAGACCTGCATTGAACCTATACAACAACATCAATGCAACTATCCTAGGTTGACGTTAATATCCAGAGCTCCTAAAGCATCAAATACAAAATATAATGACTATTTTAGAATAATCTTCTAGTGTAATTTCTACCTATTCCATAGCCAACACTATGTTAGCATCAAAACCATCTAAGTATAATACTTATTTGTCATTTCTATGCATAAATTAGTTGTAATTTTTATATTTATCCTATTCTCAGTATAAAGAATTCAGTGTATGTTTATATATGAGTTTAACACTCAATTGGATTATTGTAGATCTGATTATCACCTTTGTACATTATCATATCTATATTCTTAACCCTATCTATCCAAAATAGGATCCTCATCCATTTTAAGGGTCAACATTTGGTGAACT
Organism: Torreya grandis; assembly: GCA_037957365.1. Classification (NCBI taxonomy): domain Eukaryota; kingdom Viridiplantae; phylum Streptophyta; class Pinopsida; order Cupressales; family Taxaceae; genus Torreya; species Torreya grandis. The sequence continues at coordinate 5,410,410 of JARHVA010000230.1, forward strand.
TGATCTTTGAACATCAAATCCTAGGACAAGTAGGGTTTTCTATTACTCATCCCTAATTCCTATAATTTTGTAATCATGTTTGCTATGGATATATCTATAAATTATTTCATGGTCTAATACCCTATAGTTTTTATGGTTTGTAATATTAGTTGCATTGTTAAAGCTGTTAATCAAATCTGTACCAATAATGATAGGGTTTTAAAGCATAAATAACACTTGATCTCTCATCAAAATTCCTTTTGTAATGTTATAGAGCCATTCTCTAGATGCCAATGTGCATGCTCTCAACCATTCATTCTACTTAAGTTTTATTTAAATGATAGCTACCATCCCCCACCCATTATTCTCCCATAACATATATTGGATTTTATGGTCCATGTTATTACTACTCGAAGAGGTAAGGTTAGTTAACCCATCCCATCACCTGTAAATATATAATAGGTGCATCCTAAACCTAATTTATTAACAAAATCTAAGGGATATGACATTTTTGACCAATTGAGTAATACACATGTAAAAATTTTGATCTTTGATCTCTTAAAGCAATATTATGTTTATAAGGATATGCTATATGAGGCATTGTGTAAGACACAAGTTCCAAGTGATATTGAGACTACTTATTTTGTGGATATCATGAAATATCTCAAGGAAAATAACAATATCCTCACCTTTGATCCAACAAATTTACCATCCAAAGACTTTTTTGACCAAAATTTACCTTTGTTCATATAAGTGACAATGCAAAATAAAGGTATCAAAAGGGTGCTCATTGATAATGGTTTGGGCCTAAACATTTGTAGCATACAATTCCTAACCACCATGTGTATTAACATAAATATTATTTAAAACACAATTATGCACATAAAAGAGTTTGAAAATTCACGTAGCCCTCCAGTTGGTCAAATTACATTGGATGTGACCTTAGGACAAAAAATGATTTCAACTACTTTTCAGGTAATGTTTCAATCCTTACATTATATTTACTTTTGGGTATACCTTGATACATTTAATAGAAGTTGTCATACATACACTTCATTGATGTGTAAAAATCATACACGAGGGGACCTTATTATCCATTGCTACTGATGATGAACCTTCCAATTTTTGGAAAATGATACATTCCAAAACTATAAGGCATCCCTACAGTGGTAACACCTAAACAATACATCCCTCTTGAGTTTATACATATGTATGAAATAGGTGGGTCAATTATAATGGATCCTTTGTCTCCATATGTAAATAAGACACTAAACTTTGAGCTGCACATAGATATGCATAAGGAGAAAGAACCATTACCAAAAGAGCCAATAAAACTACAAGAGCCTCCAACATTTGAGCTTCCTTTATTAGTCAATACTGAGCAAAAATATGGCCATGTTTCAATTTAATATGATGGTGATGATGATATAGCATATGATATGACAAATGAGAAAATGTGAAACTTAAAATTTGATCCACTTTTCACCTATCATATAACCTATTCGAACCTATGGGTCTTGTATAAGCTAAATCTACTTGCAGAAAATATAAAATTGAATCTAGATAAGGGCAAAACAAAAATAGAAAACGAGCATGTAAATGCTTGTTACTGCATACACATCTCTTGGATGAAAACATTGAGTCAACCTTATAAGGTTCAAATGAAAATTCATCATGTGAACAATGTTGAGTCTTCTCAAAAGGCTTCACAACAAATTTTACAGATCATAACATAACAAGATAATCTAGATACCATATTATCCATGTTACTTGAGAATAGAATAATTTCTTTACCTTTTACTAGACACAGATCATGTCGTAGACTTCTACCCACAAAAGACATGGTACCATATTATAAATATCATCAAATCAATAGCCATCATACCAATCAATGTGAGACATTGAAGAACTAAATTCAAAAATATAAGAATGAAGGATGCATACACATTTTCTGACATGAGGAAAAGCCAAAATCCCTCTTATCTTTTAGAAAAGAACTATCTCTCAAAGTAACCAAATTGTGAGGATTTAACTATTATTGATAATATTCATGGGGTATATTACCACCATATATAGTTTAATAACAAGTGGGATACAACTTGTGGTACCACTTTTCTTACATAATTAGGACATTTTACATATGAACTAATATACTCTCCATTCATGCTATAATATCGAAGATACATCTAGTTACCTATCACTTATGGCCCATGTGTGGAAACTTTGACCATATAGATATTATACCATGAACCACATTTAAAACTAAATTTTGGATAAAATTGGCTATCCGAGTGGAATGCTAAGCTAGATACTACAAACATGTGCATAGATTTTCTTAATATCGATACAAAATTTTGCATACAACATGATAGTTATGATTATCTTCTTTAACTGTTGGCTTCAAGTAAACCATTAAATAGAAAAATTGAAGTGGTGATAGTGCGAATATAAACAAAGTTTGAGAAATGTTTTAGGTGGTCCTACATCTTTTGATGATGAAGACTTCCTTGATGATACTTTTCAAACATTTTAAAATACCAAAAAAATCACAAACATTCAAAAATCTAAAAATATGTTTGGCACCTACATGTTCTATTAGATCCTTCACATATGTGTATTAGTTCCATGTTTATGGATGGCATATTCAATTACTCTTACATACTCACATATGTGTCACACTTCTACTCGAGTGTGATACATGCATACATAAATACATGATTTATTCCTATTTTAGATGTTGGGCCTTTCCTATACTCATGTCATGAAGACATTGGGAGCATATGATTCTTTGATCTTGATACACACATGTCATATGATTCAATGGTCACTATACATTATCATGTTTGAACTTACATATGTACTTACACATGCCTTTAACCATGATTATATCTTACACATGTACTTGATATGCTATACACTTGACATGTTTTTCCTAACACATGTTATCCATGGGATATTATGCCATGTTTATGCTTGTTTCTTATGATTTACTTATGCACTTCCTTGAGTTTCTTACCTTGCTATTGTATTCCTTGTTCAAGCATTTAAATATGCTCCTTTGCTTAAGACCCCCATGCTTATGTATGCTTGCTTTGACATTTGCATATGCCATTGTTTATTGTATGGACATTTGAATATGTCATCCTTTTTTTTAATGGACATTTGACTAAGTCATGTCTCTTTGATTGTGTGACATTTGAACATGCCCCTTTTTTATAGTCTCTTTGGACCATTGCCTTATGAATTGCTTTTGAGTGCTATTGTGTGTGCGCTTGTTTTCTTGTTAAGATTGTACTATTACTATCTAGATGTTTCTATGATCCTTATCATCCATATTAGGCCTTAATGTGATCACATTGGTTCTATGTTCTTCAATTCTATATCTACCTAGACATGTTCCTTCTATATTCTACATGGTTCCATTCACATATTATATAGTTGTCTTATATTTTTGAGGTGAGGTAACTACTAGTTCCTATCTTTCCCTCACCTTAAAGGGGGGGGGGAATATTAGTGGGGGCATGTTATAGAGGCATGTTCTCCACAATAGAACAATTTTTAGATTCAATTAGGGCATGTCATATAAGCATGGATTCTATACATTCAGAGTTTTCAGATTCAGTGGGGGCATGCTTTGGAAGCATTTTCGCCACACCTATTTAGTATTTAACATCTCCATATTAAAGTGGTGACATATTTTGGAAACATGTTCTCTACATTGGCACTTATATAAATTTTCTATTTTATCCATAAATAATAGGGGAATTCTTTGGAATCATTTTCTCCACACTTATATATTTTTTTGAATTGGCCAAAACACACAATTATATGATTCAAATTCAGAGATGTGGAAGAATTATATACATTAGTACGATTATTATACATAGTTTCAATATGAGACATATCTAAGGTGCATATGCTATGAAATTTGTGCCTAATATTTTAAAATCCAAATCAATTTTAGATTCCATAATGGTTTTATGGACTATTACCACATCATAAACTTTTTCATATTGATACCCCAATCGGACTTTTACAAACTTTATTGAGCCAATCTACTATAGTAGTTGGTTCAATTTTTGGTAGGGTTGAAGTGATTAAACCACTCAATATTTCTAAGTTTTTTAGGTTGGACTTGATTGTATCATCCAATGTCACTAGGTTATAAGTATGATTGGGTTGCATGGTTGAGCTAATCTCAAGTACCAGGTGACAACTCACCTTTGATCCAAGGTTGGGGGAATGGGCCTTCCAATATATCTCTCTATCTCCTTGGATATATGTACTTTCAATATTTATCACAATCTCAGTTTTAGATCCTTACAATGATACATCTTTTTTAAATCAACTTGCCAATAGGCAAGATTTTTACATCGACACACAAGTGTACTCCTAAAACCTTGCTCTTTCAATTTCAATATTTTTAATACTTTTCAATTCTGGATTATATGTACTAATCATATACTATAACATGCTCTTGGTTACATGTCAGTCACCAGCAAAGCACTCAAGTTGGGCATGCACAAATACAAGTTGAGTTATACACACCTAGGAATGCATTCCTTAAACTAAAAAATTAATTACTAGATTAAAGGTGGGGGATAAATGTAGATGATATTATGGATTATATAGCACCTTAGTATTGTACACTTAGAAAACTCAAACCTTGGTTATTCCTCTCAATTTTTGAACTTTTCCCACTTTCACATGTCTCGCATCTACTATATCTTATGCCTTTTGGCCTATCTCTTAGTCTAACCAGTCTTATGTTAATGACCCAGGCATTTTATCTTGCCCAAAATGCTGAAAATGTACTTATCTTCCATTATTATAAGTTTTGAGCCTGTACCTACTTTTTTGATCCTTGGACACTAATGTTTAGGACAAACATGAGTATCAACACTAGTATCTTGATCTGACACAAGTGTCCAATGCCATAAAGTAATCTATTTTGCAAATGAAATGCATCCTAATGGTTGTCCCAGGTGAATTAATGTGATTTACTTCTCCAAATGGATTGACATAAATATGATATCAACCCTCGTTCATTCCTCACCTAATAAATACCAATAGAGGCCAAGATAACTTATCAAAAGTACTCTATCAAGCATTCAATTGAACAAAGCTTCCCTATTTCCATACCGGTCATATCAATAACAAATCTATAGGTCTAAAGTACTAAAGGTGCAGGCCGAGAGCCAATTTTATAAGTTATAAGCTAGGTAATTGTTATACTTTGCACATATTGCATGATTTACTCATAAGCCAACATATAGGGGAGAATTAAATTAGTCTAAGGCCATCTTCAGAGTATTGGCTATGTAGGTAGTACTCACTAACAGAGGGGTATTTGGGGTCATCTCAAAATCATGTTCCCACTAACCCATTTCCCCCAAGGTCCCCATGAAGATGAAGAACCAGGGTTTTACAAATTCATGAGTGACAATTTATGACCTAGATCTGAATACACCAGAATGAAGGCAAAGTCAAACCCAAAAGCATCTAGGTGGTCACATCCTTTTCTAGGTGGTCATATCATTTGATAGTAGGTATTATATATATGACACTTATGTTAAACCCAAATAATAGTGTCAATGTAACTATTTTGGGATGATGTTAATGTCCAAATCTTTTGAAGCTTCAAATCTGTAATTTGATGATTATTTCAAAATCATCTTTCAGCCTGCTTTCTACCTGTTCCATATTTAGCACTATTTTAGCATCATAACTAGATAAGTATATTACTTATTTGTCATTTCCATATATACTTAGTTATACTTTCTATATTTAACATATTCTCAAAATAAAAAAGTTAGTGTATGTTTATATCTAAATTTATCACCCAATTAGCCTGTTGTAGATTTGATTATCACCTTTGTGCATTATTATTTCTATATTCGTAACACTATCTACCCAAAATAGGATCCACTTCTGTTTTATTATTAAATAATAATAGTGCCCTATTTTGAACATTAATAACACTTTGCACTTTAGGTTGGCAATGCTTTCTTTTCCTTGATGGCCTAATATTACTAGGTAAAGATGCCATGATCTCTTTGTTAACCTTTCAAAAATTTTCAATATCAAATGAAGGTAAGAAAAATTCATCACCTTTGACAAGGGGGATATTATTTGGAAATGTTGGAATAAGAGGGGTTTTGATCAATGAGCTTGAAGGAACATCCCTGTTATAAATAATTTTCAAATCCTTTATGATATCCTTATGGAATTGGAAAAAGCGATCATGATTAAATGAAGGAACATTTTTTTCATGTGAAACTAGTTTTTCTGTAGAAGGTAAAGGCAAAATATTTTCATCTTCCTTAATATGGCTCACCTTATTTTGTGAGATGGTGGGAGTATGGACCTAATTAAAGGGATAACAATTAACACCATTCAAATTTTTGATATTATATTGTTTAGTACTTGGAATAATGCAAGAGTAATCAATTTTGATTCCTTCCTTGAAAGAGAGTTGGAGAGTTTCATAATCATAGTAATCAAAGCAATCAATATAATCCATGATAAAAGAGATAAAAACAAAAAGATTAGGACAAGATAGGTGATAAGCATCTAAAATAGAATGTTTAAGTAATCATGATTTTCAAAGATTAGGTTCACCAAATGTTAAACCCTAAAAATCTATATTGGGGTATCTAGGGTTAAGCATATATAATTGAATAAACACAAGGGTGAAAAAATAGATCTATAATAGGCCAACTATTTGTGAAACTTAGATAGAACATATACTAAATTTATTATACTAAGATATGATAAAAATGGAAATTAAAACTATGATAGATATTGTAATTTTAATTTAAATAAGGTACTTAGCTGGTTCTGATGCTAATACAAATATATATCTAGAACATGTAGGAAGTAGACTGCAAGAGGATTATGGGATAGTCAAAAAATTATATATTTAGTACATGTATAGCCTCAAACACTTGTGTAAGCCTCAAATGGTTGTGTCGACACTAGTGTTTGGGTGAGATGTAGTTGTCATGTATAGAATAACTACTAAAATTAGATGTGAGCACCTAGATGCTTTTGGGTTTTTCATCACCTTTACTTTGGTGCATTTAGATCTAGGTCATGGATTGTCACTCCTTGTCAAATAAAAAAACCCTAGTTTTTCATCTTCATAGTGGCTATGGTAAAAATGGGTTAGTGGGCACATAGTGTCAATACACCCCAAATAATCCTATGTCAATGAGTGTTACCTACATAGCCAATACTCTAAAGAGGGCCTCAAACTTATTTAGTTCTCCCCTATGTGTTGGCTTGTGTGAATCATGCAATATGTGGAAAGTAAGTATAATAATGACCTAGATTTTAACTTGGAAAATTAGGCTCTTGGAATATTATTTTAATACTTAAAACCTATGTATGTGTTTTTCCTATGGATGATATAAGAATAGGAGAAAATAGGAAAGCTTTGCTTCATTTAGTGCTTGATTGAATAATTTTGATAAGTTGCCTCGGTCTGTGTTAGGCGAGGTATGAATGAGGGTTGATATTATATTTATACCAATCCATTTGGAGAATAAATCACATTAAATCACTTAGGTTGACCATTAGGATTGTTTCATTTATAAATTAGATGACTTTAGGGAACTAGACACTTGCATCAGAGTATGACACCTATGTCGACATAGGTGTCTATCTGAGACGTAAGTGTCAAGGGAGTATGAAAATAGGTATAGGCTTAGAACTTTTAGAGGCATAAGATAATTAGGTTTTAAGCATTTTAGGAAAGATATAAGGCCTAAGCCATCAATATAAGATTGGTTAAACTAAGAGATAGGACAAATGGCATAAGAGAGAATAAATGTGAGACTTGTGGAAGCAAGAAAAGTCTATAACTGAGAGGAACAACCAAGGTTTGAGTTTTTCAAGTGTACAATAATGAGGTGCTATATAGTTAAAAAATAATTTCTACATAATCCATTATTATCTCATGCAATAAGGAATCACTTTGCCTAATTATTGGGTCATATGTACTCCATTCTAAAGTGTTACACTCTATATTTGGTATGATACTTTGTCCCTATTATACTATTACACTGACCATTTAAAAAAAAAAATTCTAAAATAAGTTTGTTTGAGCCAAAATCATTTTCTCATTCAAATTCTAACCAACTCCAATTTTGACCAATTTTCAATTTCAAGTCAATTTCAATCTTTCTAAGGTCAACTAAGGTCAACTTTCTAAGGACAACTAAGGTCAACTTTAAAAACATCAATCGAAGTCAACTTTTAAAAGTCAATCAAAGTCAAATTTCAAATTTAATCTAAGTTTAGACTATTTGAATCAAACATTGTGTTATCTTTGACTTTTTACTTCAATGAAATTTAGAACTTAAATCACACGTCAAGTTACTTGAACCTTTTATTTTGATTGCAAAATATTCTAGTAACATTCAAAGTCACAACTTAACTTCCAATCATTTCTCAGAGTTCCAAAAATTTGATTTGAATTTTTAAAACCAAGCATTACGTATGCTCATATCAAATAAATTCAAAGTTTAAAATAAGGATCATTTGTTTCTAAAATTCCTAGATACACAAGAAGTGGGATCGTGTATAACACTAATTTTGAGGGAGAATGGTTTTATGATCCATTTGGGTCCTTCCAAGGTAATGAAAACCAAGAAGAAAAGGTATATCCACCAATATAAAATAAAGTACCCATTATATTAAAAGAGGCATGAATCCATGTCCAAATAGAGGATATACCTCCCAAACCTACTTCCACTAAGAGATAATCTCTAGTGTGAACTTCTAGACAAGTTACAAAATCATAAAACAAAGGAAAGGGACAACTTGTAGATCCCATACCAAATAGGCAACTTATCATTGCACAACTATAATAGGCTAGTCAACTTATGGCCACTTTGGGTGCTAATTTAACTACTACTTCTCCAAAATATGCTATAACTATGGAGCAAAACTTGCCCATTGAGCAACAATAAATAGATCTTTTGGTTAATCTCCCATCCAACATGGATTCCTTTACGATTCATAAACAAATTTATTCTTGTAAAACCATTGATATAGGGTAATAATCCACCATAAGTATTCCCAAATATTTATTAAGTACAACAAGTCCCTTACTCTAGTTTACAACTACAAGTTGTTGACAGTTCCCAACACCTTGCTTCTAGTTCACAACAAGTTCCTTTGAACTCTCAACAAATTATGTATAGTTCATAATAGGTTTCTTTAAATCCTGAACAAGTTTCTCTCAATTCCAATCTTACACCTTTCAATCCAAAAAAATAGGTTACCAACAAACCCCCATTACAACAAACCAAAACCAATCTATAACAAGAAGTTACAAATCCTCCACCTCAATAATGAGTTGTGATTAATTCTCAACATGTTCCTATTAATCCCAAACCTCTTCCTTCCAACCAATAACATATCCTTACTTTCTAAAAACAAGTTCATTTGCAACAAACAACTACACTTCAATAGTAAATTCCACCATATCAATAACAAATTCATCTAACCCAACAATGTGTTATTAATCCACCTCCTAATATTAGTCAACAATAACATGTACCTTAACAAAAATATAATATTGATTATAGGGTGAACAACTTGAGTAAATCATATCAGAGGGTATTCTTACTTATTGTAATAATAATTAGCCCATCTATCCCTACCAAGCAAATCCTCCACTGAGTAGTCAACAACATACCCTTCCTACATCCCATAACACTCTCACTCTCCAAGAGTTTTAGGAGTTAAAATATCTTGTTCTAGGGCTTCAAGTAGGTAATCTATGAAAAAATTATGAGTTTGACAAAATATATCCTTAAAGTAACCTTTCTACCTCATTTTGAGGTGCCTAAATCTAATAAATATAAAGGAAATGGTGATCTTAGAGAGCACCTAAAAGAATTTTTTTTGGATTACCAAGAGGTAGCCTACAAAAATGTTTATTTACTTTGATTTTTCCCATGCAGTTTAGGTGGATAGGCATTGGAATGGTTTTTACACTTACCTAAATTAGTTATCATCACCTTTGATGACCTATCATTTGAGACTCCATTGTGTAAACACATTTGAGGATATTACAGATAAACTAATGTAGATTGAAAAAAGCACTTATGGATAAAATATTGGTTAAGATCTATTCTTAGAACTAGGTACAAAATCAAGATCTTCTACAAACACACGATAGTACATTAGAGAAACCTAAAACCATTTACAAAAACAAAAATGCCATAGGAAATGGAGTAACAAAATCTAGACAAGATGGTGCAACCACCACCTATCCAAAATGCTCCACCTAATCTAACCATCACATTACAAAGACCACCTCCATGAAGGAATCAATATCAGAATAGGTTCTTCAGTGACCTTGGTGAACCTATTGAGGTTGTATTTCATAATTTAGTTATAGCTAAAATGGTATTTTGGTCAACTCCAAAACCTTTTCCCAAAGACTAACCAAAGCCTCAATGGTATAGAGACAACAAGTATTTTGATTTACATCATGTCAAAGGAAATGAAATTCATATATGCATACAATTAAGGCACTTTATTTAATATTTATGAGAGATAGGTGACATTGAGTTGGATAATGTTGTTTATACATCCAACCAAAACATGGGTATCTACAAAGACTTGTTCCCAAATCATAACTCTAATAATCAATGGAATTATGGTAAGCAACATAAAAATCAAGGGTATAATCAAATTCAAGTGTAAAATTAAAATAAGGGAAATCATAATCAAGGTCAAGATACCTAAGCCAATAAAATTAGCTACCATGATGTCATGTATAACTACAACCATGTTGTAAGTCACATTACCAATAATCATGTAGCTACCATAAAAACTAATCCATATCAAACTTCCAACACACCTCAAAGTGTTGCTCCTTCAATTTTGGGATATCCTCCTTCATATTCTCATGGTCCTTCTCTATCATGCAATAACATTGTTACTCTATGACATTGACATGTTACCTTTCTAAGTCCTATATTGTATCCTTCTAAATCAAGTAACCCTTTTCCACCTCAACATTGTACAATCACAACTCATCATTCGAAGGTTACACTCCAAGGTCCTTTACCATCTTCTAAGACTAATATCATTCCAAACACATCACCTTCAAAGACCAAACCTTCATCCAACAATAATCTTATACAAGGATCATTTCCTTGTAAAGCCAAACCATCTCCTCCTTGTGTTGAGACGTAGTATGAACTTGGTGAATAATTAAACAAAACTCCTACACAAATTTATATCCTAAATCTATTACATATTTTAGAAGTTCTTAAGGCCATATTGTGTGACCTTATTCAATAATCCATGGTGCTTAATGACATTGAACCAACTACCTCTCAAACACTAGCGGGGCATTTCTCCCTAGGTCAACAACATACATTAGACCAGAGTGACATGTCATCCCTTGGTCCCCTACTTAATAACCCTCTCCATATTGAATTAATTATAAACTACCAAAAATTAAGCCCACAAACACATGCCAATATATCAAAGAAACCCAAAGCCATTTATAAAAATAAAAATGTCATAAAAATAGAGTAATAGAATCCAAATATGTATAAATGGTGTAACCACCACTTATCTAAAATAGTCCACCTGATCCAACCATCACATTACAAAGACCACCTCCACACAAGAATACATATTAGAATAGGTTCTTCAGTGACCTTGGTGAACCTCTCGAGGCTGTATTTTGGAATTTAGTTACAGCTAACATGGTCATTTGGTCAACTCCAAAACTTTTTCTCGAAGACCAACCAAAGATCAGTGGTATAGAGACAATGAGTATTATGATTTACATTATTTCAAAGGACATGGAATTCATAAATGCATGTAATTAAGGCACTTTATTCAATATTAATGTGAGAGAGGTGATATTTAGTTGGATAATATAAACTATACATCCAACCAAAACATGGGTATTTACAAAGACTCATTCCCAAAGTATAACTCTAATAAATAATGCCAATCTAGTAATAAAAATTAGAATCAAGGGAAAAATCAAAATCAAGTGTAGAATCAAAATTCATAATCAAGGTCAAGACACCCAGGCCAATCAAATTAGCTACCTTGATGTCTTGTATAACTACAATAATGATGTAAGTTACATTACTAATAATCAGGTAGCTATTGTTGACTATTTTGACATTAATTCAAAATAGGTCAACCCCCTATAGTTAAAATATTGATATAGGGGTCTATTATAATGTTATAGGGTGTGTCATTTAATGAGCTATTAGCTTTGGTCATAGTTAAATTTGGTCCTAAGCCATTTTATGTCACACAGGGTCACTTTTAGAGTCATTAAAGAAGGTATTATGCTTTTCCTAGGTATTCAAGTTTTCTAATCTCTCTTTCAACATCCAATATGTTAGGGACCTTTCAGTCTTGTTAGTTCTAACTGAAAACTTGTAGGTTCCTAAATAAAATAAAGAAAACAAGTGAAAAAGAGGATGTTTTGGTAGTTGTACAACCTATAGAGGAAAGTGGCACATGGGTTAAGATTGTGTAATGAATATTAAACTTCCTTGATTATATTTAAATTCTTGATCAATTTTAGATGTATAAAGAATGGACCAAAACCATTATGCTTCTCCATCGCTCCACTAGATATGCAAAACTAGTCAAGAGGTCTTCTAATGGTACAACTAGTAGGAGAGGTTTCAGGTTAAATAATTTTGGTGGTAGATATTAAACTTGATATAATTCACATTCATGGTAGGATTTGGAATAATGGTTTCCTATACTTTATGAATCATTCTTAATAAGTTATCTATCTCATTTTGCTTGTTAATCCTAATACCCTGCAAGTTTTGCTTCTATTTGAGCTAGTCCATATAAATCAACTGATAAAAATGCTTATATAGGAGGTATACATACTTATCTCATGGTTTCCATATTTTTTTTCATGTTTTAAGGTGAATTGATGAGCCAAACAGTTCAAGTTGTAGGTTAAGACCACCATTGCTAGTTACAAACATGTTACACCAATTATAGAGGTTCTTGTCCTTTCAGTGGTTTTAGATTAGGATGATAGGTTCTATTTCATGTATCTAATATCATATCAATCACCTCATTATTTATAAGATCAGTTTCATAAGGTTTCACACAAATTTGTTGTCAAGAACATGGTATACAGTTAATTTTTTTGCATGCAGTTAAGTGAGTCAAGCATATAAAAACTTTGAGAATGTCCATGGAGGTGTCATGAAGAGTTTAAAGGTAATAAATACATTATTGGAACATAATCCATCAATTCAAACTATTCAAATGACATGAAATGGACTGTGATAATTGGTTTCTCCTACATACACAGTCTTGCACCATTAATGTGCACCTATAAGTGCCTTAAAGGAGGCTAATCATGTTGAGACAAGGCATTTTAATGGTTTCAAGTCCCTCATGGTGGAAAGGTTTAATTTGAATAACCTTAATGAGGTATATGAATTATTATAGGCCATACACTATACATATTACTCATATCTCATATTCACTACCCTGCATTCTATAATTGCACCTCCAAGAGGCTCTCACAGAGGCCAAAAGGTAATCAAAGAGGAGTTTGAAAATATTAGAGACCTTATTTAAGGTCTTGAAATGTTGAATATGTCCTAACAATAATTGTGGAGTCATTGAATGGAAATCAAGCTTGAGTGTCATGTTCAAGTTGTGGACACTGTTTTAGGAACTTATTACCTTAAAATCTTTGAAATAGAGACTAGGATAATTTTAGTACTATCATATAATGAGAAAAAATGAGGTCTAAACAAGACTAAGTGACTCTATCATGTAGCCCTCATAAAGGGTAACACCTCGAAAAAGAGAGTGAGTGTTTTAGCCAATAGAGTATCATGCTAGAAGGCTTCAAATCCATGCATTTATTTACTAAAGAAGGTTAGTGTTCTTTGTAGTATCCTAAACTTTCAAATGACCGTATTGACCAAGGTGGCCTAACATGAGCATATAACCATGCCAAGTGATTATATTGAAGTGAGAGGCACACTAGTGATTAAAGAGAATTGGAGAGGAGTTGAATTGCAAGGTCTTGACCTATATATTCATCTACAGGTGTACCTTACCATTAAAGTGTTCACCTAAAACTTGACTGTAGGTACTCATAAGCTCCTAAGGTGAACCTTGGATGATGGAACCTAAAAACACAAGTATTTTCCATTGGGAGCTGATTATAAGACCTAAAATGAATAATATGAGTTATATTACAAGGTACAAAGGTTGAAATGCACCTATAGGATCCCTTTTTGCTTCAAGGATGGTCACCTACAGTTAGTTGTAGGGTGATAATGTACTAACATGTGATTGTCTAGTCTTATCATAAGTATTTGTGAATTATGAGACAAGTTAAAATGAGTTGTAATGGATCCTAAATTACCTAAATATTTTTTTAAGGTAGTGCATAAGGTCTAATATGCAAAATTCATCTACATGTATCACTTTCTAAGCAAGAAAACATAACCATAGTTAATCTGCAACTAAGGTCTATCAAATGTTGGGATGATAGAAATGTGTGAAAGGAACATAAAAATAGTGATATAGAATCTTATCAAGAATTTTTAGTGGTCCTCTAGTCCTAAAAGTGATAGGACTCCTCTATAGGTATCGAGCCTAGATTAGGCCTACTAGGCCTAGTTGCAAACATTGTAGTTCAAACCTCCTTGTTGACATTCCATACCTATGAGATGGATTATAAACATCAGTTTCAATCCAATGAATGTGATACAAAGCATTATAATTCTTTATAAATGTTGAAATTGGAAGTGACCTATCATTTGGGGTTAGGCTTGTATCTTTCCTAACTACCCTTCCTGCAAACGTTATTTCCCAAACCACCCTGATTGGATTCAGAACTTAAATGTTGGTTTTATATGTTTTTTAGGTTTATTTAAACTTATCCAATAATTTTTAGGGTCTTCTTGACTTCTGGTCCATCCTCCATCTTCAAATCCAAAACTTGTAGGGTTCATGCAAGGGAAAAGTGCCTTGCCTCTGAGATAGAATAGAGGCATATTACCTTAACTATTAATTAAATTTATACATTAGAGGGGATTTTTTAACACACAAGGGTAGTTTTTAAAAATTTTTATGTCTTGGTGATGAGTCTAGACCTCTCAACTTTCTCCATTTGCCTTGGCAGACTTTTAGGTACAAGACTATGCAGGGTGTTGAATGTTGACTATGTTTCATGAAATTAGAGACTCTTGCCTTAATATATATTAATTATAAATGACCTATAGATTCTTATATTATCACATAGAGTTCCTTGAATCTCTCTCCAACACCCTATAATCTCAAAACACATCTAAGCTCTTAAAAGCATAAGACTAGGTCTGTCATGGTTGACTATGACAATTTCTCTTCTTTCCTTGCCTGTAGGTGGAGGTGGTCTCATGAAATTCTATGTAGGGTGTGTATGAATCCTATAAAAACATATTTAGGTCATAATATTTTATTTTGACCTATTTATACCTTGAATACCCTTCAACACCATCAAGACATCAAATCCCACTGTTTACTTGCCTTGCTATAGATGGACTTAGACACCTTATTACTAACTTGTAGGTGTACTTGCATGCTTTTGGAATTTGTATTATATGAATTAAGGTTTTTATGAACTAATTTTGTAATAAATATTATTTATTGGATTATATTTCTATAAAAATAACCCTAAACACCAATCATGCATCAAATCTATAGGTCACTGTCAACTTACCTTACCTGTAGGTTTCAAATTGACATTGTACAGACAAGGAGTGAGTATGAGAAGTCACCACACCAAGTTAAATATTTTAATATGACATATTAGTTCATAAGTACTACTTGGACCATTTAGAAGCATTCATATATTGAAAATAGGCCTAATTGACAACTTTGATGAAGAAAGGCTACTTTTTGATCTCAGACCTATAGATTGCCTATAGGCTAGTATGGAGTCACAAATAACATTTCATATTGTCCTTATCTTCTTTGGGCACCATGGTATTATTTTCACCCACAAAATTTATCAAGTGTAAGTTATATAAATTTTTATTTATGATTTTATTCTTAGGAGTCTCTTAGGCTGAGAAACCTGTAGAGGACACTGAATGAATTCAGTGTTTTCATGGCACCTTTAGACCTTTAGATGACTGCCTTCCATTGATATTTTTTATCTCAAACTTGGCATAGTAATTATCCATACCAAGGGATAAAATAATACCCACTTATAGGCCTTGATACTCTTTCCAAACATGTTATATGTCATTTTGGAAAAGCTCCCTACCCTATGTTTGGTGTTTTCTAGGTAGACATGCCTGAAATCACAATTAACACTCTTTGATGATGGCCTTCAACTCTTATTGGAAACCTATCACTTGATGAGGTTTGTAATTCCTTCAACCCATCCTATTACCTCAAGTGGGATTCATATTATGATTCAAAACTCTAAAATGACCACTTCAAGCTTTGTTAAGACCACTTGTAGGTGGCTATCAAGTAACAAGTATGGTATTGTAAGAAAAATGCATGATTTTTTGCTCCATGTTTTTACATTGATCATCATATGCACCTTCATAATTCAAAATAATTGAAACAACATTCAATTCCTTCATATCATTGTGGAAAACTTCCTTCAAGGCACCTGTAGGTGCATATTTCTAAGTATAGAGCAGTGAGGGTGAAATTAGACCAAGGACAAGCCTAGAAGAGGCTTCTTGATATCTTGAGACTTCCAAAACCAAGAGAACCATGAAAAACCTATGAAGAGCCTTGATAAACACATGAAACCATCAACATCATCAACCAAAGCAAGGAATTCTGAGACTATCTCAAATAGTGACCCCTTTTAGATGAAGAAGCACAAAAAGATACCTAACTTCTTAATGATGATTCATAAAGGAGAATTCATGAAAATAAAACTTATTTCCATGAAAATGAAGCTGAATTAAAGTCCTTTCAACCCACTAAATCATTCCTCCCAGCTTCACCTGTACAACTTGCACCAAGCATTCTAAATTTACCTTTCTTGGTAAGTAAAGGCAAAAAGGAAGAAACAAAAGTTGAAACTGATATTTTTGACCTTTATTTTGTAAAAAAAGTGTGATAAGGAATTTAGGGAGGTGAAGAGGCACATTTACACATTTTTAGCTGAAGATAGACTTCACAAGTCTGTACAAGTACCATTTAGGGCCCATTTTAAAGGAAAAACTTCCTCTTTTTACATGAAACTACTTCTTTAACTAAATATAACTACCTCCTAACATATCTTGACCTCCTCCATGTTGAAAAATTGCTTGGTGACAGATATGTGTCTTTTAAAAATTGTACAAGTCATTAAATGAGCCAAAAAATGTGACCAAAAGGCCTATTTTGCACATGAGACATGGTAAAGGATCAATTTATGACTTAATAATAATTTAAAATGCCTAAATGACCACATTAGGACATTTACAAAACAATTTCAACATTTGAGCTTATTTGACTAGAGTTGACTTTGGTTGACTAGACTAGTACAAGGAAGCTTGAAAAAAGCTTCTCTAGGGTGATATATTTGGTGACAATATTTTTGGCATGCTCGATGGGATCCATTATCCTAAATACAACTTGTCAAGGTGAATGCTGGTATTGACAACATCAACTACATATTAATGTGCTACTCAACATTTTGTGACTCCATTCAAGGTAAAATATGGTTGTAGACCATTTTTTTTCCATATACTTTCTCTCATACTTCAAGGTCCATACTAGGTCATCTTCTAGTAGAGTTTTCAATCCTATCAATCCACCTCTTCAACTTAAACTTCCTATTGAATTTCAACACCCTCATCCTATTATGCCATTTGAAGAGAAAGAGGACTTTTATATCCAAGAAGACCATGAGAGTGAGGAATAACTTGAAGAAACCATGGCTAGGCAACATGCCTTCCCTCCCTTTAATACTAAAAATCCAATCCATCTTGATGCATATGATGTCATTCCCCCTAATGATACAAAGAGTGTGCCTAAATTTAATGGTGAAGGTCATGTCACACCTAATGAACACATCAAGGATATCTCCAAATTTTATAGTTTCCATAATGTAACTAAGGAAAATATTTCCATTAGACTCTTTGCCATGTCCCTTAGAGGGAAAGCACATTATTGGTATAGGACTTTGCCCATTGGATGCATCACAACATCAGATGATTTTGGAGTGTTGTTAAGTTCAAGATTTAAAGATGAAAGTGGCCACACTTCACTTATACATCAAATAAATGTGATCCAAAGAGACCCCAAGGAGACAATTCATGAATTCAATGAGAGGTTCCAAAAAAATTAGCATAGATTGCCTCCTCCCATGAGACCACATGCTATCTTTATCTTCCCTTCATACTTGAGAGCCATTAGTACTTATATTGCCATCATGCTATAATCCATGGGTGATTTCACTCTTCCTAAAGCATATGAACTTGCCATTAGAGCTAAGAATGGTGTCATTTAATTAGGAAAGTTACCTCTCAAATTATTTATGCCTCTGCTAACTAATGTTTCTACCACTACTCCAAACATTGCCCAAGTTCCAAGTACAAATACCAAGCCTAAGACTAGTCCTAAGAAGGCAGATGATTCCATGGATAAGGAATCATATACTCAATGGTTAGAAGCTAAGCTTAGGTGAGAGAGAATTCAAAAAGGTGTGAATCAAAACCCCTATCCCTATCAACAATAATATGGTCAACAATATGGGAGAGGGAGAGGTCAAGGGCAACCTAATTTCAACAAGCCGACCAAGTGTACAATCCTACTTCCACCACCAACACAAGAGAGATGGTACTGATGCATATCAAATTGGTGTAAGGGGAAGAGTGGAAATAAGGCAAATTCATGGATGTTAATTAAGGTGGAGAACAAGCTCTAGTTGCCTAAGGAGGAGTCACTCCTCTACTATTAGTAGAATATGAAGTCTTGATGTAAGCAAGTGGAAGTTGGCAGCCTCCAGGAGAAACCTTCACTAATTTCCTAGTTGAAGATACTTTTGTGCTCAACCAAGGAACTTATATTATAGACAATACAATATCTAAGAGGGGGGATTTAGGAGGTTATAATAATGTGCCTATAAGCTCAACTATTCCTCCTATAAGGCAAGAAGGCATGACTACAAGCATGATAGTGCCTAACATTCCTACACCTCCTCCAAATTAGAATGTGGTAAAGCTTGCTCAAGGTGCTTCAATTCCTCAAGTTCCAAAAATTCTTTACCTCCAAGGACTCAAGATAAATTAAGTAATTATATCCTAAAAATAGTGGATTCATTGAAGAATGTCAAGGCATCTATTTCCCTTTGGGATGTCCTTCTTATGCTTGGCCAAAAGGAGCTCTTGAAAAAATAGTTGTCTACTATCCCTACTAGTCCATATTCAAGCAACAGTCATGGTCATGTATCTCTTACCAATGACCCTAAAAATATTGTGGAACCATCTACCAAAGCTAAGAATCCTCCACGTTTCTTCCTCACTCTCATTATGGGTGATAAATTAGTTCATAACTACATTGTTGATAATGGAGCCTCTACATACGGCATGCCCAAAGTTATAGATGATAAATTGGACCTAAAGTTTAAACCCCGTAGAAAAGGAGTGATTTAGTTAAATGGTACACCTGATAAGATAATAGGATTGATCAAATGTTTGAAGGTTTTTCTCCATGACTGTCTTAGTTTCCCTATCCTCCAAGACATTATTGTTGTGGACCTGCTTGCTCATTTTGTAATCTAACTTTTAAGAGATTTCACAACTAAGATAGGAGGCTACCTCTTAGTTGATTTGTCCTTCCTAGCCTTCAAGACAAGATATGGAACCAAGGTGACCATAATAATCTATCCACTTTCTAGATTCCACATTGGGACTTTTGTAGAGGCAAGCTCAAATTTGAATTGTGTGATCAATAAGGAGGAATCTAATGTAGATGATGGTGCTTCTTCTAATATTGAGGACATAACTGACTTGTTTCTAGATAAGTATGGTGCAGATGCTTATGAACATGATCCTTATGCCTAATTTTAACAAATTAAACTTGGCACCTATATCATCCATGAAGAAGCATTTGAACAAGTTGAGGTAAGTGCAAAAAATTCTTTCTCATAAACTACTGAGAGTAACTACTTGATTCATGTATATGATGATGAAAGATCGAATAGCCTAATAGATCAACATGGTGAGAAGAATGATGTCTTTCTACCTGTAATTGAGGAAGCTATCCTTGATGATGACATTCATGAAGAAGAGGAATATGAATTATGGGATAGGTTTAATGTCATATGTCAAGAATTTGATCAGTTAAGTAATACTGCTTCTCCTATAAAAGATTACATATTTGATGTCAAGTATGTTGATAAACCTAATACATCAACATGGTGAGAAGAATATTGTCTTTCTGCCTACAATTGAGGAAGCTATCCTTGATGTTGACATTCATGAATAAGAGGAAGATGAATTATGGTAAAGGTTTAATGTCATATGCCAAGAATTTGATCAGTTAAGTAAAATTGCTTCTACTCTAAAAGATTACATATTTGATGTCAAGAATGTTGATAAACCTAATGATCAGGTTGTTGAGTGTTTGATCAAGCCTAAAAATGAGTGTCATATTATGCATAAGGATGAACATAAATTTGCTATCCAAGGGTCTCCAATCATAGAGAGCCCTAATGAAGTTAAGGTAAAAGTCTTTGTGTTAAAAGAGCAACTAACACCTCAGCTTGATGTTAAGACATCTCCAGATGTGATGGAAGAAAAAGAGATCAAGATTGATGATTCCATGTATCAAGAATATCATGCCTAAAGAGATGTAAAGGTCAAGGTAACTATCATATCTTCCAATCTGTAGTTTGAAGAACCTCAAATGGATATGATAGAGATCAAGTCATTTGTAGCTGTAAACAATTTCTTTGGAAGGCAAGAGAAAGCATCCATGAAAGTTAAAGGTAGTCCAATTGTAGGCATGAAAAGATATATAGATGGTAAGTCATTTCACCATCCACTTATCCATGTATATGATCATGAAAATTCCTCACATGACAATTTAATTTCATGGAATGATAAAGATACAAGAGGAACCATCTTTGACCCTGGTTAAAATATGATAAGATGCCCTTCACCTCAAGAGTGAGATCTTGTAAATATTAGATTAGGTGTGTACCTTTGTTTTAATTGTGTGTGTGTGTGTTCCATAAGTGTTCTAGTTGAACACATGTTTGTTTCCTTTGGTGTTTCTTGTTTTGTGTGTCCTTTTTTTATGTTTGGTGTGGTTGTAAAGGCAAATTTAGTGTCAAACTTATGCATGAGTGACTCCATGGCCCAATGGATAGGATTAAGCTACTGGTCTTGGCATAGTAAGCATACCACCCCTAATAAATCACCAAGACTATTGAATATTTTGATATTAAGTCAAAATAGGTCAACTCCCTATAGTAAAAAATTTTATATAAGGGTCTATTATAATATTATAAGGTGTGTCATCATCCTTTTGATGTCATTCAAAGAGCTATTAGCCTTCATCATAGTTAAATTTGGTCCTAAGCCATTTTATGTCACATAGGGTCACTTTTAGAGTCATTAATGAAGTATGGTTTTCCTAGGTAGACAAGTGTTCTAAACTCTTTTTCAATGTCTAATATGTTAGATAATTGTCAATATTTTCAGTTTTAACTAAAAACTTATAGGTTCCTAACTAAAATCAATGTGGGGTAAGCTTTTGGAATGACTCTTAAACTTACCTAATTCCATTTAAACACTTGATCAACTTTGGAAGTATAAAAAATGGACCAAAACCATTCTACTTTTCTATCACTCCATTAGACATGCAAAGCTAGTCAACATGTCTTCTGATGGTATGACCAGTAGGAGAGATTTTAGGTAAAATGATCTTGGTGGTAGATAATAAACTTGGTTTCATTAAAATTCATGGTAGGATTTGGAAGAATGGTTGCCTATACTTTATGAACCATTCTTAATAAGTTGATTATCTCATTTTATTTGTTAATCCCCACACACTGTAGGTTTTGCTTCTATTTGAGCTAGTCTGTATAAATCAATTGATGAAAATGCTTCTATAGGAGGTAGAAATAATTCTCTCATGGTTTCCATATTTTTTTACATGTTTTGAGATGATTTTATGAACCAAATAGTTCAAGTTGTAGGTTAAGACCACCATTGCTAGTTGTAGGCATGTTACACCAATTTTAGAGGTTATTATCCTTTTGGTGGTTTTAGATTAGTATGATAGGTTATATTTAATGATTCCATATCATGTCATTAAACTCCTTCCTTCTAAGCTTAGTTTCAAAATGTCTCACAAAAATTTTCAGTCAAGAACAATGACACACAATCAAGTTTTCTGCATATAGTCAATTGATTCAAGTGTATGAAAACTTTGAGAACGTTAATGGAGGTGTCTTGAAGAGTTTCAAGTAACTACATACATTCTTGGAACATAATCCATCAATTAAAACTATTCAAATACCATGAAATGGATTGTGATAACTTGTTTCTAATACATACACAGTTCTACACCATTAATGTGCACCTATAGGTGCCCTAAAGGAGGTTCATCACATTGAGACAAGGAATTTGATTGGTTTCATGTCCCTCATGGTGGAATGGTTTAATTTGAAGAAACTTGAAGAAGTTTGGGACTGATTTTAAGCCATATACTATACATATTGCTCATATCTCATATTCACTACCCTACATTCTGTAATTGCACCTACACGTGGCTCTCATAGTGGCCTAAAGGTAATCATAGAGGAGTTTGAGCATATTGAAGACCTTATTTAAGGTCTTGAAACGTTGAATATGTCCTAAAAATTATTGTGGAGTCATTGAATGGTAAGCAAGCTTGAGAGTCATGTTCAAGTTGTGGAGATTATTTTAGGAACTTGTTACCTTAAAAGCTCTGAAATAGAGCCTAGGCTACTTTTGGTACTATCATATAATGAGGAAATAAGAGGTCTAAATAAGACTAAGTGAATCCATCATGTAGCCCTCATAAAGAGTAACACCTTAAAAAAGAGAGTGAGTGGTTTATCCAATAGATTATTATGCTACAAGGCTTCAAATCCATGCATTTGTTCACTATAGAAGGTCAGTGTTCTCTATAGTATCCTGAACTTTCAAATAACCCTATTGACCAAGGTGGCCTAACACGAGCATATAACCATGTCAAGTGATTATATTGAAGTGAGAGGAACACTAGTGATTCAAGATAATTGGATAGGAGTTTAATTTCAAGGTATTGACCTATATATTCATCCACAGGTGTACTTTGTCCTTAAAGTGTTCACCTATAGCCTAACTGTAGGTACTCATAAGCTCCTAAGGTGAAAATTAGATGATGAAACCTAAAAAAACAAGTATTTTCCATTGGGAGTTTATTATAAGACCTCAAATGAATCATATGAAGTATAATACAAGGTAAAAATGTTGAAATGGACCTACAAGATCCCTTTTTGCTTTAAGGATGGTCACCTATAGTCAGCTGTAGGGTGATAATGTATTAACATGTGATTATCTGGTCTTATCATAAGTATTTGTGCATGATGAGACAAGTTAAAATGAGTTATACTGGATCATAAAGGACTTAAATATGGTTTTATTCAATGCATAAGGTTTAATATGCAAAGTTCACCTACATGTATCAGTTTCTAAGCAAGAAAACATAGCCACAATTAACCTGCAACTAAGCTTGGCAAAGTGGAAGGTATGAAATAAGGTATATCAAAGATTAAGATGATATAAATGTGTGAAAGGGCCATAAAAATAGTGATATACCATCTCATCACATGGAAATATATCATGGAAGGTCATAGCATGTAACTTATAATCAACACACATAAACCCTGCACAAAGTCAATGCCTCAGGAGTCTGTCTTAGATTTTAAGGTGTTTGGGGTGCTAGGAGTTTGGACCAACCTTGAAAATATGTGTAGAGGGTCCCTAGAACTTACTCAAGCCTATCATACATTAAAATTGTCTAGGGAAACATGGGAAGTTCCCTTTGTTCTATCTCAAACAGAGGGCACTCTTAGAGATCCATATCCTGCAGGTTGGTCATAAAGATGACCATGGAAGGTACCAAAGAGACTCAGAGCCTTTCAAGAAGATGTCAAGATATATTTTGGACATGAATAAAAACATATAAGCCCTCAAATGCTCTATAAATAAATCATAGTGGTCTAAACCTATAAAGGTACATGCATACCTATTAGGCCTTGACTAATCCTAATGCCTAAAGGGGGTGTAGCTTCACTTTTAACACCAAGTGATTATTGAAGAGAATTGGAACACCTTAATGGGGAGATATAAGGTGTGTATGAGCCTTCTATGTGTAAGTGAGGTCATATAAAATCCATTTCTTGGATCAATATCATGATAGGGGATGCATAATGAAGGAAAGGACTTGAGAAACCAAGTTTGGAAGCTTGCAACTGTATAGATGCATAGCATGGGAGCTCAAGAAGCTAAGATATGTTAGAGAGGGTCCTAAAAAGGTTTTAGTGGAATTTGTTTAATATTTGGACATCACATTTTTATGAACAATCCTTAGAGTTCAAAAGTACTATAAACCCTCTAAAACCCTTGATAATGACCCAATGAGAAAGATGAAGAAGGAGATGCATCCATATGAGCTAGTTTGACTTGAGAGATGATTGGAACTTGTAGAGGAATGTACCAAGATTATTCCCATCAATTTGGATTCTTCCCTACTTGTAAAAACATGGTGTTAAATAAACTAGTTTTTTGATACTTTTTAGTGTTTTATAGGTACAAAAAGGTTTTAAATGGAAAGGATCACTTTGGGTGAGAGAATAAGACCTAACCTAACTCCTCATATTCACTTATTTCCTTAATAAAGATCATAGGTATCTCTACTAACACCTAAACTTTAGCCAATACAAAATGACATAGTGAATAAAGAGTGATCATGATAAATCTAATTGGGAGGCCTTTTATGGTTTGATTTATGAATATAAGGGCATGAAGACCCTTGAAAAGTGTCATACCATAAATTTTATATATTGGTTTGATAAATTGATGAAAATTTTAGTGCCAAGTGTGAAGATAGATCTAAAGAAGAGTGATTGTGACTGCAGGCAATAAGAATACTTAGCCAGAAGAATATTAATGATTAGGGACACATAAAATGCATTTTAGAGTCTGTTTATAACCCCCCCTCATAGTAAAATTATCTCATATATCCCTATTTTTCTATGGAGCATTCAAAAAAGGCCAAATGATGAAGGTAGTTTCCAAACAAGCAATTGAAGAGTCCTATGCCAAATTTGAGGAGTTTTATGCCTTTGAGAAACATTTTTCCAAGTATACCTTGCATGATCTATCCCATAATTCATTATTTTTCATATTTAACTCTTTCTCTTAGCTTGAAAAGTGTTCTTGTGACTCTTGGACTTCATTCTCCTCTCTCCTCTCTCAAATTCTATAAGTACTAGCCATTTTGGCTCTTATGAGATAATTCCACACCATGTATGGTGAAGCCTTACTAGTTTGATGTTATAATTTGACTTTTAATTATACAATAAATCTATTTTTGAGTTTCTAAACATCTTGTGTAAGTGTGCAAAGTGATGAATGGTGAAGTCTAGTGATTTTATCCTTGCTTCTCCTTATCCTTGCATGTCTAGTATAAGGAGTTCTCATTCTAACAAGTCATATAGAGTGTAGCTAGGTGTTTGGCTCCCTTAAAGTGTATAAGTGTCCTTGAATTCATTAATCTAATCTTTGGTCTACTTACCTTTATTTGTCTCATGCATATCACCTCTATATTGAAACACTTATGTTAGAACATCTTAAGACTTTGAATCTAGTTTGTAGGTCTTGTTTCTTAGTCAAAGAAGTATGATAGCATTGTGGAAATAATTATGGTGTATCACCCCCTTAGATTAAATTTGTTTCATGAATACTTCTATCCCTTTTACCACAAACAAACATTTAGTGTAGGTGATAAGCACTTCAAGGTAAATTTAGGGAGCTATCCCTTAAATCTAGAGGTCTACTTCTACTATAGGTAAACCCACATACCTATAAGTATTTCCATGTTGAAAAAATTTTAGATTAGGCTTGAATAACCTCCTATAGGGTGAAATATTTGATGACAATAGTTTTGGCATGCCTAGTGGGACCCATTATTTTAAATACAACTTGTCAAGGTGAATGTTGGTCTTGGCAACATCAGTTGCATATTGATGTACTACTCAACATTTGGTGACTCCATTCAAGGTAAAATCTAGTTTTAGACCATTATTTTGTCATATATTTTCTCTCATACTTCATGGTCCTTACTAGGTAATCTTCTAGTAGAATTTTTAATCTTATCAATCTAGCTCTTCAACCTGAACTTCCTCTTGAAGTTCAACACCCTCATCCTATTCTACCATTTGAAGAGAAAGAGGACTTTGATAGCCTAGAAGACCTAGAGAGTGAGGAGTAAATTGAATAAAACATGGCTAGGCAACATTCCTTACCTATATTTAATACTAAAAATCCAATCCATCTTGATGCATATGATGCAATTCCCCTTAATGCTACAAAGAGTGTGTTGAGACCAACATCCCCTATCTTTATTTTTTGAAAGGAGGACCCCTGTATTTGTTTCTAAAAATTTTGTATTCTAGATTAAATGTGAAGAGTTGTCTTATCTTGGATTTTTAAAGGCAAATCAATTTTAAAAGGGGAACATGTGATTTGATGTATTTGATCATGTTTATGTTTCATGGTTCAAAATTGCTAATAATTATCTTCAAGGTGATTAGTTTCAAGTTCCATGGAAGAAGCTAGGGTTCCTAAGGAACAAACCCTAAAGGGGGTTTGAATTTGAATATTCACAAAAAATACTAGTGGGAAATTTTATTTCCTTTTGATTAAATGATCCCAATTCTAACTTTATATTAAACTTCAAATATGTTTTTTCTTTAAAACATGACCAAATATTAATATAAAACCTTAGGCTAAACTTTATACATGAATGGGTATTAATTTAAATCTTATGATTTTTTACAGATCTAATAGTAATATCTTGTTTGTTGATTTTGATCCGATGATGTGACAAGCCTGAAGTCTTTTAAAAAGGACATAATGATTTGGGCCTAGTAAATATCTAATAATGATCATTTTCTCAGAGGTTTTGATCCAATGGTGTGAATTAAATATGAGACAATCCCCATAAGCCTCAGGATCTCTTGAAGGCTTTATGCATGGCTCTCATTCATTGGACTAAGAAAAAATTATTGTCTTAAAATTGATAGGTTTGCTCCCATCATTTGATGTCTATGAGGATATATTTAATGGGACCAAACCCATCAAATTTAACATGAGATAAAAAGATTCTATTGTCTTAAATTTGACAAGTTCACCCCCATCATTTGATGTCTGTGAGGATGTATTTAATGGGACCAAACCCATCAAATTTAAACTAAACAATCCCAAAAGCCTCAGGATCTACCAAAGGCTATGCACATGACATTCATTTATTAGATCAATAAATTCCACTATATTAAATTTGATAGGTTCACTCCCATCATTTAACATATGTGAGGATGTATTTGACGTGATCGAACCAATCAAAGTTAACTTAGACAATCCCCAAAGCCTTGGGAACTCCATTGTCTTAAAATGTGATAGGTTCACTCCCATCATTTTACATCTATGAGGATGTATTTGACGTGACTGAACCCATCAAATTTAACTTAGACAAATTTTTAAAGCCTAATCAAAGGGGGAATTTCTAAAAAATCTTTTAAGAAATTGATAGCTTTTTATGAAGATGAGCTTAGTATATAAAGATCTTAGCCTAAGTCATTTTGTGTTTTTTAAACATAAAATTCTAAATGACATTTTTAAACCTAAGATTTATATGATCATGTAACTGATTAAAAGGTAAGAATCTTGTAGGATCCAATGGTGATCGCTTGTTCACTGGATTTTATCCAACAGTGCATCGAGCCTGAATATTTAAAAAAAAAGCATGTGGTTAATGATCTAGCCCTAGCTAAGATATAATGGCAATCAATTACTCATTGGATTTGATCCAATGGTGTGATGAAGTTGAGGACTTTTCAAAGGCCTCACGAGCTTGACACATGGCACAATCAATAAGCTTAAAGATGAAGAACCAATGAAATGTAAGGACCTAGATTTAGATTTTTAAAGCAAAATAAAAGGGAATTTTGAAAACCAACGGTCACTCTTCAAATGGATTTGATGAAATTTGTCATGAAAGGCATGTAACCATACCACATAAGCTCTATGTAAGCATGAAGGATCAAAATGAAATACATCTCATGATTGAAAATGCAGAAGACATGATAATAGGGTTCCATCATATCTAAGGCACATATGAGATCAAAGTTGGATGTTTTGGTCATCAAAGCCAAAAGCCTTGAAAACTTGAGATAATTACAAACTAAATTTAAAGCAAGTGCCTTAGTAGGAACTTTGATAGCTTTGAAACTATAATACAATGTTATCAATGGTAGCGTGTAGGCAATAAATGAAGATTGAATCAGAGATTTATCTAACTTCAAATGGTGAAAGAAGGGTCTTTAGAGACACATAGTTAGATTTAATAGCCTTGAATGTACATGGAATCATAAATTGGTCTAAATTATTCTTCTTTATAGAGGAGTTAAAACTAATTTCCTAGGAGGAAAAGAGGAATGCTTCAGTGTACCAAAGATATAAGGATTTAGTATCAATTCAAATGGCAAGCCTTCACCATACGGCTGCTAAACTAGAGGTAATGCATTGCATTGATCTTCTTGTTCCTATTTTCATTGACTATAGAATAAATGGAGAATGGATTATTCATGAAGGAATTATCAACAAAGTTGCATGCATAGCTCCCATGGTCTTTGAGACTTATTATAAGATCCCTTTGCCTCATGTTGATCTCCCTTCCTTGAGAGAATGAAAAAATTCCCAAAACTTGGATACAGTCCGCTCACATTGTTTAATCTAAGGTTCCCATGTTTTCAAGACCTCAAATGGTGAGATTCCTATTGCCCAATTCAAGGAAGGTGTTAGGGTAGTTATGATTTTATTGAATAGAGCCTTTGGTGCCTCTTATACTACTTATTTAAGTAAGGTTTGGGTATATTATGTCCATTGCATGTTGGAGTGGAACTTAACCCTTCCTATTGGAGACTTAATAAGTTTCTTCTTGGCCAAACAATTTACAACCACCAAGAGAAAGACTTCCAAGCAATTCTTTATGATGTCTTACCTCTTGGATTCACTCATAGCATCTTTTAATTTCCCTCTCATTAAAAATTGGTCCCCTGATGGTAGATCTACCATTTCCCATCATCATTCCAAATTACATATATTCAAATATAGGAATCACATGCAATTCATATGTGATGGTATCTTCCCAGTCATTTTTTAGGCAATCACTGGTATCCCTATGCCCAGGCTTCATCCTCTAATCAAAAGACAAGTGGAGACCATGGGAGATATATGGTTCTATCCAGATTGCATTGTAATAAGGTTAGAGGGAATCATGGTCCAACCATATAGATTGCCTATATATGTTCCTAGTAAGCTTGCAGATCAAGAAATTGCTTATAAAATCATCCAGGGAATGGATTAACACTACAAGAAGAATAAAAAATCTCAAGTTCATCCCTTTCCACTAGACATTGGTAGAATTGTAATCAAGGATTCGAAATAGTTGAATATTATGGTGGTGCATATAAAATCTTTTGATTTCCAACTGATTGATCTTAAGATGTGGGACCCCAATGATAGAGTGGCTAACCATATTCAAGATAAAAAGGTCCCAAAGGCTGAGTACAAACATCAACTAGGTGTGGGAGATGATATTTACACAAAGGCAAACAACTTTGAATAAGTCTTGTCTAGGGTTAAAAACTAAAACATAAATTTAGAACATATGATGGTTAGGGATAATAAGCCTTTAGGAAAAATATGGTAGTTACATCCTTTATAGTATCACTTGTTGCTAGGACCATCTGGGACTACACATCAAGAACCAATTATTGAGGGACAATCTTCTGAGCCTAAGCAAGGATAATTGACAAAGTCATCCTAGATTGGGCAACCTAAGGATGAAAAGGGAAAAGTTAAGGATATGATTCAAGGGTCTATCATTGAGCATATACCTGGTGAAGGTCCCCAAATTTAGGCATCTCCACCAAGGCCTTCTAATAGAGGTTATTAGCATGATTGCTTTAGAAAATAGAGAAATAGTAGAAAGTGACCTTATTAATATCATAAATTCTCATGGTTTGAATAAGGAAGAAGACCCATCTGAGGAAGTAGGAAAGGAATTGGTTCCATTGGGAAGTGGAAAGAGATAGGTAGAATTAGCCTTAGTTCCTCTGGCTCCAAGAAAGAGGCCTGGGTTAACTTTCACTCACCCTACTAGTGAAATAAACCTCTTTAGTGATGAGAATACTATTTATGGACCAACCATTCTTGATTGGTTTATTTATGGGAAGTTGCAAAAAATCCCATCTCTTTCTCCTTCACTGGTTTTGACTCAAGTAGACATAGGTGTTCAGGATAATGCCAAACGTTGGATTCAGGATATATTGAACAAACAAGTAAAGAGAAGCATTTAGATTATTCACAACAAGGAAGCCAATGGGTTGGTACACTAGGAGCCTCTAGGAGTTCAAATGTAGAGATTATTGAACAACCACACGTGAAATAATTTGACCCTCAGGTCCAATTTAATCCAAATACATCAAATCTTGAGATAGTAGAGACAAAGAAAATTGCTATTGGTACTGAGGAGTTCACCTTTCAGAAGGTGGAACCATTTTTAGGCTTAACTCCTATTTTAGGGAAGGCAATAGGGGAGCATCCTATTTTTCAAGAAGATGTAGCTAGTATGGAGGAGCTCATCAAGGTGCATAAGACAAAGCAGGCATTGGATTTCAAGATTATCAAACTTAAACATTTGGACATCTTCATTGTAGTTTTGATAAATAAACAAGAGGATTTGATCACCTAGATTAATGATGTTAAGGACTTCATCAAGAAAGACATAGACTTGGTAAACTAGATTGAGAAACTTCTAGGGAATCTATTAGATAACCCTTCTCAAACCACTACTATAGGCCTGATTGATGATGAAGAATTCAAGCAGAGGGTTGGTACTCACATCTAAATCATCAAAGAAAACAAAGGTAATTCAACTAAGGACAAATAGAAGACCCTTGATACCATTATTTTTGTAGGGAAGAAAATTTTAGAAGCACCATGTACAAGGAACTTGTATCTTGGGTAGATAGTGAATTTGACAAGTTAGCAGATAAAGAAGAGGATTGTCTAATGAAGCCTATAGTGGATTTTGAGCTGATCAAGGAAAAATACACCAAGGTGAAAGACTTCCTCAGATAGGGATACTTGAAGGCCCATGAATGAAATTCTTAAGAGAATTTTCTTTTTGTAAAGTATATGCTAGTCTATTAGCATATATTCTTTCTTGCCACGTTGACATGTGACCTTCCACATTGTATCTTTATATTAAGGACAACTATCCTTATTCACATGTTGATATTTTTAAATTTAACTAGTTAACCACCTATGTTTCTTATAAATAGGTAGATGGTTACCATTTGTAAGAGAGATTTTTTTGAGCAATTGATACCAAGAGCATTTAATACAACTAAGGAATTCTGAAAAGATTGTCTGGATAGTTTTATTAAATGTCTATGTTATCTCTCAATTATGGAAATTCATGTTAAATTTGAAAGATTATTCTTGTTTTGAGTCACATTCTTTGTCATATGGTAGTTACTTTATGTTGAATGCTAGATTAACTATAAATATTTCAAGTATACTTCATTTTATTTGCTCTACATTTGGATGTACTTATGTTATTCAAATCATAATAGCAAACTTTTAAAGTAAACTTGGTTCTTACTTATGATTAATACTTTTCCTTTGAATATTGCCTGATTTGTGACGTAATTTGAGCTTATGCTATTTTATAACATAAGTCAGTTTAATCTATACTCAACATAATTTGAATTTTTTCATAATATTTGATATGAAAACCTACAATCATGTTTCTTCCTTCCTTACCCTTCCTTTTTCTTATTTTTTTTATCAAGATTTACTCTAGCTTAAAGATCATTGTTAGTAATCATTTAGTTTAAACTTTTGAGTCCTCAAAATTACTAAGTATTCAAATTGTGTAGACCCTGGTGGCTCCCAACCAATAAATCAAATAAATATTATGGATAGTTTTCATACTTTGCTTTTATTTCATCATAGACAATCATTGAATAATCACAAAATGCAACTCATGACATGGATTATCATAATCCTAAAGCGAGAAGTGTTCTTCAACACTAAGCACACCTATGGTGCATTTTGAAGCATCAACAGAGTGTTCCTACATTTAATGGTGAAGGTCATGTCACACCTATTGAACACATCAGGGATATTTCCATTTTTTTTAGTTTCCACAATGTCATTAAGGAAAATATTTCTATTAGAGTCCTTTAAATTTCCCATAGAGGGAAATCACTTGATTGGTATAAGTCTTTTCCTGGTGGATGCATCACAACATGGGATGACTTTGGAGTGTTGTTAACTTTAAGATTTAAAGATGAAAGTGACCACACTTCACTCATACATCAACTCAATGTGATCCAAAGAGACCTCAAGGAGATAATTCATGACTTCAATGAGAGGTTCCAAAAGACTTGGCATAGGTTACCTCCTCCCATGAGACCACCTAATAGATTTTTCTTCCCTACATACTTGAAAGCCATTGGTATTGATATTGCCATCATACCACAATCCATGGGTGGTTACACTTTTCCCAAAGCATATGAACTTTCCATTAGAAATAAGAATGGAATAATTTAATCAAGAAAGTTTCCTCCAAAAATATCTATGCCTCTAATACCTAACGTTTCTACCACTGCTCCAAAAATTACCCAAGTTCTAAGTACAAATACCAAGCCTAAGATTGCTTCTAAGAAGGTAGATGATTCCATGGATAAAGATGCATATCCTCAATGCTTAGAAGATGAGCTTAGGTAAGAGAGAATTAAAAAAGGTGTGAATCAAAACCTATATTACTATCAACAACAATATGGTCAATAATATGGGAGAGGGAGAGGTCAAAGGTAGCCTAATTTTAACAGGCTTGCCAATGTGTACAATCCTACTTCCACCACCAACACAAGAGAGATGGTACCGATGCATAGTAACTTAGTGTAAAGGAAAGAGTGGAAATACAAAAAATTAATGGATGCTAATGAAGGTGGAGAAAAATCTATAGTTACCCAAGCACGAGTCACTCCTCTACTATTAGTAGAAGATGAAGTCTTGATGCAAACAAGTGGAAGTTGGCAACCTCAAGGAGAAAGCTTCACCATTTTCCTACTTGAAGATTATTTTATGCTCAACAAAGGAAATTATATTGTAGATAATTCAAGATCTAAGAGGAATGATTTAGGAGGTGATAATAATGTGCCTATAAGCTCAACTGGTCCTCTTATAAGGTAACAAGGCATGACTGTAAGCATGATAGTCCCTAACATTCCTACACCTTCTCCAAATTAGAATGTGGTAAGGCCTTCTTAAGGTGCTTCAATTCCTCAAGTTCCAAAAAATTATTTACCTCCAAGGACTCAAGATAAAATAAGTACTTCTATCCTAAATATAGTGGATTCATTGAAGAATGCCAAGGCATCCATTTCCCTTTGGGATTTCTTCCATATGCCTATCCAAAAGGAGCCCTTGAAAAAATAATTGTCCACTATCCCTACTAGTAATTAATCTTCAATAAATATTCATGGTCATGTATCTCTTACCAATCCCCCGCAAAAAATTGTGGAACCATCAATC
Source organism: Torreya grandis (assembly GCA_037957365.1). Taxonomy (NCBI): domain Eukaryota; kingdom Viridiplantae; phylum Streptophyta; class Pinopsida; order Cupressales; family Taxaceae; genus Torreya; species Torreya grandis. Next base: position 5,444,288 of record JARHVA010000230.1, read on the forward strand.
TAATATAATAAGCCTCCACCTTTCTACCTCACTCTCATTGTGGGTGATAAATTAGTTCATAACTACATAGTTGATAGTGGAGCCTCTACATACATCATGCTCAAAGTTGTAGCTAAAAAATTGGGCCTAAAGTATGAAACCCATATTAAAAGAGTGATTTAGTTAGATGGTACACCTACTAAGATAATAGGATTGATCAAATGTTTGAAGGTTTTTGTCCATGACTGTCCTAGTTTCCCTATCCTCCAAGACATTGTTTTTATGGACATGCTTGCTCATTTTGCAATATGCCTTTCAAGAGATTTCATATCTAAGATAGGAGGATAAATCTTATTTTATTGGTACTTTCTAGCCTTCAAGACAAGATATGGAACCAAGGTGACCATAATAACCTATCCACTTGTTAGATTCCACATTGAGACTTATATAGAGCCAAGCTCAAATTTGAATTGTGTGATCAATGAGAAAGAGGAATCTAATGTAGATGATGGTGCTTATTCTAAGATTGAGGGTATAGATGTAGGAGGATAAATCTTATTTTATTGGTACTTTCTAGCCTTCAAGACAAGATATGGAACCAAGGTGACCATAATAACCTATCCACTTGTTAGATTCCACATTGAGACTTATATAGAGCCAAGCTCAAATTTGAATTGTGTGATCAATGAGAAAGAGGAATCTAATGTAGATGATGGTGCTTATTCTAAGATTGAGGGTATAGATGACTTTTTTATATATGAGTATGGTGTAGATGCTTATGAACATGATCCTTATGCCTAATTTGAACAAACTGACCTTGGCACTTATATCATCCATAAAGAAGCATTTAAACAAGCTGAGGTAAGTATTAAACATTCTTTCCATAAGATTATGAGAGTAACTACTTGATTCATGTATATGATGATGAAAGATTGAAGAGCCTAATAAATCACCATGGTGAGAAGAATGATGTCTTTCTACCTAAAATTGATGAAGCTACCCTTGATGATGACATTCATGAAGAAGAGGAAGATGACTTATGGAAAAGGTTCAATGCCACATGTCAAGAATTTGATCAGTTAAGTAATACTGCTTCTCCTCTAAAATATTGCATATCTGATGTGAAGTATGTTGATAAACCTAATGAGCAGGTTGTTGAGTGTTTGATTAATCCTAAAAATGAGTGTCATGTTAAGCATAAGGATGAACATTAATTTGCTGTCCAAGGGTCTATAATCATAGAGAGTCCTAATGAAGTTAAGACAAAATTCTTTGTGTTGAAAGAAAAAATAACACCTCATCTTGATGTTAATACATCTCTAGATGTGATGGAATAAAAAGAGAGCAAGCTTGATGATTCCATGTATCAACCACATCATGCCTAAGGAGATGCAAAGGTCAATGCAACTATCATATCTTCTAATCTATAGTTTGAAGAACCTCAAATGGATATGATAGAGATAAAGTCATTTGTAGCTTAAAAAAAGTTCTTTAGAAGGCAAGATCAAGCATCCATGAAAGTTAAAGGTAATAAAATTGTAGGCATGAGAAGATATATAGATGGCAAGTCATTTCACCATCCACTTATCCATGTATATGATCATGAAAATGCCTCAAACAATTATTTAATTTCATGGAATGATAAAGATGCAAGAGAAACCATCTTTAACCTTGGTTGAAATATGATAATATTCCATTTACCTCAAGAGTGAGATCTTTTAAATATTATATTAGGTGTGTGCCTTTGTTTTAGTTGTGTGTGTGTTCCATAAGTGTTCTAATTGAACACATGTTTGTTTCCTTTAGTGTATCTTGTTTTGTGTGTCATTTATTTGTATTTGGTGTGGTTTTAAAGGCAAATTAAGTGTCAAAATTTTTCATGAGTAACTCCATGGCCCAATGGATAGGATTAGGATATTGGTCTTGGCATAATAAGCATACCACCCCTAGGAAATCACCAAGAATGTTGACTATTTTGACATTAAGTCAAAATAGGTCAACCCCATATAGTAAATAACTTGATATATGGGTCTATAATAATTTTATATGGTGTTTCATCATATTTTTGATGTCATTTAGTGAGATATTAACCTTTGTCATAGTTAAATTTGGTCCTAAGCCATTTTATGTCACATAGGGTCACTTTTAGATCATTAATGAAGGAAGTATGGTTTTCCTTAGTAAAAAAGTGTTATAAACTCTCTTTCAATGTATAATATGTTATGGAATTGTCAATATTTTTAATTCTAATTGAAAACTTGTAGGTTCCTAATTGAAATCAAGAAAACAAGTGAAAAAGAGGAGGTTTTGGTAGTTGTATGACCTATAGAAGAAAGTGGCACATGGGTGAAGATTATGGAATGAATATTAAAATTCATTGATTCTATTTCAATAATTTATCAGCTTTGGAAGTATAAAAATGTACCAAAACCTTTTTGCTTCTCTATTGCTCCATTAGACATGCAAAACTAGTCAACATGTCTTCTGAAGGTATGACTAGTAAGAGAGGTTTCAAGTACAATGATCTTGGTGGTAAATAGTACACTTGGTTTGTTTCACATTCATGGTAGGAGTTGAAAGAATTATTTTCTATAATTTATGAACCATTCTTAAGAAGTTGATTATCTTGTTTTACTTGTTAATCACCATACTCTGTAGGTTTTGCTTATATTTGAGCTAGTTCATACAAATCAATCAATGAAAATTATTATATAGGAGGTATACATACTTATATCATGTCTCCCATATTTGTCTACATTTTTCAAGATGACTTGATGAGCCAAATAGTTCAAGTTGTAGGCTAAGACCACCATTGCTAGTTGTAGGCATGTTACACCAATTGTAAAGGTTCTTATCCTTTTGGTGGTTTCAGATTAGGATGATAGGTTATATTTCATGTCTCCCATATCATGGAATTAAAATCATTCCTTATAATCTCAATTTCAAAAAGTTTCACATAAATTATAGTCAAGAACATGACACAATCAAGTTTTCTACATATAGTCAATTGAGTTAAGTTTATAAAAAATTTGAAAGCATTCATGGAGGTGTCATAAATATTTCAAGGAACTGAATACATTATTGGAACATAAGAAATCAATTTAAACTATTCAAACGCTATGAAATGGACTGTGAGAACTAGTTTCTCATACATATATAGTCCTACACCATTAATGTGCACCTATAGGTTATCTTGTTAGGTTATCTTCAGATTAGGATGATAGGTTATATTTCATGTCTCCCATATCATGGAATTAAAATCATTCCTTATAATCTCAATTTCAAAAAGTTTCACATAAATTACAATCAAGAACATGACACACAATCAAGTTTTCTACATATAGTCAATTGAGTTAAGTGTATAAAAACTTTGAAAGCATTCATGGAGGTGTCATAAATATTTCAAGAAATTGAATACATTATTGGAACATAAGAAATCAATTTAAACTATTCAAATGCTATGCAATGGACTGTGAGAACTAGTTTCTCATACATATATAGTCCTACACCATTAATGTGCACCTATAGGTCTTAAGAAGTTGATTATCTTGTTTTACTTGCTAATCACCATACTATGTAGGTTTTGCTTATATTTAAGCTAGTTCATACAAATACATAAGAAATACATTATTGGAAAATAAGAAATCAATTTAAACTATTCAAATGCTATGAAATGGACTGTGAGAACTAGTTTCTCATACATATATAGTCCTACACCATTAATGTGCACCTATAGGTGCCTTGAAGGAGGCTAATCACATTTAGACAAGGCATTTGATTGGTTTCATGTCCCTCATGGTGGGAAGGTTTCATTTGAAGAAAATTGAAGAGGTATGGTACTAATTTTAGGCCATAAACTATACATATTGCTCATATCTCATATTCACTACCCTACATTCTATAATTTCACCTATAGGTGGCTCTCACAGAGGCCTAAAGGTAATCATAGAGGAGTTTGAGCATATTGGAGATTCTTATTTAAGGTCTTGAAATGTTGAATATGTCCTAACAATAATTGTGGATTAATTGAATGACAAGCAAGCTTGAGATTCATGTTCAAGTTGTGGAGACTTTTTTAGGAACTTATTACCTTAAAAGCTCCAAAACAAAGCTTGGGCTACTTTTGGTACTATCATATAATGAGGAAATAAAAGGTCTAAACAAGATTGAGTGATTCCATCATGTAGCCCTCATATATGGTAACACCTTATAAAAGAGAGTGAGTGGTTTGGAAAATAGAGTGTCATGATAGAAGGCTTCAAATCTATGCATTTGTTCCCTGCAGAAAGTCAGTGTTCTCTGTAGTATCTTGAACTTTTAAATGACACTATTGACCAAGGTGGCCTAACAAGAGCATATCACCATGTCAAGTGATTATATTGAAGTGAGAAGCATAATAGTGATTAAATATACTTGGATAGGAGTTTAATTTCAATGTATTGACCTATATATTCATTTACAGGTGTATATTGCCCTCAAAGTGTTCACCTACAGCCTGACTATAGGTACTCATAAGCTCCTAATGTGAACCTTGGATGATGGAACCTGAAAACACAAGTATTTTCCATTAGGAGTTGATTATAAGACCTAAAAATAATTATATTAGGTATATTATAAGTTACAAATGTTGAAATGCACTTATAGGATCCCTTTTTGCTTTAAGGATGGTCAACTAGAGTCAACTGTAGGGTGACAATGTACTAACATATGATTGTCTAGTCTTATCATAAGTATTTGTGCATGATGAGACAAGCTAAAAAGAGTTGTAATGGAGAATAAATAACTTCAATATGGTTTTAAGTCAATGTATAAGGTCTAATACACAAATTTAACCTACAAGTATCACTTTCTAAGGAAGAAAACATAACCACAGTTAACTTACAACTAAGCTTGGAAAAGTGGAAGGTATGAATTGAGATATAGAAAATATTGGGATTATAGAAATGTATAAAATGACCCTAAAAATAGTGATATACCATCTCATAAAATTGAAATAGATCATGGAGGGTCCTAGCTTTCAACCTACAATCAACACACATAAACTCTGCACAAAGTCAGTGCCTCAAGGGTTTGTCTTGGATTTTAAGGTGTTTAGGGTGCCATGAGTTTTCACCAACCTTGAAAATTTATGAATAGGGTCCCCATAACCTAATAAAGCCTATAATACATTCACCTTATTTGGGGAAATAGGGGAAGTGCCCTCTATTCTATCTCAGATAGAGGGCACTCCTAAAGAGCCATATCCTGCAGGTTGGTCATATAGATGACTAAGGAATGTACAAAAGAGACTTAGAGCCTTTCAATAAGATTTAAATATATTTTTTTGACATTAATGAATATATAAATCCCTAAGAGGTGATATAAACCAAGCATAGTGGTCCAAACCCACAAATGTATAGACATACTTATTAGGCCTTAATTAAGCCTAATGCCTAAAGGGTGTGTAGATTCACTTTTGACACCAAGTGAGTATTTTAGAACATTATAAAAACTTAATGGGGAGATATAAGGTGTGTATGAGCCTTTGGAATGTAAGTGAGGTCACAAAAAATCCATTTCTTGGCTCAAGAGCATGGTAGGGTTTACAAAATGAAGGAAAAGACTTGAGAAGCCAAGTTTGGAAGATTGAAACTATACAAATGCATAACATGGGAGCTCAAGGAGATATAATATGTTATAGAGGGTCCTAAACAAGGTTTTAGTGGAATTGTTTTTATGTTTGGATGTCACACTTTTATGAATAATTTGTAGAGGTGAAAACTACTCTAAACCCTCTAAAAGCCTTGATAATGAATTGATGAGAAATATGAAGAAAGAGATGTATTTTGCTGAGATATTTTGACTTGGGAGATGATTGGAACTTGTATAAAACTCCAACAGGCTTCTTCCCATCAATTTGGATTCTACCCTACTTGTACGGATAGAGTGTAAAACTAGTCTTATTGATTATTTTTGGAGTTTTTAAGGTACATAAAGGTTTCAAAAGGTGAGGATAACTTTGGGTGAGAGAATAAGACTTAAATTAACTCCTCATATTCATTTATTTCCTTAAAAAATCTCACAGGTATCTCTCCTAACACCTCCACTTTAGCCAATCCAGAATGACATATTGAACAAAGAGTGATCACCAAATGAGAAGGTGATAACTCCAATTGGGAGGCATTTTAAGATTTTATTAATGAATATAAGGGTATGCAGACCATTTAAAAGTCTCATAAACTCCCCTATATGGATATATTTGAGAAGATGATGAGAATTTTAGTGCCAAGTGTGAAGACATGTCTAAAGAAGAGTGATTGTGACTAGAGGTAGTAAGAACACTTGGCTAGAAGAATTTTGATGTTTAGGGACACATACAATAGATGTTGGAGTATGTTTATAACTCATACCTCATATTTAAGTGATATAATAGGTCCCTAATAGGTTGTGAAGTTTTCAAAAAAAGTCCAAATGATGAAGATAGTTTCCAAACAAGTAATTAAAGAGTCCTACGCTAGATTTGAGGAGTTTCATGCTTTTAAGGGACATTAATATAAGTATAAATTACATGGTCTATCCCATAATTAATTATTCTACATATGTAACTCCTTATCTCAACTTGAAAAGTGTTCTTGTGACTCTTGGACTTCATTCTCCTCTCTTCTCTCTCAAATTCTATAAGTACTAGCCATTTTGGCTCTTGTGAGATAATTACACACCATGTATGGTGAATCACTACTAGTTTTATGTTGTAATTTAACTTTGAATAACATAAACAATCTGGTTTTGAGTTCATAAACATCTTGTCAAAGTGTGCAAAGTGATGAATGGTGAGGTCTAGTGATTCTATCCTTGCTTCTCCTTATTCTTTCATGTCTAGTACAAGGAATTATCATTCTAACAGGTCATATAGAGTGTATCTATGGTTTTTGGATCCCTTAAATTATACAAGTGGCCTTGGATTCAACAATATAATCTTTGGTCTACTTACCTTGAGTTGTCTCATGCATATCACCTCTATATTGAAACTTTTATGTTAGAACATCGTAGGACTTTGAAGCTAGTTTGTAGGTCTTAGTTCTTAGTGAAAGAAGTATGATAACATTGTGGAAATACTTATGGTGTATCAAACCCTTATATTATCTTTATTTCATTCATACTTATGTCCCTTTTCCCACAAACAAATAGTTAGTGTAGGTGATAAGCACTTCAAGGTAAATTCACAGAGCTAGCCCTTAAACCTAGAGGTCTACTTCTACTATAGGTAAACCCACATACCTAGAAGTATTTCCATGTTGCCAAAATATTAGAGTAGGATCAAACAACCTCATATAGGGTGAAATATTTTTTGACAATAACTACCATCAGAATTAATCCTTGTTAGACTTCTATCACACCTTGAGTGTTGCTCTTTCCATTTTGGGACCTTCTCCTTCATATTATTATGGTCCTTATTCATCACAAAATATCATTATTTCTCTGAGACACCCACATGTTACCTTACTGAGTCCTATACCATCTCCTTATAAATTAATAAACCCTTCTCTACCGTAAAATTTTATAATCATAACTCGTAGTCTGAAGGTTACACTTCAAGGTCTTTTACCATCTTCCAATACTAATATCATTTCAAACACCTTGCCTTCAAATACCAGACCTTCATCCAACAATAATATAATATAAGGGTCCTTGCATTCTAAATCTAAACCATCTCCTCCTATTGAGAAACAATACGATCTTGGTGAATAATTGAACAAAACTCCTATGCATATTTTGTATATGTTATAAGTTCACAAGACCATATTATGTGATTTTATTAAAAAATCCAAGGTTCCCAATGACTTTAAACTAAATACCTTTAAATAAATTATGTGGTATTTATCCCCAAGTCAAGAAATTACATTTGATTAGAGTGACATGTCATCCTTTGGTCCCCTACATAACAACCCTCTCCATATTGAAGTCATTATAAACCACCACAAAATTAAGCAGGTAATTATAAACAATGGTTCAAGCCTCAATATAGATTCACTAAAATTGGTAAAAATCTTGGGGTATACTTAAGCTAATTTACATCCAGATACCATTATGATCAAGGCATATGTAAATGTAGAGAGAGAATCATAAGGTACTATTTGCTTATTGGTCATTATTGGGCCTATATTTTGCCACATTATCAACATTTAAATACCTTAAAATTTATTTCTTGGACACCCTTGGATCCATGAAGTATGTGAAGCTCCATCCACCCTTTACCAATATTTAAAAATCCCCCATTATGGAATGGAGGTCACTATTCCTAGTGACTTATAATCATACCAATATTGAAAGCATTTGGAAGCTGAATACAACCAATATAATTATTATCCTAGCACCAAGCATACACCTAAAAAGGATAAGGCCAAAGACCCTGAGTCTCCCTAATTAAATTACATATACCCAAGTGACCTTGCATCCACTTCCTCTACTTCAATTCCCCAAATATCCTCTCACTTCACTATTAAATATATGGGTATTGGTACACATAGCAGTAAGGATGAATTCCACATTGCCAAATTGTTAAAGTATCCCAAATCCCATGGTAGACCCAAGGCTATTAAACCTCATGATAATCCTAACATGATATGACATAAAAGCCTAGGTCTTAGCCCAAGGGCCCTCTTATATTTTTCAAGAAGACTTTGCTAAATCAAGATCAACCCAATAGTTTTGAATATTCTCAGTTGTAAAATGATAACATTGCATTTTGTTATCAAAGTATTGAGTATCCCATCCCTAACAGAATCTTATAGCAACAAGATTATAAAGGAAAAGTTTTGGGGCCAAATCAATAAGGTACTATTGAGCCTATTCTTGCTCCTAAGCATAAAGGTAGTCAAGGTATTAGATACAAACTACATGGGGTTGACCCTTTAGATCCTAAAAGTGACAATAATTTAACATCTAACAAAGATGAGCCCAATAATGACATAAACTCCTATAATAATCTCTATGACAAGCTTACCAACACAAACCTATTCAATACCAATGTTATTCTCACAACCACTTCTTTGCCTGAAATTCCTCTTACCCTCCATTATCCTCAATTAATCAATTAGGATCAACAAGATCAAGCTCTACCATTGGATAAATTTTAGAATGAATAAGTCCTAACATAATTCCTATGTCTCAGAGATGATATTTTGATTGGGGATCACAAACAAGGTTTTGAGATCAAATTAGACCTTGTCACCTACTTTGGAGGGTAGGTAGACTTATTTGGTCAAAATACAAAAGAAAAATGAAAATAAAACATTGAGGTCCTCTAGTGAAAACCTCTTTGAGGTGATTTTGGACTAGGAAAGAAGTAAATAAAAAGATAAGTCCCTTGATGGAAACCTATTTCAAGCCCCACTAGATGAGGAAGTTCACCTTTCTCCTTAGGAAGTTTAGAATTCTACAAATTCATATCTTACCTTTGGATCATATATTAGTTTAGAAGAACAAAGGGTATTTGAGTAGTTAGTTCAAGACTTTACATAAACATATGTCCATTGGCCATTACATGAAATGAATAATTTAAATTCTTATTACATGGGTGGATATGATGGTCCATAATCAAATGAATAAGATTAGTTCCCCTATGTACCTAATTTATTAGAAAATAGTTCCATGCTCTTAGTGGAAGACACCACATAGGCCAATATTAGCACATCAAATGATCCTAAGATAATTAAAATTGGTGCATCCCTCACTATAAGAGAGGGTGAATTCATCATTACCATTATTTGAGAGCTTATTGATATATTTGAATGGTCTTATGCAGACAAGCCATGGTTGGATCTATCTATTGTTGTACACTATATTATTATATGCCAAAATGCCAAAACCATTATACAAAAATTACACAATATGCATCTATGGATTGCTATCCTAGTGAATAAATAATTAGATTGCTACCCCATGTAATTTGAAATAGATCTATAGTTTATAAGGAAAAATCCAACCTATTCATCACTTTATGTCATAGCTTGTTGATTGCTGCCATTCTTTCACTCATCTATTGAATAAGGGTACCACTTTTAAATGAGATGTCAACTATCAAGAGGCATTTGAGTAACTTAAAACCTTTTTGGAAAACCCACCAAAATTGGTCTTGAAAATGATGGGTAAGCCTCTATTTCTATAAATCTTAGATATCAAACATGCCTTGGGGGCACTCTTGGCCTGAAATGATGACTAGGGAAAGGAACAAGTAGTCTATTATATAAGTAGGACACTAGTCACCTATGAACACAATTATATGCCTATTAAAAGGGCGTATTTGGAATTAGTCATTATATCATAAAAACTATGCCATTATATACTAAACAACAAAACCATTATTATTAAGAAGGTTGATCCCCTCAAATATCTCTTTTCTAAGGCAAAATTGATAGGTCATATGGCTAAATGGATCATGCTCCTTAATGAATTTAACATTGAATACATTAATAAAAAAGCCATCAAAGGGAAAGTCATTTCAAATAACTTGTTGAAGTACCTTTGTCAGATGTTTGTCCACTAATAATGCATTTTTAGGATGAGTCTATCTTCACTCTTAAATAATCACATCAATGGAAGCTATATTTTGATGGTTCTTTCATGACTCATGGTTTAGGGGCTGGTATTTTATTCATTACACCACAAGGAGATATTATTCCTAAATAATTCCAAATTACTTTCCCATGCACCAATAATGTTATGGAATATGAGGCACTTGTTACAGGGCTCTGCCTAGCAATACAATGGAACATTCAATAATTGGTTGTCTATGATGACTCATAGTTGATCATTAATCAAGTTACAAACCAATATTAGACAAAGGATAAGAAACTTATACCCTATAAAGGCATGATTTATAATCTCAAACAACACTTTAAATGTATCCAATTTGATAAAATACCTAGAACCAACAATATATCAACTAATACCATGACAAAGATTGTATCCTTGATAAAGATATCTTCTACTATCCAAGAATATCAGTTTATTATTGAAAACCTTCTCATGTCAGTTTAAAGTCATCCAAAAATTGAAATGGTATGTAATATTTCTAGTCCTGATTCCCCTCGGTACTAAGTTGTATATGTCTATATCCAATACCTCATTCTTCCCATTGACCTAACATGTAACCATACAAAGTCCTTTATTCACAACACATCTTGATACACTTTACTTGGTGCTATGATATATCATATAGGATATGATGGGATGTTGATTTAATGTTTAAACTTGGTTGAATATAAATTAGCACTTAAATATGTACACAAAGGAATATGTGGGGCCCATACAAGCATAATGGTCCTTGCTAAGAAACTCCTTAGGACAGGATATTATTGGCCCATAATGGAAGTCGATGTGTGTGCTCATGTTAATAAATGATTTGCTTATAAAAAAGATGGTAATTTAATACACACTCTTTCATGAGCACTTCACCCTATTAATTATCCTTGGCCATTTTATTTATGGGGACTTGATATCATTGGTAAAGTAAACCCCACTTCCTCTGATGGCCATAAACATATCCTAACTACCACCAAGTAATTTACTAAATGAGTTGAGGCAATCCCTCTCACTTAAATCACCAATAAAAATATTTAAAAATTAATCTTAAACAAATTCATCTAATACTATGGAATTCCCTCTTCAATTATATTTGATAATGGCAAGTCATTCAAGAACAAGGATGCGAAAACCCTATGTGCAAAATAACATATTAAACGTAGATGGTCTGCACCCCTTTATTCTTGATGTAGGAGCATCAATCTAGAGGAGGAAATTTTGAAATTTTGGCTTGTTTTTAATTAGTTTATAAATTATTTAGATGGCCTTAAAAGCCTCAAGCATGTTTAGTTTTCATTTTGATAGCTTAGGTAAACATCTAGCTAGTTCAAATTTTTAAATTTTGATTTCCTGCCAAAACTTATAGTTTAAAAATTTGAATTTTGTAGTGTGTTATTAGGATTTATAGGATGTGAAATGGCTTAACCACGTTCATGAAAATTACTAACAAGTTTTTATGGACCTTTAGAATCAATTTAAGGGTCTAAAGTGCTTTACACCTAGAAAATCAACTTTTTGAACTTGTCACCTTTGCAAGGAAGCTTATGAACGTTGATAGCCTCTTCAAAGTTAGTCCAAAAATGGTCATAATGATATAAAATTCGTGAAATTATAATGAAAAATGTTTATAATAATTTATATTTTATTGAATCCTTCAAAGAAAACAAGAAGAAAAAAGCCCTGTTCAAAAAACCTAATATACAAACCCTGTTTACATGTTCTTGATTAAGATTACTAACTGTATCTTCAAATTTGGAAATTTAGATGAATTTAAAAATTATTTGATATGTTTTTAAAGGATAATTTTTTATACTTTGTGATCATATTTGATAATAAATAGTGATATTCTTCTGGTGTTTTAGTGAACTTACAAATTGAGACCCCTGTTGTGGTGTGCTTTACTTAAATAGTAAACTATATGCTTTATTGATAATAATAGATGGAATTTGGAAATGGTTATTATATATTTTTGAAGGATATTTAAACAAATGAGGAGGCTTAAATCTATAGGAAATATTTCTCTATTTAATCGTTGTTCAAAAAAGTTAACAGGCAGACCCTTGTTTGGGAGTCTTTTATTGTATGTTGATTATATGAACATTATTTTTCATGTGTTAAAGTTAGAATAATTTATAAATACTTGTAAAATACCTATATATTTTTAATATATATTGAAAATTAATGTTAATACTTCAATAAGTTGTGATTTTCATGGAAAGTGGTACAGACTCTGTTACCTATTACAGTTATGTTTGCATGAATGTAACCTGTGTTGTTGTGAAGGTATTGAACCACATCCAATTAATCAAGAGACTTGAAGAAGATAAGGTAAGTACCTTTATTTTATTTGAAACACATTTAACCTTATTTGTTTCTTTCAATGTGAATTGAGCATCAATATAGGTATACAGACTTGTAAAGAGACTTTATTTGGTTACAGTCCAACACATTTTACTTTAGATAACCTAGACAATAGAACAATTAAACCTTGAAATCAATTGAATAAGTTGAATAGGGATTAAAGATACCTTTAAAAATAAGTTTTTAAATTTTAAAAGTTTTTGAACTCTCATAATGGAAATTTTTGTGCTCTTGGCTGTCTCAAGCCCTTAAAATGCCCTAAATTAGGGTTTTGAGTATATAGAGTTCCAACTAGTCAAATCTCTCAAAATTTTGGTATTATAAACCTATTTAAGGTCATATAACATATATTTATATTTTAAAGTATGTACGGACACCATAGTATGGACTTTGAGTGAACCAAGGAGAATTAGGCTTAAAAGAGGTCTAATTGGATAGGCCTAAGAGAGATAAAGTGGCCCTATTGAATGAATTGGGTCTTAAAATTTTAACCACAAGTGAATATACATAAAGTGTACTCATAATAGTAATTTATTTCTCAAAAAACAATGTATTTTTTTTGTACCATTAGGAAAATAATCAAAATAGGTCTAATAGACGGGTGAAATGCATAATGTGTTTGGTGAAGAGTTCTAAGTTGAAACTTTTACAAAGGGAATATCTACATAATTTTAGTATTAGAGATAACTTTGGATAATTGAGAATAAGTAGGAGAGAGAATATTCTTGGGGAAAGATAACAATTGATACTTGTTTGATAAATTACCTATACAAAGGTTCACAATGCCACCTAAGAGAAATAGAGGAGGTGTAGCAAGGAACCAAGGGAACCAAGATGTGTTGGTAGAGATGAGAGACATGAGACTTAGTTTTGATGCAAGGATAAATACTATATAAAGAGACAAAATAAGAGGAGTCCTAATAGGGGACTTGAGTGACAGGGAAGATGAGTCATAAAACTAAGAAGAGGTAGAGGGAGAAGAGATAATTAAAGGACCTGAAGATCAAGGTGTAGAGAAACTTGTGAAGGTGATCATGAGTCAGGGGTATAAACCAAAGGTAGAGTTACCCACCTATATAGGTGGTCTTGATGGAGATGAATTCATGGATTGGGTGAATGAATTAGACAAATACTTTGAGTATGAGGAGGTACCTGATGACAAAAAGGTCAAGTTTATAAGAACTAAACTGAAAGGGCATGCTTCATTATGGTGAGACTTCACACAAGATGAGACAAGAAATAAAGGGAAGAATAAGATGACTTTTTAGGATAGAATGGTTACTAAGATCAAGTCCAATTTCTTTCTAGGTGATTATGAGACAAACTTGTTTAGACTATTATAAAATCTAAAGCAGAAGGAAATGAGTGTGAAGGCATACACAAAGGAGTTATATAAGCTGACCATTAGATCTAGTCATGTTGAGGAGGATAAAGAGAAAGTGTCAAGGTACTTGAATTGTTTAAGATATAATATACAATATGAATTAGCACTTGTGAACCCAAGAACACTAAAGGATTGCTATCAATTTATACTCAAGGTTGAAGATAAGCTAAATAGGAGGCATAATTAGCAGAATAGAGGAAGGGGAAAAAATTTCAAAGGTAGAGGACAATAAGGGGGCATAAATAATTCAAAAATAAATCTTCAAAGTGAATCAAGAAATACACAAGAGCAATCCACAAGTTTAAGAGGTGGATTTAGAGGAAGGAGACCTTACAATAGAGGTGGATATTCATCAAGTGGTAGTGGATCCAATGGGTTTGTACGTAAATTCTTTAAGTGTAACAAATATGTTAGCCACAAGTATTGAGAGTGTCTAGATGACTAGCCAACATGAAGCCCAAGAAATGAAGGAAGAAATCAAATTACATAAGGTAGAGATGAAGAGAGAGTTTGCTCTCCATAAAAAATGGTAGAGCCTAAAGTGGGAAAATCATTGCTCATGAGGAGGGTGCTAATCAAGCCACCCAAATAGAAGGAGCCACCACAAAGGAAAACTCTCTTCATGATATCATGAAAATGCCAAGGTAAGTGTTGTAAGATGGTCATTGATTTAGGAAGTACGAACAATCTTATTTTAGTAGAGTGGTTAATAAGCTTGGGCTAAAGAAATTAACTCACCGCACTCCATATAAGGTGTCATGATTGAATAAGGGACAACAAGTATTGGTTAATGAGCATAGTTAGGTAGAATTTCAAATTCAAACCTATAAGGATAGAGTGATTTGTGATGTTATCCCCATGGATTTATGTCATATGATTTTGGGAAGGCCTTGGTAATATGATAGACAAACCATACATGATGGAAGAAAGAACATGCACACCTTAACCAATGACATAATTAGTTACACTTTGAATCCCTTGAAGGATGAAGAGAATGATCAACAAGTTGGTTCACATGTGACGATAGTAAGTGGAAAAGAGTTATTGAATGCCATGCATGAAGAAGAGATAGGATTTGTTTTGTTCATTAATTCTAGGACTATTATGATAGCCACTAAACTCAATAAGCTACCCTTAGAGATTCAAGAATTGTTGGAAAGGTATGATGATATAGTTATTGATGAGCTACCCAACACATTGCCACCAATGAGGAACATAACATAGCATATAGAATTTTTACTTGGAGGAAGTCTACCAAATAAGTTTGCATATAAAATGACCCCATAAGATAGTGTTGATATCAAAAGGTAAGTGCAGAAGTTGCTTGACAAAGGGTTGATCAAAGAAAGATTGAGCCCATGTGTAGTACCCATGGTGTTGGTACCAAAGAAGGAAGGTGAATGGAGGATGTGCATTGATTCTAGGGTTATCAATAAAATCACTATAAGGTATAGATTTCTACTTACTAGGATGGATGATTTGATGGATTGATTGAGTAGAGAAAGATATTTTTTCAATATAGACCTCAATAGTGGTTACTACCAGATAAGGATTAGGCAAGGTGATGAGTGGAAAACTGATTTTAAAATGATTGAAGGTTTGTTTGAATGGCTCGTCATGCCATTTGGTTTGACTAATGCACCTAGCAATTTCATGAGGTTAATGAATGAAGTTTTGAAATATTTCATAGGCAAGTTTTTAGTAGTTTATCTAGATGACATACTAATTTACAACCTAAGCAAAGAAGAACATCTTCATCATTTGGAGTTGGTAATAAGGAGGCTACAAGAAAAAGGTTATTGATTAACCTCAAAAAGTGTGATTTCATTAAAAGGGAGTTACTATACCTTGGATTTGTAATTTCCCAATGCATGCTAAAGATGGAAAATAATAAGGTGAAAGCAATCATGGAGTGGCCAACACATAGGAAAATAGGAAAGGTAAGAAGTTTTCATGGTTTGACAAGTTTATATGGGAAGTTTATAAAATTTTTTAGTGGAATATGTGTTTCCATCATTAATACTATCAAGGGAGACAAGAAAAACTTTGTTTGGAATAAACAAACAAAAAAAAGTTTTTAATACTTGGAGCAAAGGATCATAGAGCAACCCATACTATCATTTCCAGACTTCAACAAAGTGTTATAGATAGAGTGTGATGCAAGTGGTATAGTTATAGGGGCTATCCTAAGCCAATAGGGCAGACCTATAACATACTTTAGTGAGAATTTGAATGATGCTAAGAAGAGGTATTCATCCTATGACTTGGAGTTTTATGCCATGGTGAAAGCATTGAAGAAGTGGAGGCATTACCTTATGTTAAAGGAATTCATAGTATACATGGATAACCATACACTTCAGTTCATATCTAATCAACCTAAGTTGAACCAAAGACATGTCAAATGGGTGTACATGAAAAATTTACCTTCACCATCAAAGACAAGAAAGGACAAAGCAATAAAGTGGTAGATGCATTGAGTAGGAGGGTCTTAATGGTGAATGAAATTTAGTTAGAGAGTGTTGGCATTGAAGCACTCAAGGATTTGTATGAGGATGATGAGGACTTCAAGGAGGCATACCATGCATGTAAGCATCCAAGTACACTCAACAAGGATCCTTGGTTAGATTATGTACTTAAAGATGGATTTATATTCAAGGGAGTATGATTGTGTGTACAAAAGAGTTCAGTAAGAGGAAATATGATCCAAGAGAAGCATAGTGAAAGCATGGTAGGCCATTTTGGGCTTGACAAGACATTGGAGTTGCTTACTAGACAAGACTTTTAGCTTAGAATACAAGCAGAAGTGAGAAGGTATGTAGAAAGGTGTAAAATTTGTTAATTAGCCAAGGGTAAGATTACTAATGTAGGTTTGTATCAGCCCCTACCAGTCTCACATAGGCCTTGGGAATCCATCGATATGGATTTTGTGATGGGATTGCCTAGAACACAAAGGGGTTTTGATTCCATTTTTGTAGTTATTGATAGATTTTCTAAAATGGAACATTTTATACCATGTATAACTATTAATGATGCAACACATGTGGCTAATTTACTATTTAAGAAGGTCGTGAGGATTCATGTATTTCCCATGAACATTATTTCTGATAGAGACACCGAGTTTCTTGGACACTTCTAGAGGACATTGTGGAATAAGCTAGGCACTAATTTGAGTTTTAGTTTAGCCTACCATCCTCAAATAGATTGGAAAATTGAGGTGGTAAATAGAAGCCTAGGGAAATTGTTGAGGTGTTTGTCTAAGGACCATCCCAAACAGTGGGATCTTGTGTTGTCTCAAGTGGAGTTTGCTTATAATGACTCAACCAACAGGAGCACTAGAAAGAGACCATTATAAGTAGTCTATGACATGCAGCCAAGAGGTGTATTTGAGGTTAGAGATATCAAACATATGGATAAGATAAGTGCTAAAGGTGAGGAGTTTTTAGTGGTAATGAAAGAGGTGCATGAATAGGTGAGAAAGCATTTGGAGTCTAGTGTTTACAAGTACAAGAAACATGTAGATTTGAGTAGGAGATAAGTCAATTTTTAGGTTGGGGACTTAGTCCTAGCTCATATAAGGAAGGAAAGGTTCCCAAAGGTAAATACAACAATCTAAAAATGAAGAAAATAGGTCCTTACAAGATACTTAGGAAGTTTGCCAATAATGCATATGAATTGGAGTTACCTAGTGGAGTTGAAATTTCACCTATTTTCAATGTTTAAAATTTGTATCCTTATAGAGAATGAGATGAAGGAGAGAATCCAATAGATGAGGATGCTATATCAGGCCTAGGTTGGGCACAACATTTGCCTAAGGCCAAAATAGAGGAATTGGAATGCATATTAGACAAACAAGTGACTAGAAGAACTAGAGACAAGCAATATTTCAAGTATATGGTAAACTGAAAGAACCATATAGTGTAATATTCTACGTGGATGGTTGATCATGACATACTAAAGTGAGGGAGTACTCTAAAATCACTCATGGGTAACAACCCATGAGTTCTCTTTTCCTTCCTTGGGAGTATGATGCAGGAACATCACTCTTAGGGAGAAAATTTTGCAAATTTGGATTGTTTTACATTAATTAAGGGTTATAATTTTTTTTTATGGCCTTATAATTCCTCAAGAATTTTTATTTTTCATTTTGATAGCTTAGGTAAGCATCTAGCTAGTTCAAATTTTCAAATTTTGATTTCTCGCCAAAACTTGTAGTTTAAAAATTTGAATTTTGTAGTGTGTTATTAGGATTTATAGGATGTGAAATGGATTAAATAAGTTCATGAACATGTCTAAAAATTTTATATGGACCTTTATAATCCGTTCAAGGGTCTAAAGTGCTTTACACCTAGAAAATCAACTTTTTGAACTTGTCACCTTTGCAAGGAAGCTTATGAACGTTGACAACCTCTTCAAAGTTAGTTAAAAAATGGTTATCATGATATAAAATGCATTAAATTAAAATTAAAAATGGTTATAATCATGTATATTTTATTTAATCCTTCAAAGAAAGCAAGAAGAAGAAAGCCTTGTTTAGAAAAACTGATATACAGACCCTGTTTACATGTTCTTGATTAATATTGCTGACTGTATCTTCAAATTTGGACATTTAGATGAATTTAAAAATGATTTGATAGGCTTTTAAAGGATCATTGTTTATAATTTGTGATCATATTGACAATAAATAATGAGATTCTTCTGGTGTTTTAATGAACTTACAAATTGAGACCACTGTTGTGGTGTGCTTTACTCAAATAACAAACTATATGCTTTATTGTTAATGATAGATGAAATTGGGAAATGGTTAATGTCTCTTTTTTAAGGATATTTAAATGAAGGAGGATGTTTCAATATACATGAAATATTTATCTATTCAATTGTTGTTCACGAAAGTTAATAGGTAGACCCCTATTTGAGAGTCTTTTATTGTATGTTGACTATATAAACATTATTTTTCATGTGTTGAAGTTGGAATACATTATAAATATTATAAAATTCTTTTTTATTTTTAAGATAGAGTGAAAAAACATGGGAAGACTTCAAGAAGTTGTGATTTTCATGTAAAGTGGTGGAGACCCTACTACTTGTAACAGGTTATGTTTGCATGAATGGAACCTGTGTTGTTATGAAGATATTGAACCACATCCAATTAATCAAGAGACTTTAAGACTTTAAGGTGAGTACCTTGATTTTATTTGAACAAATTTAACCTTATTTTTTTTTAAATGTGAATTGAGCATTAATACAGGTATATAGGCCTATGAAGAGACTTTGTTTGGTTACAATCCAACACGTTTTGCTTTAGATAACCTAGATAATAGAATAGTTAAACCTTGAAATCAATTGAATAAGTTTAATAGGGCTCAAATATACCTTTCCAAACAAGTTTTGACCTTTTAAACGTTTTTTAACTCTCACAATGGAAATTTTTGTGCTCTCGGGTGTCTCAGGCCATTAAAATGCCCTAAAGTAGGGTTTTGAGTATATATAGAGTTCTAACTAGTCAAATCTTGCCAAATTTGGTAGTCTAAAACTATTTAAGGTTATATAATATATTTTGCAATTTTAAGTATGTACGGATGCCATAGTATGGACTTTGAGTGAACCAAGGAGAATTAGGCCTAAAAGAGGGCTAATTAGATAGGCCTAAGAGAGATAAAGTGGCCCTATTGAATGAATTAGGTCTTGAAATTTTAACCACAAGACATCTCCATAAAGGGTACTCATAATAGTAATTTATTTTTCAAAACACACTTTACTTTTTCCATACCTTTAGGAAAACAATCAAAGTAGGTCTAGTAGAAGGGAATCTAGTGTGTTTGGTGAAGAGTTCTAAGTTGAAAAATTTTCAAAGGGAATCTCTACATCAATTCTCAATTTAATGGCCAAGCTAAGGCTTCTAATTAAAAAATATCAAAATCCTTAAGAAGACTATCAACAAAGATATCTGAGATTAACACTTGCAATTATTTCCTATACTCTGGGCCTATCATACCAATGTATACACTCTTACAAGTGTAATGCCCCAATCCTTAGTTTTTGGCTCTAAAGACATTCTACTAAATGAGATAAAGTTACCCTCCATGCATATTTCATTAGAGGGTATCATTGATGGTGAAGATTATAGAGTGGCCACATGACTAGCCAAGAAATGGAACTCTTGGATAAGAAATGACTAACCACATTTAGTCATATCAAGGCATATCAAAATAAATTACACCATAGTTATAAAAATAACATCATCCTAAAATAATTCAAAGTGGGTGATCTTTTCCTAAAATATAATAAAGAATACTAATTTAGAGTGCAAAAAGAAAGGGAAGTTTGAGCCTAATTGGCTAGGTCCTTTCATTATCAATAAATTTATGATTATGGGGCATACATGTTAGCTACTCTAGAAGGATATGAGCTCAACTAGTCCATAAAAACTATGCATCTCAAGAATTTTCACACATGATTTAGTTGAACATTGTCTATGAGGCCCCCTTGCTTGGGGGTATTCCATTAATGTGTCTTATTTCCCCTTCCTTTGATTTGTCATTCCAGAGTCAAGCTTTGTCTTCCTCCTATTTCTTATTACTATCTGGATCTTGATTATGACCTATAGGTACTACAGGTGGCTTTAATAGAAGGTTCAATAAATAGTTCATATTTGGTCATCATTGACACATCCTTACTGATAGAATTTCAGAATATCTACATGTTTTTTCCATGGTTCCCCTACTTGGTAGTTCTTGACACAACTTCTTTTAGCTCTTTGGATCTCCTACATTCCCATTCCATCTATTCCTTTCACATCCTACATTGTTATTGAAGGGTGGTTATTTTATGCCTTTGTGTTGCTATGAAACATTAGTCCTTTCATGTTTCCCCTCTTTTTACCAACATCCACGCTCTTGCCATTTAGTTATTATTTGAGCACTTTCCTAAGGTTGGTTTTCCTTTGAAAGATAGTTACTTTTAGATTTATCTATATTAACTTCTACATATTATTCTAAAAATACCATAAACATTCAAAAATCCCAAAAAATCTTAAACATTCAAAACTAGAAAATCTCAAAAAGAGATGTGAAGCCAAAAAACCATTTGCCTAATTCATCATCATGTTGGACAATGGATTTCCATATTAGTTATAATATGAGTGGATCTATTTTAGTATCATGTGGATACATCATTATATTAGCATTGAATAACTCATAGGTGGAAAAGCTTTTTTAACCACATCATGATATCTCTATTACATTCAATCAAAATTGATCATTCCCACCATATGGATTATCCCATTCCCTTAGGCGTTAGATTGTAACATGGGTGGCTATTCTTCATTATAATTGGTAACTTATATAAAAAATGTTATCCATTCATTACACTCCCATTTATTAGGAGAAATACATCAGCTTGAGGTCCACACAAACTATGTAGGTAGCACTTAGCTACATAGGGTAGCCTGAGACAACTCGACCACTATCATCCCCATTTTCATTTTCCCCTTTATTCTCATTTTCACTCTCACCATTTTATGATCCTATTCACACTCTCAAAATTTTATGAGTCATTCCTATTTTCCTCTTTAATTAGTTTCATTCTAATCATTATCATCGATTTTCTGCTTTCCTATTCTTGGGAAAACTACATTTGGCCTAATGATCCACATGGAATACGTAGGTAATGTTTAGTTGCACGGGGAAAGTGAATTCAACTAGGCCACCCATTCATTATTCTTATATTCCAATTTTTAATCTAAATTTTCATGCTATCCTATTTGGAAATCCCTGGACTTGGGGGTATATCACCAAGAGCAACGTCTTCTTTCCACATTCACATTCACTTTGATTACTTGTTTGTTTCTTGTTTTCTGTTATGCTTTCTTTTTGTTCATTTAGTTAGTTATTTTGTTTGTTTATTTATTTTTAATTTTATTTCATTTCTTTTTATTTAATTTTTTTTGGTGCATTATGTTTTACACTTAGGTCTTGATTATCCATATCTTGAACTTAAGTTGTTAACATGTGTATCATTTTCTCTACTGGTCAATTTTTGTTTAGTGCCTTGTGTTTTACACTTAGGTATTGATTTTTCATATCTTGATCTTGAGTTCTTAGTATTTTCATATAGAATATTACTTATACAAGTAGAAAACACTGTTATCATGATTATTTCCATATTATGATGCATATTGTCATTTGAAAAAACAAATAATCAAGTGCTAGAAAGACTTATTTGTCAATGTTGTGCAAAGAGAAAGCATCACCTCACATTATGGTTAACACGTACTCATAAGAAAAAAAAACTTCTGAAACCTCATCAAATTTTCCATAATAAAAAAAAAACAATTAAACATTATGGCTACATCTGTGCTAATTAGGATGTACATCTCAAAATACACATACATAACTAGTCATTAACACATTTTAACATCATGATCAAATGATAAAATAATAAAATCAACATCAATCACATTTGATATCTAAATTAGGTACACCATCAACATAAAAATTAAATACAATAGAATCATGGCAAATAAATAATGTATCCACAATGATATCACATATCTAATCTACAACATGTGCCAATATCTAGGAATCAAAAGACTACATCATATATATCAAAAAGAATATCAGAGTCTATGTACATCAGGTGATAAAAAAATGGATGTTTGTATACATATTAAAATCAATGTTTATACATCACCACAATGCAAAATGTATAAGTACACTCAAATAACAACTTTGGCTCTGATCATCTCCAAAAAGAGTTTGCTCAAATTATTATCTTGTGCCTAGTGCTGGTGGTTACTACTGTGGCAACACCATAACTCTATGTTGAAGGGGTGATTATGCCATTGACCTATATGATGTTTATGTGTGTCTTGACCTTGAGGTGTGATTAGATCAATAACTCTAAATGTGCTCTTTGACGTTAATTTCCCTGTGCCTTACTAACATTACTATCTCATAGAATCTACTATAGTACATGGCCTCATCCTTGGACCAAATCATGTCATCCTTCACATAAGCTATATTTAATAATGCCCTAGATATCCCATTCTCAATAAATAATTATATTGCATTGTTTCACTCCCCATAGAGCCTATGAACATCTACTTGGTGCATTTATGCATCTCTTTGAGCCTAATATCACTCAATTTGCATTGTATCTCTCACTAATGGTTATGGATAGCTTTGAATCTCTCAAATTTAGCTTACTATGTATGATGGTTATCTAGGTCACCTACCCCTTTAGAATCATTATCTCTATATCTTACTCTACCCTATAGCCTAGTGGTCTCACCTTGATTTACAACTAATTGCTTATTTAACTCAACCATATCCCCCTCAAGCCTAGATATCTATGTGAATTTGGATAAAATCCTCTCTCTAAAGTTTGTCTATTATAGCCTGAGCCTCATCTAAAATCCCTGCTTAAGAGGGCCTTACCTGACCTAATGCATATCTTGACCCTTCTATGATAGCAAGGGTCACTTGTGTATTATACCCATTTATATCCTCCTCTTCTACATTTGGACTAGGGCCCTCTTCCATATCCACATCCTTCTTTGAGGATCCCCCATAGTTGCTACTACCACTGCTACTAACACTACTAATCTCACTATTACTGCATGTGTTATTTAAGCCAACATTTATATCCATAAGTGAAACCTATTGTAAAGACAACTCCTAAAAGGGCACCTACTACAATGATCTGAACAACAATTTAGATGACAATTCGGGTGATGGGTCCACCCCAATTGATGGCGGAACTTCCGAGAACCATAACTTTTACACCGTAGCTCCAATTGACTCACCGTTTGAACCGTTGGAAAGATAATAATGAGGGGAACATTATGAGATGGAATTGAGATCCACTCAATGAAGTTTGGCCCCATAAAACCCAATGGAAATGTCCCAAATTTCAATTTTAGTAGTGCAGTCTAAAAATAGTAATTCCTCGAGTTCTATATTGTTGTAAATCATGGAAGTCAAACCAATTCATCTCCCTTGATATTGGTGACTTTCCACATCCTCCCCACACCTTAAAAACATGTATAAATGAAGATGTAACCTGAAATGGAAATTAGACATCTCTTCTTAGAGATAAACATATGTTTGGGTCTGCAAATTTGATCAATAAAACATCTCTTATCAGAGATAACATTATTTGAATTGTTTTGTTCTTATTTTTTGAATTATATTTTAACCAAAGTTTTTGAGTTTTGGATTAGTGGTATCAGATTAGTTTGTCTTTAGAGTGTATGATCCCAAGGACAAGGTTAGATTATAGGAAGCTTGGGTGGAAAATAGAACTAGTAGAATATCCACCTATTCGCTCCAAATGACTTCAAATGGTAGAAAACACTAGGTATCCGATCCTTTCAAGGAAATGGTGAATGAAGCCCTCCAATATCAACAAGCACAGATGCTACAACAATTCACTCAAATTCTCAAATAGATCTCAATGGGAAATTCTGGCTCCTCATCTACACCCACACATCGTTTCAGTGCCCCAACACCCTTCAAGGTTCAGGTGAATTTTGATATCCCTAAATTTGAAGGAAAAATCAATGCTGATGTAGTAGAAAATTGGTTGGATCAATTGTCATCTTATTTTTCTATAAATAAATTCACCGATAAAGAGAAGATTACTTTTGATCTTCTAAAAGCATCATTGCCTGTCAAAAATTGGTGGGAAGTGTAAAAAAAGAGATTCAGTGTAGATGATATTGGCCTTGAGATGAAACCTACATGGGATGCTTTTATAGATGGTGTAAAGGAAGAATACTACCCCATTGGAGCATATGACGATCTGTATATAGAGTGGCAACAACTTCACCAGGGTAAGGAATAATCTATTCAAGATTACACTGACATTTTTCATTCTCTATCTGCAATATTGGGCATCCAAGAAAGTGAGAAACATAAGGTTCTCAAATATCGTGGTGGACTACAATGGTACATATGGGGAGAAATGGAACTCTTCAATTTGGAAACCATCGGTGAGGCATATAAGTTTGCAATGAAGATTGAGCAGAATCATGGAAGAATGAATATAAAGAATCAGTCTTCAAAATGGAAAAGTGACAAAGAAGGTCAATACACGAGGCCAAAATTGGAAGCAAAGGGAAGGAAAGACTAGGAAGTGGTGTGATTATCACAAATCTAGAACTCACTCCAAAAAATAATGTCAAGATATTAAATCACTACTTTCTAAGTCACAATCCTCAACATCTACTGCTCTACCTCATACAGACCCTGCAATCGAAGAGGTTGAAGAAGAAATTATAGATGCTGATCCTAAAGCCATTGTTGCTTCATCATAGATACACGATGAGATGTTAGATGATAAGGAATGGTTGTTTCACTCTAAGTTATGGGTGAAAGGTAAGCCTCTACACTTCATTATTGATAGTGAAAGTCAAAAGAATTTAATCTCTGCTAATGTTGTGAAAAGCCTAAATCTGTCCATGAAGCCTCACCCAAAACCATACAGTATTGGATGGTTGAGTCTAGGGAGAAACCTCTGTGTCACCCACTAATGTCTTCTCTCATATGCAATACAACCTTTCCAAGATGAGGTCTTATGTGATGTGGTCAATCTAGATGTTTGTGATGTACACTTTGGTCAGCCATTCATGTAAAATCGACATGGTATATATGAATCAATAACTAGAAGGATCACTCTCACTCTTGGAACATGATGCTATAGGGTACCAAAAGTACCACCTTCTACATCTGTCTCTCTGATTAGTGCCAAGAAATTTGTTCTCATGGTGGTCAAGCCATATGAATCCAAAAGGGTTGATGTTATAGCTCTGACTACACAAATAACACAATAACAAAATCAAATAGATACCAAGATGAAGAATTTTACATCCTTCCATCCATAGACTGATGGTCAAACAAAAATGGTGAACAATCGGGCCCTGCACAGTTCCATAAGTCATAGTCCCTTCCAAGTATGCATCAAGAATCAAATCAAAGTACAACTACCACACTTGATGAAAAATATTGATGCAATGGGGACAATTTCTTCTCAAGGAGGGAGGAATGATTTGGACAACAATTCAAATGACAAATTAGGTAATGGGTCCACCCTAATTGATGGTAGAACTTCTGGGAGCCATAACTTTTACACCGTAGATCTAATTGACTCACCGATTGAACCATTGGAAAGATAATAATGAGGGGAACATCATGAGATGGCATTGATATTTGATTAATGAAGTTTGAACCCCTAAAAGCCAATGGAAGTGTCCCAAATTTCAATTTTAGTAGTGCAGTCTAAAAATAGTAAGTTTCTAAAAAAAGTAGTTCCTTGAGTTCTGTATTGTTGTAAATCGTGCAAGTCAAACCAATTCATCGCCCTCGATATTGGTGAACTTCCACATCCTCCCCACACCTTCAAAACATGTATAAATGACTATTTAACCTGAAATGGAAATCAAACATCTCTTCTCATAGATAAGCATATGTTTGGGTCTGTAATTCAATCAATAAAACATCTCTTATCAGAGATAGCATTATTTGAATTGTTTTGTTCTTATTTATTGAATTATATTTTAACTAAAGTTTTTGAGTTTTGGATCAGTGGTATCACTACAATTTGTCTTTAGAGTGTATGATCCTGAGGATGAGGTTAGATTATAAGAAGCTTGGGTGGAAAATAGAACCAACAGAATATCCACCTATTCGCTCCAAATGACTTCAAATGGTGGATAACACCGAGGCATCCAATCCTTTCAAGGAAATGGTGAATGAATCCATCCAAAAACAATAAGTGAAGATGCTACAATAATTCACTCAAATTCTCCAACATATCTTGATGGGAAATTCTAGCTCCTCATCTACACCTGCACATCCTTTCAGTTCCCCAACACCCTTTAAGGTTCAGGTGAATTTTGATATCCCTACATTTGAAGGCAAAATCAATGCTGATGTAGTAGAAAATTGGTTGGATCAATTTTCATCTTATTTTTCTGTAAATAAATTCACTGATAAAGAGAAGATTACTTTTACTCTTTTGAAAGCATCATTGCCTGTCAAAAATTGGTGGGAAGTGTACAAAAAGAGATTCAATGCAGATGATATTGGCCTTGAGATGGAACCTACATGGGATGATTTCATAGATGCTATAAAGGAAGAATACTACCCCATTAGAGCATATGACGATCTATATATAGAGTGGCAACAACTTCACCAAGGTAAGAAACAATCTGTTCAAGATTACATTGACATTTTTCATTTTCTAGCTACAAGATTGGGCATCTAATAAAGTGAGAAACACAAGGTTCTCAAATATTGTGGTAGACTACAATGGTACATATGGGGAGAAATGGAACTCTTCATTTTGGAAATGATCGGTGAGGCATACAAGTTCACAGTGAAGATTGAGCAGAAGTATGGAAGAATGAATATAAAGAATCAGTCTTCAAAATGGAAAAGTGACAAAGAAGATCAAACATGAGGCCAAAATTAAAAGCAAAAGGAAGGAAAGACTGGGAAGTGGTGTGATTATCACAAATCTAGAACTCACTCCAAAGAAGAATGTCAAGCTATCAAATCACTCCTTTTTGAGTCACAATCCTCAACATCTACTACTCTACCTCATACAAACCCTGTAGTCAAAGAGGTTGAAGAATAAATTATAGTTATTGATCCTAAAGCCATTGTTTCTTCATCATAGATACACGATGAGATGCTAGATGACAAAGAAAGGTTGTTTCACTCTAAGTTATGGGTGAAAGGTAAGCCTCTGCATTTCATTCTTGATAGTGGAAGTCAAAAGAATTTAATCTCTACTAATGTTGTGAAAAGCCTAAATCTATCCATGAAGCCTCCCCCAAAACCATACAATATTGGATGGTTGAGTCCAAGGAGAAACCTTCGTGTCACCCACCAATGTCTTCTCTCATATACAATACAACCTTTCCAAAATGAGGTCTTATGTGATGTGGTCAATCTAGATGTTTGTGATGTACTCTTTGGTTAGCCATTCATGTATGATAAACATGGTATATATGAATAAATAAATAGAAGGATCACTCTCACTCTTGGAACATGACGCTATAGGGTACCAAAAGTACCACCTTCTACATTTGTCTCTCTAATTAGTGCCAAGAAATTTGTTCTCATGGTGGTCAAGCCATAAGAATCCAAAAGGGTTGATGTTACAGCTCTGACTAAATAAAAAACACAACAATAGAAGAAAATAGATACTAAGCTAAAGAATTTCACAGCCTTCCATCCATAGACTGGTGGTTAGATAGAAATGATGAACAATCGGGCCCTGCACAGTTCCATAAGTCATAGTCCCTTCCAAGTATGCATCGAGAATCAAATCAAAGTAAAACTACCACACTTGATGAAAAATATTGATGTAATGGGGACCATTTATTCTCAAGGAGGGAGGAATGATTTGGACAATAATTCAGATGACAATTCGGGTGATGGGTCCACCCAAATTGAAGGTGGAACTTTTGGGAGCCATAACTTTTGCACCGTAGCTCTAATTGACTCACCATTTGAACCGTTGGAAAGCTAATAATGAGGGGAACATCATGAGATGGAATTAATCTCCACTCAATGAAGTTTAACACCATAAAACCCAATATAAGTGTCCCAAATTTCAATTTTAGTAGTGTAGTCTAAAAATAGTAAGTTTCTAAAAATAGTAATTCCTTGAGTTCTGTATTGTTGTAAATCGTGGAAGTCAAACCAATTCACCTCCCTCAATATTGGTGACCTTCCACATCCTCCCCACACATTCAAAACATGTATAAATTAATATTTAACCTAAAATGGAAGTCAGACATCTCTTCTCATAGATAAGCATATGTTTGGGTCTACAAATTTGATCAATAAAACATCTCTTATCAGAGATAGCATTATTTGAATTGTTTTGTTATTATTTATTTAATTATATTTTAACCAAAGTTTTTGAGTTTTGGATCATACAATTATATATATATATATATATATATGGGAATATCCAATAAAATAAGCCTCACACCTTATCCATGTACTCATCAAGGTGTTGGCCTTGCTTGTCTATGTTGTCTTTTATTGTGGCCTCAACTACTCACCCCCTGGTGGCTTTGGTCTGGTAAACCATACAAGTATTATCTATGTCCACCATGCCACATAAACCCTAGTGACTCCTACATTAACCAACCCTACCTTATAACCCAAGACCATTGGTTGTATTATCAAAAATTTGGACATAACTATCACTCTCAAAATAGGGGGCCCCTACTCACTAAAATCCTATGTGATGCACAAATTGTGAGGCCCTTCAAGAATATCATGTTGTCTACCAAACTGAGTCTTTATTTGGTTAGGTCTATGCTACTCAACTATAAATTCATGATGGCCTGTAATATAACATGGGGTCATCATTTATCAAGTCACCATTTTATCCTCAAGCCATCAAAAATGATTATGCATATACATCCACTAGATGAAGTCCCCATCCACCATTTAGTTGATGGATCATATGTGGTAGTATATGTCTCCTTTATAGTCCCATCGACCCCCTATTATCACATACAACCCATATACCAGTGGCTCCTCAAGCTACCACTATCATCAATTTACCACTGGCCATTTTATATCGATGTGATCCTAAACCCAGATCTGCAGTAATGTGCAAGGTCCAATACTCTCCCCCTACTATAAGCCATCATATGTAGATATCTATAAATTTGGGCCTATACTACTAGGGCTCATGAACATCATATGTAGAGTCCATCATGTCTTGAATAACACCAATTAGGACAACGTGAAAATAGTGACTACTCTTATCAGGTAGCAATATACCATTGATAATAGCCATCAGGATCAGTAACTCTTGGTTAATCAATAAATGTACTCTATCTATTGGGATGGCCAAATCCTCCAAATAATTAATATTCACTACTATGCCAATTGTGGTGACATCAATGACACCAATAAATTCCTCTAGTACAATCAACTACCCTTACTATTGTATTTAATGAATTGTATTCCCCTAGATGGGAATCTAGAGTATATGTTATACCTCCTCTAACATAAAAATCACTTCTCCTATATGTAGGTGGAACATGATAGTCTCTGGGTTCTGGAACTTGACTAGTAGTGATAACAAGGCCCTACCTAGCTAGATCAGGGTCATTTGTGTGATGTATCTTAATTTGACTGCCTCTAAAAAGGACAACAACTCCTCTATCCATATTGCAAGCCTTTGTAAGATGCATAAATACCATTCACAAGAGATAAAAATAAATATCTTATCTTGCTAATCACAAAAAAATTAGTACACTATGTCACATAAAGCTCTATATAAAATAAGCAGATAATAACCGCCTATGATAAGTAAATTATTTTACCTATCTAAACTAGGCCTTCATCATTCACATTTAGACCAACTACTTATAATTTTAGTCTATTTTTTCACTTGGGTATTTTTTGTCCATTTAGTGATCTTGCTATTTAGTAGGGTATTACTGTAGCTTATTAGGATAATAATATTATTTACCTAGAATTTCTTGTTGTTTCCTAATTTTCATCCATTTTAATGATATCACCTTTACTCAGGGTGATGTTATCATTTACCAGGATTATTTCACTATTGGGAAGAGCATTCTTAGCATTTTGAGCCTCTTTGGCCACTTTAGTGATCTCACTATTTGTCAAGGTGATATTGCTACTTGATAGGGTGATATCACCATTTTCCTTGTGTTCATGTCATTTTGCCATTTTTGACCAATTTAGTGTTCTCATTGTTTTAATATTTTTGGCCCTTTTCAATGATATAATCAGTTTTATCATGTTATTACCATTTATAACTATGATATCACTTTAATTCCTCTTTATAAGGTGTAATAAATGCACTAAATGCTAGATTTTACAAAAAAGAAAGGTACCTATTGATGCTCCACTCCATGCTAGTCGTTAGTACTCTTATTTTCACTCGCCAACATGCCTCTGATGTGGAATACATGTCATTTTATTTGATGTCTCTCATCTAAATCTAGAGAAAAAATCTCAGGAGGGGAAGGTGAAAATGAATCATTTTCGCCCCCCAGTGGTAAATCTATAACTCCAAAACTTGAATTTTTATCCCTAGCTTGCCATTGTATTATTTTTCTTCCCTTGAGGGATTAGATATGGCTTTGTGGTCTATTTTTATTCATGTTTTCTTCTAATTACCTCATTTTTTGGTCTCTTTGTTCGTAATGTGTCTTTTTTTATTCTTTTTGAGGGCTCATTCCTCTACATTAGTTTTCAACCAATCCTTTGAGGTGGCATTCTAAGTGTCCCAAAAAAAATTTGAGGTATCATTGTGAACTCATTGTTAAAAAATTAAACAAAATTCAAAAAAATGTAAACACATCATTATTAAATCTTTACCAAATCATTTTAGTGACTTTTTCATTCTTTAAAAATCCATTGATTCATCTAGTGTCTCGCAATGCCTTCTAAAATAGGGGCAAAATGTAGACATTCAATTCTCATCATTTTCATGTTAAAATTACAATCATAATCAATTTATTACAATAACACATGAATCATCAAAAAACCTAAATTTTTCCACACATCTGATATGTACACATTCGAGCATCCCTAACTAGGGGAATACACCATATCCAACTATTAGCTTCATCTAGTTCACTCTGAGCCAAATTATTTTTTTGTAAGTGACATTTTGACTAATTAAATGGAGTAATTATTCAAATATTAATATTGCACAAAATTTAATCAAAATTATTTAGCTAATCAAATCAAATCAAATGGATAAGTAGAAAATCCATAGCAATTAGCTAAATTTATAATTTATTAAATCCAAAATTCAACAAATATTAGGATTTATGACATCATCACGACCTCATTCAAAAAGTTTGCAAACACTATCATGAATGAATAAATACTAATAATAAGTTCATAATTTGGAAACCATGCCTCATTAATGTAATTAATGACCCTAAATTAAATTGAATGATAACCACACATCTCATTCTTGATTCAATGGCTATAATCAATCTAATCAAGTTATAAATAGAGGACGTCCCGTCTAGGCATAACAAGATTTTTTTTTGTAGATTTAAAATGAAAAAAATCTATAAAAGCATCAACCATTCCTCACATTGATCAAGTTAAACCACTTGTAGACAACGAAATATGCGATCCAAAAGATCAAAGTGACATTAATAAAGACTCATAGATCTATAATCTGGGCACAAACAAACTTGAATCAGGTTTAGGGAAGGAATCCATGGGAAAGGTATATCATTTGCTTATGTTTTTATATTTATTTTCATTCTCTTAGACCATGTCCAATATGAAGGATTATGCTTGAGGTGTCTTATTCATTAATTTTTTTTCTTGAATTAACTAACAATGAACTAACCGATCTCGTAATCATAATCTATAGAGTATGTCATCATAGTAATGTATATGTCAATCAAGGCATGTATGTAACATTTATAATGCAAGACATATAAGTATCATGTCTATATATGTGTCTCAATAAAACACATAATATAATGATAAATGTATAAGACTACATAGTGATAGTACATGATATATATCATGGCACTACTCAATGTTAATAAGCTCAATAAGCACAATAAACTTAAGTGTTAATGTCACACATAAGGCCAAGGGCCATATGTAAGGGACATAATGATGCCACAAACAAGGTAAATAGATATGTTGCATCAAACAAGGACAAGGCCACACATGAGGGACACAAAAATGTCACATTAAACAAGGCCAAGGGCCACATATAATAGACAAACACAAACTAACATTTCATGTAAGATGACACCAACATTCGTAGAGCATATAACAAGCAAAGACTAGCTTACAAAATCAATATGTATCAATGTCACATCATATATAATAACATATTCATGTAGCACTATGTAAGATATAAGTTACTAGAAAGATATGTGTAAATAATCTAGGTAGCTCAACATGGTAGAAATGCCATAGAAAGATATAACATGTAATATTGAAACCTATGGAATAAAATGCCCTTACTATTGGCATGGCCATTAGGTAGAGGAAATTCCAACATCTCTATGTCCATGTGTAATATATATGTCTCGCACCATACTCATAGACCATGAAATACATGTGTATAAAAATAATATGCCATATACCAAACATGTGATAAATAACATATGCAAATAATGTAATCTAGTAATCATGTTATGCTCAGGTCTTGATTTTTGATTTTTTAAATATTTTGAATGTTTTTACATTTTCTTGAGTTTTTTTTTAATCTTTTTAGAATATTTTATATAGTCAACTTAGGCCAAGTGGCAATTGTTTCAAAAATATAAGAATGAGAGGGATCCTGAATAATCCACAACACATGTCAAAACATCATGTGCATTAGTTGCGATAACATGGCTATGTGGCAAAAGTGAAATCAAGTAATATGCCCCCGCTATATATGTGAATCACAATAATGTAGTTCAAGATCATATGTGGAGATAGGGATCATCATGCTCCTAGTGGGAAAGAATCAATGTGTGATTGTGTAATATGTATATATAAGTGTATGTGATCATGTAAGCCTAATGAAAGCCATAACATCCATAAGTAGTCAATATGTAAGAGTGATCAAGTAGAATTACACAAAGGATGTACACTAGAATCATTGTAAAATAAGTGTCTTGGATGTTCAGATCAAGATAACAATAAAAAGGCAATGGGAAATTGAAAACAAATCCAAGGGCTAGAATAATGGTCTATACAAGGGAATATGAACACATGTATGTCAAAACAAAAGAAAAAAATGGATGATAAATTTGAGAGACTATGTATATTATATTATGTATGGTGAACTCATCCATAGAATCACTGCAACCACTTATAAGTAATAAATGTTCATAATATGGATCATCATGAATAATTAAATTTTGATGTTACAATTATAATATTGTATTGCTAGGAAAACCTGTGCTAGCATGATATACACTACACTCATTATCTTTTGCATACATGCATATGAGTAACTGTACCATGTATTTAAATTTGTTTATCAACTATATCATCCTTTGTATCATAGGTATTAATTGAAGAAACAACTTCAATCTCATTTTCTTGGTCTAAATATTTTCCCACTTGAAATGGAATTAGTTTTACCTTCAAGATAAAATGTAATGTAACCTTTGTTTTTATCAATCATTTCCGCATTGATTGTAACCATGGTCCTCTAAGCACAACATGGTATTCACCTATATTAGGAATAATGTTGAATTTAAGACCACACACTTTTGAAGAAGACATTATTGGCAAATTGATTAATCCCACACATATTTTAGAGGCAATAGTTTGATCTATGTGTTGAAGATGATATACAAGAGATAATATAAAGGATATAATTTAAAAATTATTTTCTTGGTAGTCCATAATCTTGACATTGGTACATTGATTTCCATCTATATTTGTGGTGATAATGAAAGGTTATTGATATGAGGGATGTTTTGTAGTTTTCTCCTATGGAAGCACACTTGTGACACTAGTTTTTTATTGATTTTAAATTTTATTCTTGATAAACCCTTTCTTAAGGATGTTTTCTTGTTTTTACAACTTCATTTTCAATGATTTCTCTTTTAGCATCTTTTCATTTTAAAAAATTTCCCATTGTAACCTTTGATTATCTAACTGTTTCCTTTGTAAGGGTTATTTATGAAATATTTATTTTACCTCTTGTTCTTTTTGTAATCTTTCATTTTCTATTTGTTCCCTTTATATTGTTTACTTGTCTAACTTTTCCTTTTGTAATATTTTTTGTTCTAATTGTTCCTTTTGTCATATTTATTACTCTAACTATTTCTTTTATATCCTTTCTAGTTTTGTTTTTACCTTTTGTGACCTTTCTTGTTCTCATTTTTCCTTTTATAACCTTTCTTTTTTCACTTGTTTCTTAGGAGATGCCAATGTAGTGGGAATAGGATGCTTGATTGTAGAAGTTTTTCTTGAATCAAGAGGTGGTTTTATGGATTTATCTAATATAGGATCAACATTATCAATGATACTTTGTACTTTGTTCTTCAAATCCCAAAAATTGTTTGTATGATGTCCATGCATTCTATGATAGGCACAATAGTATTATGATTTTCTTAAAGGAGGCATAGGAGGTAATGTGATCAAATTGTTTTGAAGTATTTCTCTTAGAATCTCAATTGAAATTCTATTAATCTTGTGTATAATTTTTGAATCACTAGTTGCATATGTATCATGCCTTGGCTTCAATTCTTGAGATGGTTTATTTTGAGGCACAAAATATTTGGCTAGAGATGTAGATATATGATTGATGTTTGCAGTCTATAGATTATTTGTATATGTGATATTATTTTTAAGTGATGTGATATTTAAACTAAAATATTGTTTTGACTTTTGAAAATACTCTATAGGTTCTCATAATGATTATTTTATCTTGAAGGGTTTCTCAAGCACAAGCCCTAGGTACTTCTCATTGAATATGCACACACAAACCATCAAGAGGGTTTGTGGGAGGTAGATGGAGATAAGAAGGAACATTAAGATGAAATATATTTATATTATAGGATGGGTCACCATAAATCTTATGATCGTGATAACATAGACCTCCTTAGAGGTAAAATAGTTATCACCACCTTGAGAAAGGGTGGAAGGAAATATCATAGTAGGTGAGTGGCTAAGGTTTTCGCATTTGTTCTCCAAGTTTAGATTTATCAAGCCTTAAGAAAGTTATTAAGATTTATTCAAAACATAATTTGAATAGGTAAATAATAATATAGGTACTTAGGTTTTAAAAATGAAAACCCTAGGGTGGAAATTTGAAACCCTAAGAGGAAACCCTAATTTAAATTTAAGGTTTGACATGGTTTGATCAGTGTATGAGTTCACTTATATGTTTTAATATAATTTGGTTTGAAAACCCTAATAGGATAGAAAATACTAGAATAATTTGTATTGATAAATATGACATTCAAACATATATTTGAATGTAAAATATCAAAACTGATCACAATGATTTGACAAGTGATATATGCTAAATATAATAAGTACAAAAAAGGATGAATACTTGGATTTTTTGGTTGACTGTCTAACTATGAATACAATCTAGAAGTTGAAAATAGACTATTTAAAGCCTATGATATTTCTAGTTTAGGAATTACATAGGGTCAATACTATCAAATTTGGGTTAGTATTGACTAACAATACTGATCTGTAGTGGTTGGTGTTGACCTTGTGGAAAAGATAATTTGTGACCTTACAGTCACCTTTTCATGTTTGTGGTAACTCTATATGTTTGATTCCAAAATTTTATGATGTTCATAACTCTATAAATCAACCTCCTTCACCTTGAAACCCTAATTGTGCTTAGAGGCCTATAAAGCTAAAAAAATTAGGAAAGTGTAATGGGTTGAGTTGAGCCCAATCAGCCTCGTTTGATGCTTGACCACTTCCTATGCATTTGATACTCTAAGTAAGGAAATCAAACCACACTTGGTTATCCTACCTAGTGTGATTATGAGATTGTTATTTTTCTCTATATGCATACAACTAAATATTTGGATTTAATAATTGATAATGCTTACTTTAACTTAGATTTGGTATGCTTTAGACTTTGCTTGTGACTTTTCCTATTGATAGATTTTCAATTTGAGAAAAATAAGGCATATTTTCTCAATGTAAAATAGTGTATAGATGTGTATTATATTAGTTCTAAGTCCCTTTTCAAGTGAGGCCTTGATTTGTATATATATGAGTCTAATTAGGTGATTTTATCATGTTGTTGACATGATAGGTAGATAGGCTAACTTTATATAAATATTTAATTTTAAACGGTAGCCATTGTTAGGAGGGGGTTGGTATTGACCATATTAGGTTAGCATCAAGTAGAGATACCGATTAAGCAAAAAATTACTGACCCATGTACAAGTATACTAAACTAAACATCTAGAGACATTTGTACAAGATAGTAAGAAAGTTTGAAATAGACATTGAGGTCCTTATAGGTGTTTAACAACATAATATAAGGATTAAACTCATAAGGTATAATGTAGGTGTGAGATGATGATAGATTAGAACCATGTTTGTGCACTCGATTCATGCATGGTAATTGTATGTTAACTTATCATTTTCAAGTAATTAATACCATATTTTATATCTATAATAAATCACATGTGCCTCATGATTAGTCTTGGTATTTTGTGCTAAATGTTTTGGAAATGGATAAGAAAATATCTTAAGTTTTGAATTAGGTTATGTAATTGAATTATTAGTATGTGTGCTAACATCATTAATCTCAATGGGGTTATTATCAATTAAGTCTTGGTATTTTGTGCTAAATGTTTTGGAAATGGATAAGAAAATATCTTATACTTGAATTAGGTTGTGTAATTTAATTATTTGTATGTGTGCTAACATCATTAAACTTAATAGGGTTATTATCAATTAAGTCTCAAACTAAAACATCTATTAATTGAATGTCTTGTGCATTTATGCAAATCACAATATGCATTGATATTGAAACCCTTAGGTTGTAGCTTTATCATATAAACCTCCATATGTGGAGGGAGAGATATTATATTGAACATGAGTAGATTTTATAACACCTTATGAGGAGGTTCCAATAATCATGTATATTGCCTCCATTTAGGAGTCAAAAAGACAAGCCTATTAATAAGTTGTGAAACTACATTGACTGTTGTTTTTTTATCATTCTTAGTATCACTATCCTTGACTTTGAAATATGGTTTAATTCGAAACTTAGTAGTTGAATATGTCGGAGGGTTGGTCCCATACTTTAAATTATTCATGGTGATTAGCTTGACCACAATATCTTTGACCATATGACACATGTCATCAAAAGAATGGAAGCATTTGAAGGTAATAAACTAATAGATGACCAAAAGTAGGATTTATTTGAATATGTCTCATAATTCCTTGTTAGCCATAGGATTTTTCATTTTTGAAATATTAGTTTAATAGTGAAGCATATAGTCAATAATGGGCTCATTAGGTCCTTATTTGAGTTTTAAAATTTGAGCATAAGATACCTTCTCACTAATGTTGATAGAGAAATGAGATAAGAACTGGTTAGTCAAAGGATTGAAAGCATGTAGTGATTAAATATGAAGGTCATAAAACCATCACAAGCCACAGTCCTTAATGATCCTATTAAAATCCTCGTGAGTAACTTATTATTAGACATGTAGTATAAACATGCTACATGAAAGGATCTAATATTTACCATTAAATGGTGTATGCTTAGGTACAACAAATTATCTAAGGCCAAAGGATTATGTAATAATGCTTGAGGGTTTTTATAATAACCCCATTTATGAGAACCTTGTTCCATTAGAGAAACCTTGACTTGAAGATCAATAAGTTATTATATGAGTGTTTGATTGGTAGGCATATTAGATTGATAAATAATAGGTGATGTTACATGATTTGTAAGCCTAAGAGGCACAAAATTATGTTGTGTCAGGATATCCATAGATATCAAGGAATAAATTATGTTTCACCCATGGTAGGTATACTAGATGTAAGCATCACTTGTGTAGCCTTAAGTGTAGACACATGAAAGGAAGTAGGAGTAATAGTGGTCTAAAAACTCTATGCCTCTAAAAAGTGAATTAATATATTATAAAATCTCATCATGTTATTCCTTAAGAATGGTTTCCATAAATAAATTTTTAATTTCTTCTTTAGTTACATGTAATAATGCCTCAATCATATAGGGATTAATTTCAAAATATTATTTAAGTTCAACCTTATCTACATCATCAAACTGAGCATGAAAATAATTATTATTACCTTTTTATGTTTTTATTTTATCAAAATAATAACTATTCACATAATTGGTATCTTCCATTGTATCTATTTTATGATTTTTTAATATTGTATACACAAGAAAATGAAAACCTACTACAAAAGAAAATAAAATAAGGGGGAATCATAAATTAAGTCAAAAAGTCAAGCCACAATAAGAGATAAATCTAAAACTTTAAGAGAAATGGAAATTCTAATGTAGGATAAAACCTAGGGTTTTTGATCTCAAATCATTTATCAATTTCACCAAAATGTTTCTTTATTTTACACCTAAGAGATATAAAATAGTGGAAAAATATGCATTAATAATATTATGTAAAATATGGCAATAAGTACACTAACCTAAATTGAAATGGATAAATAGATAATGCATTGTTTCAATTTAGAATTAACAAAGCTAGAGGGAGTAATGTAATTATTTGACTCTAATTATATATCACTCATATAAGTATATTTTTACTTGTAAATGCTCTATAATAACATCATCAACTCATCAAACCAAAAATAGAGGCTGAAGACCTTTATAGATGTTGCTGATAGAGTCTGATCCCTACGATAACTAACACTTTATAGAGATTATAGGTAGTATCCATATGTAATATGTGGTTATGTAACTCTTGAGACCCCTACACCTATGATGCAAATGATTCATGTATGTGTGCATGATTTTAGTATTGTGTGATGATTTTTTGTTTCCATTTTTTCTAAACCCTAATTGTGCTTTTGACCATGATATGCCTTTTAGAAAGATATTATTTTGGTTTGGACAACCCCAACCACTTGTGTTCAATATTTTATTGTTTCTTACATTCCAATACTCCTATGAGGTCTCAAACCACACATAGTTCTCCACTTATGTGTTCATGCAAAATCATGGACAATCTAGAATGTAATGTAATATTTTAATCTTTAACACTTAGCACCATCAAATTTTGACTTTATGTATTCAAAATTGGCTCTATAAAATAATAACATAACCTTAGTTGATTGATGAAATTATAACTTTATGTATCCAACATTGGATCTATAAACTAATAATTTAAGGTTATGTAACTCTTGAGACCCTTACACCTACACTGAAAATGATTCATGTATGTGTGCATGCTTTTAGTGTTGTGCGATGATTTTTGGTTTCCTTCTCTTTTTTCCAAACCTTAATTATGCTTTTGACCACAACATGCCCTTTAAAAAGAGATTATTTTGGTCTGGACAACCCAAACCATTCATGATTACTAGTTGATTATTTCCTACATTCTAATACTCTTAAGAGGGCTCAAACCACACATAGTTCTCCACTTATGTGTGAATGTAACATCATGGACCATATAGAATTTAATTCAATTTTTTAATCTTCAACACTTAGCACCATGAAAATTTGACATTATGTATTCAAAATTGGATCTATAAATTAATAATTTAAGGGTTTTATATGTGTAGGACTTTTTGATAATGTCTTGATAGAGTGTTATTTAGTACCTTAAATTTCTAAGTGATTCTCAAGGTGATATCCAAATAATTTCCAAGTGAGTATAACCTTGGTAATGATTTGTATTCATAGATGATTCTTCATTAATTACCAATATGACCAACCAATTAAATGTGTCTAGGATGACCTATTAGAGACTTCCTAATTTGAAAAATCATCATTGAGTCTACCTAGACACTACTAATAGAGGCAAAACCCTATGGTAATGACATTATCTAGGCATTATTGATAGTGTCGTGGAAGTGTAAATCAATGATCTAAGAAATGGAAAAAGTCTGTTTAGGATTTCAAGATGTTCTTGTATGGACCAAGCTGATGTATGGACCAAGCTGATCATGAATGGATATATTTGGAGAATAGATCTGGCCAAGACAATATAATGGTAGATGGATATAAGGAAAGTATGCATTATTTGAGTGCTAAAGTCATATATGGTAAAGGTGTGTCAAGCCTATCATTTTAAGGTATAAAAGACCATATTTTAGTTCTATAGTTGCATTATGGAGCATATAATTATATTTAATTATCTAGGGAAAGGAAGTGAAGTCCTTTCTTTGACTTGGGTTGGGAACAATAAAAAGTGATATAAATAAATTTAGCCCTAATTCTAAGTGATTGATATATGTAGCTACAATGTTCATGGGGCTTGGGCCAACTAACCTTGCATATTTTCTATATTCTTAGGTGATTTATGGTAAATTAGGGTTATATTAAAGGAGAAGATATTTTGAAAATTTTATGCAACATTAGACAAAATTGAGTGAAGTTTAAGTGTGTTTTCCCATGTTGAAACATCTTTAAAATTTTCAAAACCCCTAGATCAAAAATGCCAAAATCATATGCACTTACCATAATTGGCCAAAACCTTCTAGAATTGAACCCATGATTTTGTGAAAAATATACAACTTCTTTATTTGTAAAATGGTTTAGGGTTTTTGTTCATTTTGTTTTTTTTGTCTACTTTCACTATTTTTAGCCTATGATAATACACAAGTAAAAAAATTATATTTTTATATGAACATTCTTTATCAAAATTTAAGCATTTAAGTATATATTTTGGCATATTGTATATCTATATTTATTACTCTATTTATTGTATTTGGATGGATTTTCCTTGTGCCATAATTTTACTAAATTTACATAATATTGTACACCTTGAGCACTCTTTTGTTAAATTTTTTTCATGAACTCATCCATTTTCAAACCTATCAATGTTAGGTTTTCATGCTCTCTTTCCCCTTAGGGTTTGTTAATGTGTTTTTTTCAAATATAATTTATTTTCTAAGAGTGTGTTTTATTGTGCTATTATTAGATCTATATTATGGTGGATATCTTTCAAAACCTAATTTACATGTGATGGCTTGCTCTTTAGATTTTGAAAATGCTTATATGGATGTCAATCCTTTTATTTTACATGTTTATATAAATAAAGGTAATGATGATTGGAATAATGATATAACTTATTATTATTCTAGTGAGGATGATCTAGATGAAAAAATAGGAAAACTTAATTTCAACCCTATCAGATGATGTGAACAAGAAAATAATATGAATGTCTTAGGTGTTGGTTAACTTAATTTAAACCCTATCAAACTTTGATTTGTTTATATATGGATCTAATTTGAATAATTTATTATGCCACCAACATGCTTGGATAATGATCCAACCCTAAATATGGGTTTGATTTTAGAAAATATCTATTATTGGGAGCAGGTCAATAGTGAGTAGGTTAGGTCAGTATCGACTGGTGATACTAACCAATTCTGGTGGAATTAACTAATGCATAGGTAGAATAAACTAAAATTTTGGAGATGTATGTGCAAGATATTTAATGGGTTTGAAATAAACAATGAGGTTTTTGTATGTGTGTAACATTAAAATGAAATGGTCGACTCATAAGATAGAATCCAAGTTTGAGATAATGGCAAATTAAGACCTTGTTTGAGTGATTAATTCATGCATGGTTAAGGTGTGTCAAGATTGTCATTGTAAGTACCAAAAATATATATTTTAGTATCTAAAAATTCCCCCCTTTATTCTATCAATGGAATTGCTAGAGCAAAAGGATAAAATGTACCTAGGTGTGTTCAACACACTTTATATTTGGTGTGAAGCTCCAATTGAGCAGGTCACTCAATAGAAAATCATAAAATCATTTGTAGTCAATGTCTATAGATTGACTATATTATGAAACTAAAAATTTTTAAATTTGGAAGGAACAAGGTTTAGATTACACCTATCTGTTGGTGAAAACCATGTTTCCATTATAACTTATTGGAGATGATGATTCCTTGTTGAAGCATTAGATAAAGTTGTGCTTCATTAACAAAGAACATGGAGAGTTAGGGTGATCATGCCCAAAAATTATGTAATTATATATCATCTTGGGTTGGGAAGACAATATGCCCAAATTCTCATGAATGTTCACATGTTATTCCTGTATGTTAATAGATGACATGTGTATGTAAAGAATATGTCATCTACCAAACATGTGATTAATAACACATGTAATTAATACAATCCAAAAATCATGTCATGTTCAGGTATTGATTTTGAATTAATTTAATTTTTGAAAGTTTTTGTATTTTCTAATTATTTAACATTTTTTTTTAATATTGGAAAGTGAAGCCAATGGCAATGGTTCCAAAAATAAAAGAATGAGAGCGATCCAAACAATCTAAAACATGTGTCAACATATAATGTGCACTAATTGTGGTAGCATGGCCATGTGGATAAAGTGAAATCAAGTAATATGCCCCCATTATATATGTGATTTGTAAAAATATAGCTCAATGGTGTATATTGAGATGAAGATTTGCATGCTCCTAGTACACAAGAATCAATGTGTACTCATGTGATATATAAATACATATGTTTCTTATCATGTAATCTCAATGAAATCCATAAATGATGTGCACTAGAGTTATTATGGGACAATTTTCAAGGATGTCTAGATTAGGATAACAATCAAGAGGTAAGGGCCAAGTGAAAACAAAGACAATGAATAAAATAAGGGTCAATGCAAGAGCATATAAGCACATGTATCTCAAAATAAAAGAGTAGAATGGATGATAAATCAGGGAATCATCAATATATTATATTCAATAGGCTATGATTTAAACTAATTAGGGTATATACATATGGGTCCAAGATCAAATACTATAAAATCCATTTGGTATTCAAATCTATTGACCTTATTTGTACTACAATTGGTTGGTGGTTCACTCACTATGAACATACCTTAATTTTTAATTTGATACTATAATTTTTGAAAATTATCTATATGATCTCCATGCATTTAATGATACAAACAATAACACATGGATTTTTTTATGGGATGAACATGAGGTAAAGTGATTAACTAAATTTTTTCGAAGCATATCCTATAAAATATCACTTGGATTCTTATTAACCCTATATAAATTGTCTAAACCATTAGTTGTAGATGTATTCTATTGTAGAAACCTACCTTGGAGGAAAAGTTATGAGACCTAGAAATTTTTAGTAGGGAAGCAAAAAATCAATTATCATTAGCATGTGGAGGGTTGTGAACACATGAAATCTTTTCTTCAAGTGATGTAACCCTTAGATATAAAGCCTCTTGAATTTTTTTTAATTGTGATTAAGAATTAATACTACAATAGTTATTTTTACTTTGATTATGTTGATTATCTTGAGTTATAGCCTTTCCTTTATCCTTTATAATTTTTTCTTGAGTATAAACCTTAGAATTCTTATTATATGAATTATCTTGATACTCTCCTAGACTAGTAGGTGTTAACATGTTATGAGATAAA
This sequence comes from Torreya grandis, assembly GCA_037957365.1. Classification (NCBI taxonomy): domain Eukaryota; kingdom Viridiplantae; phylum Streptophyta; class Pinopsida; order Cupressales; family Taxaceae; genus Torreya; species Torreya grandis. The sequence continues at coordinate 5,488,670 of JARHVA010000230.1, forward strand.
TACTCATCTAGTTCAATAAGATTAAAATTTAGCTTACATATTTTTTCATCCATTTGATCTTACATACCATCATCATCACTATCATACCAATATGTATCTATGCAATTAGGATATTCATAATTGACCAAAAGAGGGAGATATAGAATTTTCTCTTCTTTTTCTATGGTAACATGTAATGATCTATGTGTATCTTATTTAATGCTCTTGGTTGGTGCTTTGTCATGTTTTGTACCCAACTCACCCATCTCATATGTATCTTTGATCCCATGGGATGGGTTGTGATGGAGGAGTGATAGAAGAATCTTCAAAATATTATTGGTTCTCATTAATATATTGGGTCATATTATAATATCTAAAAAGGTCATCATATGGTGGTTGTGTATAAAAATATCCTTCATGTATGAACATAATACATTTGTGTAATGAGGATGGGAATGCTTACATGGCATGAATCTAATGTTTCCCCAAAATTAAGTTGGAATGTAACTTTAGGCATAACATGGAAAGTAGTAGGTACCACATAGTCTTACATCCAATGATATAGTTTCTATGTGGAGTATTATAAAATACTTTTATGCATGGATCTAATTTTTGAATGGTAAACATGTTGATACCTAATAATTATAGTAAGGTAGTGTTTCAAATGTTCAATCCAAAACCATTATCTACCAAAACATGCTTGACCAAGTTATTTTATAACTTAAATGAATAATGGGAAATTTTGCTCTATTATGTTTAGGTGGGTAAGTATTCCTTCTCAAAGGTAACATGATTGTCTACATATTTTAATGTATTCATGATAGAATAAAAATATGTCACTTCCATAGTGTTTTATGTGTTTTAGGAGTTTTAAAATATAATACCATAGCAAACAGTGTTGTCTAAAAGGAATGACTATATATATATATATATATATACAACAAAATAAAGTCAATAATATAGATTTGTCTAATCTAGCATGTGTAATATATATAATAAGTACAAAGTTAATAAGCAAAAAAAATTGTATCTTATTTAATTATCTGTTATGGATTGTGGTAGTGATCAAGAGTTGTTATAGTGATATGTTGAAGATACGAGTTTTGTTCATTCTATGTTTTAACTATTTTTGTCTTTCAGTCAGTTGCATCGATTTGGGATATTAATATCGATGCTTATGTCTATATCTGATGTTAATTTTTAGTGAGAGATATACATATAAGTGATCTCAACTTTAAATCACATCACATTACCCCCTGTATAATCTTTCTGTCTTAACTTATGCTATCCTATGTGCCAAATCTAGATAATAAGAAAACTTAGTTATTTTGCATTGTACCTCTTGAAATATGGTAAAAAGGGGTTAGTAACATGAGTTGAGCTAGCCCTAACAACCCTATTATTATTAAGTGATGCCCACATAGCCAATACTCCTAAGAGGGTCTTAGAATTGCATGTAGTTCTCCCTCCTATACATGTATGTGGAATTGTAATAGTATGAACATATGCTCTTTATCCTTGTAACCCTTGGTACAAGTAATGCAAAAATATATTTGGCCTTTTGAATGCTTTAGAGATTTAAAATAGTGTTGTAGTGCAATTTTATAGCTTGAAATAAATAGTACTTTCTTATTATCGAGTTGCCTTATCAAATTAGAATGTTTTTTAATTAGACCATGGCCATTGTATATATAAGAACCTTTTGAATTTTAATTAGAATCTCATGATGTGCAAAACACTGACCATAGGATGGGCAAAGAGGGCTAACAAAATGGTCAAAATGTAAAATATATGGTAAAAAGATAAGACTAAACAGTTACATCGAGCTTAAACACTAACATTGATACTAATGTCTAGGGTGAATGTAAGTGTATAGGGGATACAAATATTAATAAAATAAGCACAATAGGTATGGGTATTTGGTAGACACTAAATAAGGATAAACAAACATAGTACACATGCCTAAGGGGTAGGTAAATCAAGTGAAATAAGATGGAACCAAATAGGTCCAGGAGAGACCACATCACTCTATGTTTAATCATTAGAAAATAGGTATATGCATACAAGAAGACTAGTAATATGTGTAAATTTACCAAAATGTGTTCTACATTTCCCCCTTTTAATCTAGTAATGCAAAAAAAGTGGTAATTACTAGTTTAAAGGAAAATAAAATGCATACTATGGTGTGGAAAAAACACCTTGTCTTTGTTCGAGTTGTTCCTTTAATATTTCATCCCTTAAAAATTACCTACAACTAAGCATATGCCAAAAAAGATAAATCAATGTATATAATTTAGATATAAGTAATACTAAAGAGTAATATAAAGAAAGAGCATGGATAGAGTACACCTATGCATATGTCACATAGTAACTGGGTCTGAAGTGTTAGAAATTAGAGTGATGGAAATTAGAGAATTATGCATGGGAACTTGCAACCTCATCCATATCCTATCCAGGAAGATGATTGAGTCTATAAGTGGTAAAATTGTGTTGCACTATGGTGGTTATATACCTAGAGTAAAGAGAGTTAAGAGGTGATCATGCCCCCAACCTAGAATAGGAAGAGTGATACTTTAGCCATCAAAAGTATCATTTCCTGACGAGTAAAAATCAAGTGCAAAAGATATGTATATGTATGTCTTAGTATAGAATGAGTAGTGTAATCAAGATCACCCCAAAACTTGATGAGACTATATGATTTAATCCTTCCAATCACACCAAAAAAAGAAGAGCCAACCACTGTAGATGTGTAAGGCTCAATACAATTCATAAATGGTTAATCAAGGTATCAGTACATATAAGTTTTGTAAATTTTAATCCAATTTGTATTTTTTCAATATTAGGCACATGTTGCATAACACATGCACATTAGATATATCTTATGCTGAAACCATGTATAATAAATGGTACCAATGTATAGGATTTTGCCATAACTATGAATTTGGATCATATACCATGTATATTTTGCCAATTTGGAAATTTGTGTAAGTGTAGATATCATGATTCAAAAGTATGCCACCACTATGTATAAGGGTATCTAAAACTAGAATAAGTACCAATGTGGAGGACATGTTTTCCAAAACATGCCCCCACTATGAACTGGAGATGTTGAATATTGAATAGTTATGAAGAACATGCTTCCTAAGCATGTCCCCACTATAATCTAGAAACTGTGAATGTGTGGAATCCATATCCATATGACATGCCCCTACTTAATTTAAAATTTGATATAAGTACCACATACTGGATGAATATGGAGAACATGTTTCCAAAGCGTGCTCTTACTGTATATGAGATCTGTACCAAGTGTGTTTTGATTATGTATAACATGTTTGTAAACATGCCCATATTAAGATGCCCCCATTTTGGGAGGAGAGAGTATAATGTACACTTATGGTCACCTCATAAAAGGAATAATGGAGAAGTTTTTGATAGATTTTGAGTTGGTAATATTTGTAACATTATTTGTTGTATTATCTAAAATATCATAGAATATCTATGTAGTAAAATTTTTAATGATTTTTGACAATGTTTAAAAAATTTCAAATTTGGTATAAAATAGAAGGGGTCATTGTCTATATCCCAATGTAACTTAAGATTTTGAATTTGGATAATTGGGGCTCAAGATATGGTCATTTGAAATTATGCCAAGATAGTATATTAGGTGTGTTGGAATAGAATTTTGAAATAATTTGAATTTTTAAACTTTGTGAATTTTGAGCTCTAATCCTAGAGAGAAATAATGCCACATGGGAGATCTCATCATACTTTATGATTTGATATGCTCTAGAGTGACCTAACCGGTTAGGGCTTTTTAAAATTGGTAATTAATTGTTTGAAAATTGATTGATAATTTCAATTTTTTTTTAAATTTGCATTTGAGTCTATTTTTGGCATTTTTGTAGGCTATCATATGCTTGAATAAAAATAACAATACAACCATCCAATACTAGACATTACTATTTGATGTATGTGTTCTATGTGGATGCTAACATTTGAAGCTAGCATCTTTGTAATTTGTGCTTAGTTGATTTGATATTTCTATAGTTTTTAATAAAATGTGATCGCTAACAAGTTTTTATTGTTATTTTATTATTTGTAGAAGGATGTACATATTCAAGAATTCTGGCATGGCTGACACTATTACCTTTAGTGGAGTTGGGTTTAGATGCCATTGATTAGGTCATCATTGATTATACAAGATTAGGGCATGTGGCCCTATTGGGATAGATGTCATATGACATCCACTTCTTTATCACTCTAGAATAGAGGTGGAACCTAGATACCTATACATTTTGACTCCCTACAGGTGAGATAACCATCATCTTAAAGGATGTATATCAGATTTTTCAATACTTAGGGATGAGAGGGTGTAGGTTGCCGGTGATGGGACTCATGAATATATTTAGTAGTTGTATGTATAATTTACTAGCTAGAGGGATCCTATGCCTAAGCTTAATAGTATTATTCATCTTGATAACATTATCAGTGGTGATGTTCCATGCCTACAAAAGTTTATCTGTATATTACTAGCATAGTTTGTAGATATGAAGGGTTGGACAATTGGGATTTATTATTATATGTATCAGGTGGTTCATCATATTGAGTTATATATGATTAGATACTCTTGGGATTGTACTATATTAACCCACTTATACAAATATTTATATAGGTTCACACTTGAGAGCCATGGTGGTAGGATTATTGTGATGACTTTGTTACATGTCTAGGCATATGAACATATTATAGTAGTGCAAATAATTAATGCATCCACTTATTAGATGGGCCCACTCATAGGTTTTTTGTTGAGTGGTGGCTATTACCTTATGGTAAAATTCAAACCATGATGGAATACAAAACTATCTTGGATAGGCTTGCTCCTGATTAGATTGTGTGGCATCCTTATAGGACTTTTATTGGGCGGTTAAAAGATGGTCATGAGTCATAGAGAGTTTTTCTTAGCATGTAGTTGCTTGATAAATTTCATAGAGTGTATGATCTATTTTAGTATGACTAAGTGACATGGTATTTTGGGTTAAGTAAGGTGTGCCCTTAACACCATATCTGTGGCATCGCATAATATAGAGTGGGCACAAACCCCATGATAGAACAACACCGACTACTGTAGATTTAACCCTATGCTTAGGTGATGAGAGAGACATAAGAAATGATGTGGGTTATACTGATGGGTATGTACAATGGTAGGATGGGGTTTAATGGAATCTATTATTCTCTATTTTATTTATGAGTCTAGGTGCCATTCCTAAAACACATGATGGTGGTGGAGAGATAGGGGTGATGGAGGAGATGATGTTCCAGTAGGACCAAAACTAGTTGATGAGGTATCCATTAGAGCCACATGTGATTATATTAGTTTTGAGTTTTTGTATTTGAGTTTACTATAAAATTATTAGTTTATATATGCATCACTAACTAGTGTATTATCTCAAATGTGTGTAGGTAACCAAGAGTGGTCGAGCATGGTAGATCATCAATTCAAGCCCTTACTCATAGTGTGATGATAGATGTAGTTGGTGATAGATTTATAAAGAGAGTTTTTGATATTTTTGGTGCACATGTACCATTGCTTGATCTAGTTGTGAGACTTATGGTGACATACCATACGACAACCATAAAGCATGAGGAGTTGTGTGCATAACTAGATAGACAAGACATTTTAGAGGGTAGTTATACCAAGATCATGCAAACCTTTATTAAGTGCTATGATTATTTTAGATGAGATCATGAGGAGATAATGTGGTGTTAGTTGCTTTTGAGGAAAGAGTATGCATTTTTTCATGTACATAGGGCCCATAGTTTGATCCTGGTACATCTGCCTCTAGAAATGATGGATTTATGAATTTTTATAGTGATGGGGAGTATACCTTGGGGGATATGCCCCTAATTATGATTGATATGTTTTTTTGTGAAACTTTTTTACTAGTTTATATGTGTATGACATTGTTCATATGGACTTGATTTGGTATCTAATATATTTTTACTACTTTATTCTCTATTGACCATTATATGATTTATTAATTATATTTGAATTTCATTGTGTATGTTTTGGATATGGTAAAAGGTATCATTAATATTTTAATTTAATGATCTACTTGTATAATGTGAATTAGGAAGTACTAATCATATAAAATAAAACCTTGAAGGAAATAAGAATTGTTGGGCCCCTATTTCAGCTAAGTGTGGGTCCACACTAACTTGAAAAACATCTCAGCATGAGGCAATCATTTTGTATGGTTGTTTTAATCCCTTTTTATGCTAGCTAGAGGAATCAACACACACTTTACACTAGCTAGCTAACTGATTCCATGATGTCTTGGGTGTCTTTAAGGAGTGGTTATACATGGTAATCACAACATGATGGGTGAAAGGTAATGGAACTATTGGAATGATTGCAAAAATGTCCAAATTAGCACCTAACACGTGTAACTCCAACCTAGCATAAGATGTTTTTGCATGTTATAAAGTTGAGAGCTCGAACCAGTGAGTAGAAGAGACACAATTTAATGTATTGAAGTCCTAAAGAATTGGTCTTAGATATAATGATTCAACCACCATTAAAATTTAGGATTAACATGGATGCCTTTGAGGATCCACATTGTAGTTCCCAAGCTGGCCTTTGAGCCTCTAAGTCATTAAGAGCTTTAGATAAGCATTTACTTTGCTTCACTTTTCATGTACTCTTTTTATTGGGAATTTGTTTAATGAAAAATGGCATTGCACCTAATTGAGTTTGGTCTAGTTTATGTGGTCATGATAATGTTCTTTGAATTCGAATTGAATGTAATAGTTACAATAGTGTAATTTCAATATATGAATGATTAGGTTGTAACAAAGCTCTAGTCTAAGTTGTTAATGGCATTCCTGTGTAATAGATGATGTCAAAATATTATGTGAAATAACTTAAGTGTATGTAAGGTCATGTGCCCAAACTTTGGTACCTTATCTAGATACACAAGTCCATAATGAGCCTTCAAGTGAAAGCATCCCCTTGACCCCTCAAAGTAATTGAATGGATCTAGGTTTAGTGAAAAATAAACTTGCACCCTTGAGGTTATAGACTTAACTTGATAAAGGATTTCACCCTTATGGATAAAATGAGTTCCCTAAATAGGCTTACACCTATAAATCATCAGTCTTAGCTTAGGAAGGCTTTCACTAGTGAACCCACTAGAGCTTTAATTGAAATGACCAAGTCTTATAAGTAATGAGTTATGCAATGGCATAACTAGCCCAATGTGGGCCCTGATTCTTTCTCTACTATGCTTTGGGTGAGTGCATAAGGCTCACACTTTGTGTGAATTGATGCCAGCATAGTCAAGTGATAAATGTTGAGCACTATGGGAATATACTAAGTTTACACCTAATTGTAATGAGTCTAGGACTGACTTGGATAACTAGCTAAGCACTTAACTCCCTAAATGATGAATTAAAACCCCAATTAAACTATAATATTTTGGTTCCATTATTGAGACCCATGTTATATTTTGTTGTTGTAATGGTGAGATAGAATAATGATCTAAATCTCCCTCAAGAAAATTGAGCATTGGATGCAATAGGTGGAAGATAAATTTGCACTGAAGCATCCATATTGTAAAGGATAGAAGCTAAGGAAGTGTGTCTAGAATAACCTATATAATGCTTTATATGAGGTCTTCTTTTGAAAACTACCTAAGCATATGTACTAATGGTTGGATGCTTATACAACCCAAAGAAGATGAAGCTATAGTTAGTGATTTGAGTGGACACAAGAGTGCTTAGAGAGGTTTGATACCTTAGATGCCACTTCGACTAGAGATGTGGATAAATGGTGGCAAGGAACATTGAATAGTTACATGCTTGAGTTCGTAGTGTCAACATACTCTTGCACTGAAGAAGTAAAGTATCAATTTTTGTGCAAGCCCAAAGGCATGTTTATGAAAGAGTTCAGTGTAGAGCTTAATAAATTGATGGTAGATTATGGCTTTGAGACCATGAGAATGGAAGGTTGAAGTCCTTCCATGTATGAGCAACATAATGGGGAAGAAGGGGATGTGTAGGTGAAGCATAATGGAAAGAGATGATTAGATTCACACCCAAGAGGTTAGGTGATATAACTATAATAAGAGAAGGCATAGGCTGATAGAAGATCCAGAGCCTAAAAGTGTTGAGAGAACCCATAGTGAGTAGAGATGGCATGGGGAAGGATCTATTGAATTACAGTAGCACCAAGAGGAGAGAAATAATGAAGCCATAAATCGAGCTCAATAATTGATAGGTATGGAATAATCTAGGTTCCTACAAAATTTGACCATTGAAAATGCACTGGATGCACCTATCCCCTTTAAACCTATGGTGTAATCTCATGTGCTAGATCCACCATAAGAAGAAAGAAGAGTGATAATTGATCCTATTATCAACATAGAATTTGACTATTTTACAGACTTGGACTATAATTTTGTGATTAAACAAGTTGTTCCTTATGATGAGTTAAGTGAGGATACCTTTAGACCTTTGGGTGCTAGATCAACAACATAGAACATGAGTAAAAGCATTCTAGTTTAGTGAACATTAGCTATGCAGATTGGGAAACAACCCATATGAAGTGGAACAATGTCACAAGTGAGTAGCTTAGTGCCATTGAACTCAATGGTGCCAATAGTAATAAAGGTGATGATGCCCAACCTAATAACTAAAAGTGTTGGAGGACCACCACTACAACAAGTACCATGGGGTTAAATGACTCAGACGATAGTGCCCCCCATAATAAATTTACTATGAGATGGCCATGCACTTCCCAGAATACCACAATGTGGAAAATGCCATAGAACATGTGATAAAATATGAACTATAATGGCATGATCAGGGCATAACCCAGTTGGAGTGCAAGGCAACATAGTTCATGATAAATCTACTTGACCATGCTCATACTTGGTATAGGAAATTTGATCCTAACTAGGCTATGATTAACTATGACACTTTGAAGGAAGCATTCCTGAAGGAATTTGATATTCCCAAGTTTGAATAATAGATCATCACCATGTTTAAGGAAATTAACCAAGGACTATCAGAGAGTGTGCACCTTTATGATTTTAGTTTCAAAACTCTTCTTTCCAAGCTTCTTTATGACATTAACCCCTCCCAATATGCATAATGGTCTATTGGAGGATTGCTAGTACCATTTAGAAGAACACTGTCCATGAAAACATTCATGAACCCTTGCAAAGTGATTAAATCTATGCTCTAAGTTGAGGTAGTCAAGAGTGTTGATACATGAATTAACCTATCTATAGAGGTGTAGATTATGTCTATGGCCTCCCAACTCAAAAAACTGACCACTAGTTCATTACAAGATGCTCAAAGCAGATTATGGTGTACCGATTATGAGATAGAAGGATATAACAAGAACAACTGCCCTTGAAGGAATGTGCACACATTACTTCTAAGCTATGAGGTTTATCACAAAGTGCATGATGTTCATAACTACCCTTTTTTGAAATGCACCAGTCAAGTTAGCATAACCATATACTAATAGTTATGTGATGCCTACACCCATACCACAACTAATTTTTACATGATTGATGAGATGCATGAAAACATAGAGAGAGGTGCCTAGCAGGCAACTGTAGCAATCAGAGGTTAGGTGACCCAAGGAAATGAGGGCTATGGCCAATAGAATGTAGGATATGGAATGTAGAGAGGCACTAGAGGGTGAGGTGGAGGATCTGGCGGAGGAATATTCCCATTGCATTCATGTTAAAAGTATGATTTGATAGAGCCTTATCAGCATGACTACCCTACACATCCAACATGTGGGTATTATTGAGGAACTCATAAGGTTGAGGAATGCAATGACTTATACAATAATTTGACCTAAGGTAGGCCTAACATAGATAAGGGCACATGAATGATCATGTATGAGTTGAAATTGGTGAAGTGGACTCTGAAGGTACAACCAACCTGCATAAAGCCAATCAAAGTGTATGCAACTACTTGTAGTGGATTCACCACTCAACTACCAGCTATGCCAATACCTAAGTTATGCCTAGAATATGGGGAACAAAGCCACATAGAGTGTATAACATGGCCTAAACCCAAATCATATCCTTAGCTAGACCCTATGCACTAGAAAGATGTATTATAGTAGGCTATGAGTGTGATTTAAAACTTGCAAGGGGAGATCCAACTAGCATGAGACCTAAAAGCGCAAGATGATACCTTTCATAAGAATCAATATGGCCAAGAGGCTCAGATACAAGAGCTAATGAAGATATTACACCTCCTACAGATAGAAGGGATGCTACCACTATTAAATAACTTGCTTTTAGATCATACAAGATAAAATCCAATCGAAGTCACAGTGCCATGCATGGAAAGGGCATGAGAAGTTAGGCATGCATAAAATGTGGAGTATAATCAAGAACTCCTAGTGAATGCCACCATTGATGGTCTGTATGTGAGGTCCTCATGAACATAGGCACCTAGGTCAATATATTAATAAGGAATGTAAGGGAAAATATGGGTAAACTAGCCTTGAGGCCTTCCCCTCATGTAATTTTCATGTCTAGCAAATCTAGGACACAACCAATTAGAATTCTAAAAAACACCATTATAGATATCATGGGCATCAAGTTCCATGTTGATTTCAAAGTGATCAAGTTGGCTGAACAAGATAATTATCCAATGCTCCTAGGAAGGCCATGTTACCACATGAATAATGCCCATATGCATTTAAATAAGTGCTATATGACCTTTGAAAATGGTAAGGAGAGGGTAGTGATCCCCTTATCAAGTAACCTAAGACCCCCATATGTAGAAAATGTTGATCTAGAGGATGAGATCAACCATATCTACAACATCACTATGTAAGGTATCGAGACTCTCAACCCCAATGACCAAGGAGTGATTTTTTGGGATGATAGATAGTTAGCCTTAGACACCACCGATGTTTCTTGTGACTAATGGATCGAATAAGCTTATGAAATGACTAGTTAGAGGTGCCGTTTAGTGAGTATGAAGGTGCCAAAATCTATGAGAATTGGTTGGGTCCAAATTGATCACACTTCAAGGAGATGGTTCTCTTGAGATAGAAAGAAGGGAAATAAATCATTTAATCTAATAAAAGGTAAACTTGTCACACTCCCAAGATATGAAGGGAGCAATCTTGTGGAAGAATATGTCTGTAACCTTGAGTTATGCATCCCAAAGGAGGTAGATAGGATGGGTACACTGGTGTATACTTTGAAAAGCACTACCAATCATTAGTGAGCAATGTAAAATCCTAGCTTACCAACTTGGTAAAATATAAAATCAATCATCTACACCAAATTTGGGAGAAATAATGAGGATCTAGACATTTTTGCATACTCTGGTGATTCAGACCCAATAGTGCATGCACGATTGTGCAAAGAAACTAGGACTGACTATAAAACAAATACCCTAAGGAACTTATGGGTACATGCCTTATATATAACCTTAAGTATGTGGGCATGAGCATGGTACATTGTCAATCATATGTGCTGTGAGATAGAAAATTGGGATGCACTCAAGGAGAGGTTCATACACACCTTCTCCTTTTATTCATAGAACCTAGAATTGATCGAGCTAGTACAAGTAATTCAAAGGGTAGTGTTCAAAGACACTAAAATCCTAGAGGAATTCCTAAAAACATGTTTAGGGAAAAAGGGTTGGCACTCCTAACTTTCTTTGAGGAGTAAACACTTAATAGTGACTCAAGTGAAGAAGATGATGATACCTAGAAGGCATTCCACTAGATGATCTTGACGTACAAAAAGAAGCTTATGTGCTAAGTGGATGATAGAAACCTCGATAAGGAAGACCCTACTCATATTCACATAAAAAAATTGAGCTTGAGGAGTCAGGGACTCACTCCAGGCAAGTAATGAGCCCTACTGCATGTCACTCAAAACTACTAAGGTAGACATCATTTTAAAAGGGGAACCAAAGATGGCTACTCTAAGCATATATTGGTCTAACATAGAGCTGGTATGAATTGTGGATCTCTTGAAATAATTTCAAGACTTGTTCCCTCAAAATTGCTGAGACATAAAGGGCACCCATTGATCCCTTAGGAAGATGAACATAAAGTTGGTGGATGGTGAAAGACCTATCAAGAAGCAACCCTACTTAATAAACCTCAATCTCTACACTAAGGTCAAAATGTAAATTGATGATATGCTAGCTACAAGAGTGATCTACTTAGTACAAGAGTTAGAATGGGTAAGCCCCATGGTTGTTAGCATCAAGAAGGATGGGTGCATCCATATCTACATTGATTATAGACTATTAAATACTACCTACATCACTAACCCCATCTCAACTCTATTCACTAATGAAGTATTGGATGGCATTGTAGGTTGTAAAATATACACTTTCACTGATGGGTTCTTAAGATACCATAAAGTCTAGATTGAGGAGGAAGACAAGCCTAAAACTAATTTTGTGACTGAATGTGATTTTTTTCATACAAAATGATTCCATTTAGACTCAATAATGTACTAGCCATGTTCTCTAGAGTGGTGATAATAAAATTTAAGGACTTCATCCATAAGTTCCTCCAAGTGTACTTGAATGACTGGACAATATATGGGCTAGTGAAGGACCATTATAATAACCTATGACTAATGTTTGAAAGGTGCAGGTAGCTATAGATATCCTTAAACCTCAATAAGTGCATCTTCATGACACCCTTTGGAACCTTGCTTGGACATATCATCTATAAATATGGTGTGTTCATCGATCCCATGAATGTTATAATAATCATTTAGCTCCAGACCCCCTAAACATAAAAAAAAATTCATGCCTTTCTTGGCCATTATGGTTACTATAAGAAATTTATAAGGAGATATGTAAATATTGTGGCACCACTAAAGGATATCTTGCATAAAGATGGCCCATTCTACTAGGTCTTGTCATAAGAAGATTCTTTTGAAAACTTAAAGCTCAAATTGGATAACACACCTATTTTATAATTTCCTGACTAGACAACTCCATTCCATGTCCATGTTGATGCATCTAGCTCTAAAATTAACACCATTATGCCACAACTTAATGAAGTTAATATGCATCATCCCATCTTCTTTGCAAGCAAGAAATTAACCAAAGCAAAATAAAACTATACCACCACTAAGCATGAGGCACTGGCCATGGTTTATGCCTTGCAAAAATTTAGGCAATATTTGTTGGCAACCCCATTCATCTTCTTCAATGATCATGAGGAACTTAAGTATCTTGTGAATAAGCCTATTATCCATGGGTGAATTTTTAGATGGATAGTTTTATTTCAATAATTCTAGTTCTTAGTTGTCATCAAGCCTAGAAAATAGAACTCAGGCCTAGACCATTTATCCCACATCAAATTTGATGATGTGACAAAACCTATTAAGGATGACATGATGGATGCAAATATATAGAGAGTATAGCATGTCCTTGAAGATTTGGTAGAGATATCCACTTTTGTAACATCTATATTTGTGCCCCAGACCATGACAACTATAGAGAAAAAAATAGCTCATAGTTTACACCACTCTCTTTCAGCTCATTAGCGAAGAACAATATAAATTAGGTTGAGATGAAGTCATATGTTGATGTGTATTAAAACATGAAAGAGACTCCATCTTAAAAGAGGTGTATGAAGGTATAGTAGGAGGCCATTGTACCAAAGATGCTATGATATGCAAGGTGTTGTAGTTAGGCTTATAGTGGCCAAGTCTATTTCAAGATGCAAATGACTATGCCAGGGCATGTGACATCTACCAGTGCATAGGGAAGACTAACCATTGGGATGAGATGCCCCTCATTCCCATTATTTCCTAGGATCTATTTGAAAAATGGGCCATTGATTTCATTGGGTTGACTACTCTCGGATCAAGGTGTATAGGTGAAAGATACATTCTAGTGGCCACCAATTATTTCATTAAGTGGGCTAAGGCAAAGCCAATAAAATATTGCACAACTACCATATCCATGAGGTTCATTTAGTAAAACATCAAGTCATAATGGGTGCCCACTTAGTTTGACTAGCAATAGAGGGACACACTTCATCAATGAAACTATGTAGATCTTGCTAACTAAATACATGGTGGCACACCATAAAACCATGCTTTATCATCCATAAGTGAATTGAATCATTGAGGAATTCAATAATATATTGGTAAAGTGTCTCAAAAATGTATGTGATGTTGGTCATAAAGATTGGGATGATCAAGTGTCAACAATACTATGGGCATATCACATAACCTATAGGCACCTGAACAAGTCTACACCATTTCAACTAGTGTTTGGCACTAAGGTAGTTCTACCAATAGAGTTCATGGTGCCATCATTGTGTATTATGCATATTGGTGATTTTGATGACCAAGAATCATTGAGTGCAAGGCTATAGGACTTGGAGTGTTTGGATGAGGTGTTCACCCAAGCAAGGTGGAGCCAACAAATATAGAAGGCATGCCTAAAGTTATGACATGGCAAGCATATTAAGTGCAAGGTACCGACTGAAGGAGCATTAGTATTTCTCTATGACTCCAAGTACCTCAAGTACCTAGGAAAACTATAATTTAGATGGATGGGTCCATATATCATCCACAACATGTTGGAAACTAATGCATGTAAGATGCACACATTGTTGAGTAAATTTCTCACTAGGAATTTCAATGATAACTGATTGGAACCTTATAGGTAATAGAATGGCACTTGTACCATCAAACACTGAATTCTCAATCACAAGTCAATTATTTTGTGCTAACCAAAATAAATTTTGGCACAAGCCAAACATTTCCTTATATTTTTTATTGTTTTATGTTGTGTTGGTGATGAGTAAATAAGCAAGGTGATTTTAGGCCTAAAAATGAACTATTCTTGTGCTTCAATGTATAAATATAGTTGGGTGAGTTAAGCATGGATGCTTTCTAAGTACCTAAGGTTAGACACCTAAGTTTTTGGGCACATGAAACTCATTGGACTTTGAAAATATTAGTACTAAGTGACGAAGAAATGTGCACAAGATGATAGTACACATAAGATGTGAGAGAGGCACACATGATGCTAAGTGTGCTAGACACCTATAAAGAGAATCATTGGAGGACCAACACAAGGGATTTGTATGGGGTAGGATGCCAAGGTAAGAGATGAAAGTGCAAAGAAATCAACTAAGATAAAAAAGTGAACTTGAAATGAAAGTGAAATAGGAAAAGAAGATGGAAGCTTGGAGGCTAAATCATGTGCATGTAAAGCATTTAACCTAGGTTACAATAAGGAAGGTGAAGCTTGTGCTAAGTGAACAAAGTGTAGGAGGAAGATCATCAAGACAAGTTGACATCCACCCTAAGTTAGGTGGGATGTGACCATTTGAACTACATGTCACTTGACTAAAAATACCATTTAAAGAATTTAATGAGGTGATGGAAAAGGCACAAAGATCCACATTTAATGCATAGGTGATAGTGAATTTTCATGGATTTTGTGGGTTTTATATGATTCTAAGAAATCTAGGCACTACCATGCCATTACTCACCTATAATTAAGACAGTAGCTGAAATCAAGGTATAAAGAAGAGAAAGGTTGACTAGTTTAGGTTACAAACCTTAAACAAATTTAAACCATATGCATAGATCTAAACTAGAGTTAAGAGTGAGAAAAATATACCAAAGAGAATCTTGAGCACCCATAGATGAAAAAAGAGAATGTTTGAGAAAAGAGTGAAATTGCATTCCCTTTAAGATTGGAATAGAAGAGTATGGGGCATGAATTATGAGAAAATAAGACAATAAAAAACTTTAGTGATGTCAAGGCCACCATTAAGGATGAATTATTCTCATAATATAAATTCATATTCATAGACCCCATGACTATGAAAAGCACCAAGAAACATTAGAGGCTTCAATAAAGTCAATAGACCACATTTCAACACTAGTCGATTTAGGATAGGAAAGAAATAGATAAGTTATAGTCTACTAGAGGCACAAAAGAATTCCAAATGGTCATGAATGATAAAAGAGATAGCCAATGTAAATAAGAAGGAACAACTGGTGTAAGGGGTTAGCATCATAATAGTTGACCTTGAGGTACTTACAAATATGTCATATAGGGAGATGCAATTTCCATCAGAGGTCTTAGTGGGGGAGAATTGGGCATCATTCACACACACCTACCAATTGAAAGAATACAAACATCATACACCAAGTAATGTGCATGAGATATCAAAAGATTGGATGGTTTACACCAAATAAAATATAGAGGTAGGCACTACATTATTTGATGTCTCTATTCAAGACAAGCTTATGACCACCAATGTAACTTAGCTCTATGAGTTGTCATGTTTTAGAAAGCTAGAGGAACTCATGCAATTCATCCTTTCACATGTCCATGGGGATCACTTCTTCTTTTCAAGGAGGCACATTCAATTATTAGCGTGCCTAATTGGTAGAGTCATTGGCCTCCTTGACTCAGGTATAGACATCCATCAAATGATGGTGGATGATGTTGAAGTAGAGAGGGTTATGAAACTCCTTGGGTAATACAAGGGAATATTTACATTCTTAATAAAGGATATCAAGGATCCTAATATGAGGGTAGTACTATTCCTAGTGAGCTCAAATATTTCCCCAATGGAAGATGGATGGATATTAGTAAGGCCTACTTGTGCATCACCTATCACATGGCATAAGGGGTCAAATTCAACGTTGATAAATTCATTGATGAGAAAATGATAAGGAATGTGCTTGAGTGTCATATGGAATGAGAGACCTTTATGTGGGGGTTAATATTGATTTTAATAGTCATGGGGTAGATTAGCATTCCCAATGACAATGAAGAAATCTATGGGTCTTCTTGGTGCACAAAGACTCCCTGACACTGAAGTACTAAGACTTCACCTACCGCCCTTCCTTCTCCTAAAAGTATAAGAATCGAATGATGGGGTGGTGCACATAATATATATAGGCATTCAAGATGGAATGATGCATCCCTGAGGAGCTTCACCAAAACATTTATAAAATGATGACCTTCATCCTCTGCAACACTTCTGTGTGGTGCACTTGACACTCACAAATGGAAACTGTTTAGGTTGGCTAAAATTACCTTATGAATTTTCCATGAAGTAATTCAAGGATGTAATAAGGATAATTCAAAATGTGCAATATCTAGACATCTTGGTGAAGGTTGTGGATTTGGAGAGGAGCAGGTTGTGGTGCCAATATATGCACCCAGGAGAAAAAGATATAAAAGATGAGGAGGAAGACTTAGATTGCACTGACCTCCATCCCCTCCAAAAGGAAGTAATACTCAGGCACATAAATATTTTATATTATGAGATGAAGCCAAGAAACAAGGGTGCACACCCTATGAAAGATGATGGTCTCCCCTCCAGATCAGTGATGAAGGGAAGCTGACACTAGCAATGAAGAATATGTCTCCCTAAAAAAAGTGGGGAAAAATACTTAAAGAAATTCAAGAATGCCTAAGGTTAAAAATCACATTTAGTGAAGAATCAACTCCTTCCACCCTAAATAAAAATCACGTGAACTTCACACTAGGGACTACTTATCCCAATAAGAAGGAGAAGAAAAATAAGTCTAATGGTCTTATTTTGATGCCAACAATAACCTTGGAAAAAATGGAAGTGCAAGAGGTGTGTGAAGAGATGGAGGAGGAGGAAGAAGTAGGGATAAGAGTTTACATTGTCTAAGAAGAAGAGATGGGAGAGGATCCTAGCATTGAAGAAGTCTAGAAGGCCCTCCAAAGTGACACTACCATTATGCTTAGAGAAGAGAAGAAGCCAACAAGCACCTCATCTGAAGGGCCCTCCACACAACCTCCATAAAATGAGGAGGAAAAGAGAAAGGTGTGGAGGAAACTAGGAATGAGTGAAGTAGAAATTCTGAAGGCACTGGTGCTAGAGAAGAAAAGAGATGACATGAAGGAAGCCAAAATGACTCAAGAGCATATTAAGAGAGTTAAATCCAAGGGAAGGAAGGTCAAGGAATAAAATGCCTTATCACTAGTGAAAAAGAGGAAGGTCGAGAAAAAGAAGGCCAAGAAAGAGGAGGAAGATAAAAATATTACCATAAGCATGAAACTAATTGAGGAAGTGGCAAAAAAGGTGCCTAGTGCCTCCACTATCACAATAGACCAAGCTACACTATAGTTACACCCAAGTAGTTGAGGGGCACCTGAAGAAAAGGAAGGCAATGCTAGTGCCTTAAAAAATCAACAAATAGAGAGTACTGTGGAGACCCAACAAAAATAGGAGGGTGAAGCTGACACCAAGGGATAAGAAGAAGAGGAAAAAGGGGACAAGTCCAAAGAAAAACCACTAGATGAATAGGAAGAAACCTTAAAGGAAGGTGCTAAAGAGAGTGGTAGCATCGATGAAGAGGAAGAAAAACACATGGAACTAGCCATCATAAAAGAAGAAGGCACATAATTGAGCCTTAGGGAAAATATATAAAAGGGGTGGATAGAGGAAGAATTTTACATGTTTGAATACATGCCCCCTGAATCTACCATGATAGGGAAAACAAATATCTTTCATTTTCATTTGATAGCTACATGGATGAGCCTCACTTTAAGGTGCATAAAAAGTCTATTCTAGGTAGGATAAACTTGAGGAAGGGCAATAATTATTTATCCTAGATCCTTATGCCATAAACCCAATCAGGTCTGCTAATGCACTCATTTGGATGGTTAATAAAGTCACATGAAAAACATCATTAATGATGTTAGGGAAAAGAAATGGATTAAAATTGTGCCAGATCTAAAGGAAGTGTAGGCCATGAATTTTAAGTTACAACAACTAGCGTGTGCATAAAAATAGTCAAGCCATCCCTCTTGGATGGTTCTGACACATCGAACCTCTTAGAGGTTGATAAAGTATGCATGTTAGTGGAGTAGATGCTCTTGAGGTTAAATGTAGAGCTGATGCAAGAAGAAGATGACCAATACACCATGATACAAAAGGAGCTAAATGTAAAGCTTGAAGAGGTAAAATAAATCTTTGCCAAACTTCAAGAGGGTAAAAATATAACTAATGCCATCTTCTATAGCATCTCCAACCAGACATTAGTCATAGATGCATGCCTTAAGTAGGCAAAGGGGGAGAATGAGGAGCTAATGGCATAGGTATACATCACAAGTAGGTTAGAATGCACCCAGATAATGGGGAAGGTTAATGCCTTAAGCACCTATATAAAAGACCAATAAAATAACTTGGAAGCACTCTTTTGTACCTTATAGACTAAGGCCTAAAAATAAGGGGAAATCCTAGATAGAGGAGTGATAAAAGCTAAAGTAAGTCTCAAGGCCTTCAGAAGGGAATTGAAGAAAACATATGTGCTCATGCTCAACACTATCTTCATCAAGATAAATAAAACCATCGAGGAACTCAATCTTGATATCAAGGGCTTTGAAAACCTCAATGTCCAGCTAAAAGAGAGTGTGCCCAAGTTTTGCATGTCAAAAGATTTGAAAGACTAGTAATTTTGTATGGGGTAATGTTGGGCCCCTATTTTGGGTAAGTGTGGATCTGTACTAACTTAAAAAATATCTCAATGCGAGGAAATCATTTGGTATGATTACTATTTTGATCCCTTATTACACTAGCTAGAGGAATAAATACACACCTTACTTTAACTGACAGGTGACTAATGGATTCCATGATGTCTTGGGCATCTTCAAGGAGTGGATACATGTGGTAATCAAAATGTGATGGGTGTAAGGTAATGGATCTAGAAGAATGATTTCAAAAATATCTAGCTTGACACCCAATGTGTGCAACTCCAACCTAACAAAAGATGCTCCTGCATGCTATAATGCCAAACTTGAACTGGTGATTAAAAGAGACACAATTTGATGTAGTGAAGCCTTGTAGAATTGGTCCTAGATATAGTTATTTTACCACCACTAAAATTTAACATTATCATGGATGCCTTTGAGGATCCAAATTGTAGTGCCCAAGCTTGTTTGTGAGCCTCTTGGCCATTAGTAGATTTAGATAAGCATTTGCTTTGCTTTACTTATCATGTACTCTGTTTATTGGGACTTTGTTTAATGAATAATGGAATTGCACCTAATTGAGTTTGATCTAGTTTATGTGGTCATGGTAATGTTATTTGAATGTGAATTGAATGCAATAGTTATAATAGTGTAATTTGAATATATGAATGATTAGGTTGTAGCGAAGCTCTGGTCTAAGTCATTAATGGCATCCCTATGTAATAGATGATGTCAACATATTTTGTGAAATAGCCTAAGTGTAGGTAAGGTCATGTGCCCAAACTTTGGTATCCTAGCTAGATGCATGAGTCCAGAATGTGCCTTCAAGTGAAAGCATCCCCTTGACCCCTCAGAGTAACCAAATGGCATTAAGTTTAGTGACAAAGAAACTTGCACCCTTGAGGTTATATAACAAACCTGATAAAAGCTAGCACCCTTATGGCCAAAATGAGTTTTCCAAATAGGCTTACACCTATAAATCATTATTCTTAACCTAGGAAGACTTGTGCCAGTGAAGCCACTAGAGCCTTAGTTAAAATGAACAGGTCTTATAAGTCATGAGTTAGACCATGGCATAACTAGCCCAATGCGAGCCCTAGTTATTTCTCTACTACACTTTGGAAGAGCACATAAGGTTTGCACCTTGTGTGAATTGATGCTAGTGTAGTCGAGTGATAAATTTTGAGTGCTATAGGAAGATACTAAGTTTGCACCTAGTTGTAATGAGTTTAGGACTAACTTGGACAACCAGATAAGCACCTAATTCCCTAAATGATGAATTAAAACCCCAATTAAACTACAAAAAGAATGTTTTACTATAATGATCATGTGGTAAAGTAACTATTAGTTTTGATTTAGTATTCAACTTTACTAGAATTATAGGCATAATTAGTAAATATGTAGGTACCTATTTAGGAACCTAAATCTACTATGTAGGTGCATCCCATACATACATGACTCTATCTAAGACATGATCAACCAATGGTTCCTTGGTAGGATCAGTGTGGGAGTGATCATTCATGGTAGAGACCATGCTAGGAGAAGGAATTATTCTAATGGGAATATTTTATGAAGGTTGATGGACCATGTTTTCATTAAAAGTATTATCATGGGATGGATAAAACCTAATAGACGTGCCTCTAGTAGAAGTATGTGAATGAGTTCTATATGCCTCTTTCTTAAATGTAATAATTCCCTAATCTACTAATTATGTAAGCTTTTGATCAAGATCAAAACATTCAATATCTCAATGTCCATTACTACCATGAGAAGTTAAAAAGTGGTATCTTTTTACCTTATCAAATTTATGAGGTGCGTAAAGTGAATTAAGATGGAGTTTGATCAATCATTTATCCAACAAAGTTCATAATATATCATGTGGTCTATTTCAGTACTAATCAAACTAAAGAGGTTGACATATCATGGTGCTAATTGGTATAATTATGGGAGGTAGTCAGAAAACATGTTCTTTTCCTTTGTTTAATACTTTAACTATTGATACTTTGGTAGTTATTAGTTTTTTTGTAGAAGACTTTTGAATCAGTTCATGATACTTCGTAACATGTTTACATGCCCTTGAAACATGAGTATTAACATGCTTGGATGGTGATGGAAAAATAGGTAACTAAGTTTATGTATTGGTTAGAGCACATGCATATTTGTGCACATCCCAATATAAAGTATTAGATGAAGTAAAGGGCTTGAGCAATGCTCTCTCTCTAAGTTGAGAGAGAAGACCCCTATTAAATATAAGTTATATTTTTAAATATGAGGGTGCAAATTTTCATGAATATAAAACATCCTTAAATTAAATAAAATAGTCTTATAGATATTCATTCTCATTTTGGGTTAATGTTTTCAAGTGTTCCAATGGTAACTTAGGTAAGGTAAATTGGTGAAAATGTGATAGGAACACATCCTCAAGATTTTTGAAATTTGATACCCCTTCTATTAAAGTGTGATGGAATGCTTTTAATATCATTCTTTCATTTTAGGCCCAATGTCGAAAGGAGTGTATATATTATTGTAAATGAATAGTAAGATCCCATTAACCATCTAAGAAGGAGAAATAGGGCATGATAAAGTTTTGTGGATAAATGTATTTAGACACATGTTGAACAATAGGTTGTACTGATAATACATTATCCTAAAAAAGAGTCTCATGAGAAGAAACCTGGAACTAAAGAGTTGTGACTTGATGTTACAAATATCCCATGATAGTCATAATAGATAACATATCATGATCAAAAGTTGAAGTTTGTGCTAGGGGTTGTAAAATACCATTCACATGAAACTTAGGGATGGTGGGATCTATATCACTCTCGAGAGGAGAATCATCAAATGGGTTTATAATATTTTTTAAAGGAGTACCCATGGTTAAAAAAGTAAGTATTTCCTATTGTATATCATGAAGGTTAATACCATTGTCATTACAAGATGCTACTTCACTTGGAATTTGGTTAATTTCAATAGGAATTGGTGAAATAATCTCACTTGTACATGTTTGCTCTTATTTAGCCAAAAATACAAAAGTGGGAGGAAAAGGGCCATCTAACACTTTATTTGCAATATCATGAGTGTGTATGGGGGGTGAAATTATCACTTTCATTTGTACTCAACAAGGGAAGAGAGAATGGAATGATAATTTTTAGTTTCTTATATTTGTATGATTTAGCCTTTAAAACGAGATACATCAAGCGAAGTTTAAACTTTTTGTGTTTCCAAACAATGCAAGTTTTGTATGTGTTTCCTTATGATGTTCATTGGCACTCTCTTTTTTCCATTCAATAAATAAAGGGTGAGAGATAAGACATGTATTTTTATTATTACATATTGGAGGGGAAGAATAAATTGGGCTAGGTGTGTTTGAATCTTGTAAATAAGACATGGGATTTTCAACATTAATATTATTTGGAGGTGAAAGCATACACTTGATGTTGTCAATATTTTCTTTATGAGATACATTGGGGGAATATTAAACCTCCTTGAATATGTCAACATTAGAAGGGGGAATTTCACATGTAGTTGTTAAAATAATCAAAGAAGGTGTAGATGCAATAATTGGATTTTAAACACTAGGAATAGTATCATTTAACATGCTTGTTGTTTTAGAGAAATTTTGCTTGTGTTCTTTAGAAGGAAGAGAAAATAAACTCAAGAAGGGTATGGCTAGTAAAACCTGATATGTTGTGCATGTGTTGATCTAGATGAGTGTAGATACTCCTCTTTGGTTTGGGAGGAATGACCTATAGATAAGAACACACTTAAAAAATAGTTTGATTAGTTATATAGTAAGGTGGATTGCCTAGCAAGCTAGATCCAAAAAGCATGAACTTCCTTGGAGGCTTTTGATCCATGATTTTAAACAATCAAGTTTTGAAAGAGAAAAATAAAGTACTTGTATAAATAATATAAGGTACTAAAATTAAGTACAAGAAGTGCTTGATAAAAGAATATGTGAATTTGATTAATTATAACAATAAAAAAATTAATATTAATGTCAAATGGATCAGGTATAGTTCAAAAAATAGGCAAGGTTCTGTGATCAAGTAGAGGATATAAAATTGGGATTTGGTTGAGGTCTACTGGGTGATAACAACTTGTTGTTTATTTATCTGACAATGATCATCGACATTTGGGGTGACCATTAGCGGTTAGGGTAACCATCAATAGTTGGGGTAACTATCAGTGGTAAGGGATAGATCATCGATGGTTAGAGTGACCATTGATGGTTACTATGGTTTGGGTCTAGTCAAGAAAAGGGTGTTTTGATGAAGTCACAAAATGGAATTATGAGAGATGGGTTTGGGCTGGGTTAATTGCAAAATAGAAACAAAGTAACTGAATGATTTAAAATGGATACGTAGCTTGTTGGTTGTTGATTAGATGAATGCTTAAGGTAGTTGGTTGATAAAATCATTAATGGAGTCTAAGGTAATTTTGGTAGAGTAATGGTACTTGGCTATTGGATGATGGATGATAGCACTTTGGATCTTTGTCACACTTACTGGTTCATTGGATTGCTAGAAGAATATCTGTAAAAGGAACTCTGATGCAAGAGGCTCTAGCTCTGGATGTGGATGATTGATTGACTTTAGATTTGGATGCCTTTTACCCTCTCCTCTTATATTTTTATAGGAAGGAGGAGAGATGCAACATTATGTTAAAAAGAGGTTCAATAAGTAGTTCAAATTTATCTTTTACATGCATTAGTTTACACATGAATTAGATGAACTAAATATAAAAAAGCAAGATGGAGTTGACTAGAGTTTGACTATTTAGGTGGTGGAAATTTGACCATAGATGGTTAGGCATAACCATCCATGGTTAGGGTTACCATCAATGATTGAGGGTCAAAGGCTAAGTTTGGTTAAGGTAGGTTAGTGAGCCAATTTAGCTAGTTAGCTAACTAGACTTAGGTTTATGGTTAAAGGGTTGGGGAATGGTCCTTATGGGGTCCTAAAGTGGTTTAGGGGTATTTTGAAATCTATAACCATTGTGTGTGGTTTTTTAGTGTCTATATTTTACCCTTTTTTGTTATGCAGTTTGTATCAACAAATAGTAAAATAAAAATAGAGTGTAGGTCAAAGGTTTGGTTGCCTTGAGCATGGGAAGAGGTGTTCCCCCTCAAACTAGGAGTCGATGAGGTGAAATAGAATTGGGTGTAGGTTTGATAAGTGATTAAGTTGGTGTTTGATAGGTTGGGTATTAAAGTGCAAACATACACACATAGTATGACTAAATGTGATAGCCAAGATCATGCACTGACTAGGTTACCATTGTTGGTAAAAATTAAGGTCGGTATTAGAAGGATAAGTGACAAGTGAATCACATGACCGTATATGATAGTTAGGTTATAATTATAAACTCAAGTCTCCTAGATAGGGTGAATGTAGTTGTGGGCATCTAAGGTAGGAAGTACTCCAGAAAACACTAATTGGTCAGGTGTGTGCAAGGTAGCACAATTTCAAAATGTTTAACTTGGTAATGGAGTTGGTGCATTCAAAAGGACCAATGTAGGGTCTTCATAAAATGTGGCATCAGTTGGGCCAAAAAGGCCAGTGGTAAGGTAATGAGGTTAGTGGAGAAGGTGAGCTCCATTGGTGGGCACTTAGTTTGGTATGTGCTAGAAAGTTAGATGAGAAGTTATTGGTAGGAGGAGAAAACCCCAAAATGCTGACCATCAATGAATAGGATTAACCCTTAGGGTCAATCATCTATGGTCACCTTGACTATTGGTGGTTAGATGTCAACCCTAAAAGGGTTGAGATAAAAGAACCATGTGGTGTCTTATTTGTTCATTTGAGCATTGACTTTTGGCATTTTGTGAGAAAATAGCTTGCAACTGAGGGTGAGTGATTGGATGAGATTTGTTGAGGTGGGTTGAGTGTTACTGGAGGGTGGGTTTGATTGAGGATGTAACATGAATGAGGGAGGGTGCATGGCTAGGCCATAGGTCCTAGAGTTCTTCTTTGAAGATGGTTGAGGCATGAGGTAGGTAGTGTTTTGAATTGGTAGATGGTAGATTTAAGTTGGCAAATGCATTTGTTTTTTGAATTTGTTATTTGTGGTAGATTGCTTTATGGGTAGTAGTTGACTTAGGTTTAAGTTTTGGTAGTTTGGTGGTTAAATTTGAAATTGGTGAGGGTAGGGTAGTGAGGGCAGGGTAGGATAGGTATAGGTAAAAGTTTTTTGTTTGATTATTGTCAGTGGGTGGGTGTTTTAATGGGAAGGGTTAAGTTGGATCACTGATGGTCACATTGTAATGATAATTGGTGGTCATATCTAATCATCACCGATCACTACTGACCATCGATGGGTGAATTGTGATGACCATCGATGGTTGGTCTCATAACCATAAATAGTCACCCTAATCATCGGTGGTTGATGCAAAGTGGGTGAGATCTTAAGTTTGTTTGAATAGTTAAGATTTTGTAATGGTTGATGATTTATAGTAAAGTTTAAAAAGGTGAAGGTTAGGGTGTTCAGGTGAATGTTATAGGGTAAAGGTTAAAGTTTAAGAGTGTGCTTGGATGTTTAGATGTGAAAGGTAGGAATTAAATTTGGTTGAATGTTGTAGGATGGAGGGTGTGATTATGGGTTTAAGGGTTTAGCAGATTGTTGTGTATTTAGGTAAAGTTATAGGAGATAGATAGATGAGGTAAAGTAGGGTAGGTGAAAGAAAATGACATAGTTCATATAGGGAAAATAGGTGTCATTAGGTATGGTGAATTAGGTGAAAAGGTATAGTTCATAGGCAAAATATGTCAGTGAACTAATCATTTATTGATATCAAACCTTGCAGGCATGGGAAAGGATATAGATACAAGACCAGGTGCCCTAGATCTTAGATGAGATATATCGAGGTATGACCACTAATTATTGGGCCCATATGGAGAAGGCGGGTCTCAATGGTATGATGCATTAATATCATGTGCCACAAGATGTGGCTATGATAGTGACACTCATTAAGAGATGGGATCCTACCACTAACACCTTTCTACTTTTGATAGGGAAGATGACTATTCTACCTGAGGATATACATAGGATCATGTAGCTACCCATATGAGAGGACCTGAACTATCGCATAGAGAGAGATGAGTGAGATGAGTTCATGGAGATATTGTATGGGGATGACCTTGATTTTTTGAGGTGATATGTAAGACGCTTCATCTATAATCCATTATACTAGACGAATAGAGATGCACAATGTCTTTTGACCATGATGATGATAGTGGTGACATGATACATGTTGCCTGATTTGAGTAGTAAGAGGTTCCCTTACTTATTGTTGAGGGTATTGGTGGAGATGTTTTTGGGTCACATAGTGTTTTCATGGGCACCTATGCTATTGGTTCAAATTTATAGGGAGTTATGGGGATTCTAATCCCATAGGAGGTATGGTATCAGTGTAAGGTTTGTTCTACATTGTTGGGCATATGAGCACATTTGGGTACTAAAGATGATGGGGATCTGTAGAAGGGGTATGCTCAAATGAGATACTAAGTTGGATTTATGTTATGGAGATATGATTTTTCCATCTTAGGACTAGGTAGAATGTTAAGGTGTGGAGCCTAAAAGCTTCACCAAGGAGAGCATTACCAAAGTTACAGGTTTACACAGTCACCGGCGTCGGTCAGGAGCGACCAACATCGGTCAGGAGTAGTTCAAGAGATGCTAGCGTGGACAGGGATCAACCGACGTCAGTCACAGGAAAGCAGGTAGGAACCGGCATCGGTTACCTGTGCGTCCAGAAAGCTATTTGCAAGGACAGAACTGAGTGTTTGCATGATGAGATTAAGTTGTAGTCTTAAGTCCGCGTCTCTATTATTAGTAAGACTATTTTTAGAGCCCTTGTTCAAGAGGATTAACTATTGGTTGTAAATGCATGCTCAAGTTTCCTAATTCTATATGTAGGAAAGATCTTCTTAGCTTATTGTAGTTCATTATATGTGAATGTTGAAGAACAATACATAATTGTATAGGTGAATCAATCCAGGTTGTTGGAGTTGATTGTACTTGAGAGAGAGAGAGCTCTTGAGGGAAAGAGATCTAGAGAGAGATCTATAAATCTGAGAGAGGTGTGAAAGAAAAAAGTTTCTTCAATTGTATTCCTTCTGTAAAGAGTTTAATACAAGTTTTTAGGGTGGTTTCTTGTATCTCTTATTCTTTGCTATTTATCATTCTAGTTACTTATCTATCTAATTTAATTCTACGGTTTATTACTTTCATAAGTGTAATCAAATTGTTGGTTGATCCCCAACAAGTGGTATCAGAGCGTGGTTGCAGGTTCAGAGCTTGATATCCATAAGTGGTATCAGAGCTCAGGTTCACTAACAGGTGGTTCAGATTTGTGTAGTGTGTATTGATTACAGGTTGCTCACAGGGGTTTTTGCAGGGATTTCTATTTGAGTGGGAGAAGCAATGGCAGAAGAAAGTAAACTGAGAATGGAGAAGTTCAATGGCAAAAATTATCAACATTGGAGAATGCAGATAGAGGACTATCTGTATCAGAAAGATCTATACTTACCATTAGGTGGGATTGCAAAGAAGCCCACAGACATGGATGATGAAGAATGGGAAGTTCTTGATAGAAAGGCTCTGGGGTCTATAAGACTGAGTCTAGCATCTACTGTGATATCTAATTTATCACAAGCAAAGACAACAGTAGAGTTGATGACTACTTTAGCAAATTTATATGAAAAACCCTCAGCTTCTAATAAGGTATATCTTATGAAGCAGTTATTTAATTTGCATATGCAGGAAGGTGGATCTGTATCTAATCATCTGAATGATTTCCATGGAATTGTTAATCAATTAAGTTCAGTTAACATTGTGTTTGATGATGAAATAAAAGCTCTTTTAATATTATGTTCTTTGCCTAAAAGCTGGCATAGCTTGGTAATGGCAGTTTCTAATACTGCATCTACTTCAAATATTTTAAAAGTAGAGGATGTTGTTAGTGTTATCTTGAATGAGGAAATTTGTAGGAAAAGCATAGAGGAAACATCAGGAAACACTTTAAGTTTTGAGAGCAGAGGAAGGCAAAAAGAGAAGAGCAAGATCTAAGTCTAAGGTGAGAGGTAGATCCAAATCCAGAAATGGCAGGAAGCCACAATGCTGGAATTGTGGAAAGATGGGGCACATAAGTAGAGATTGCTGGTCAAAGCCTAAGGAGGACAATCAACACGAAGGAAAAGAAGAAGCAAAGGTTGCAGGTATTTCACAAGATGCTTTAATATTCTCTTTGCATAATAATATAGAATCATGGGTGTTAGATTCTGGTGCATCTTTTCATGCTACCCCTAATAAAGAATATTTTAGTGACTATATCCATGGATATTTTGGAATAGTGTATTTAGGGGATGATGAGCCTTGTAAAATTATTGGCAAAGGTAAAGTGCAGCTGAGAATGTAGAATGACAACACATGGGTGTTGAGAGATGTTATGCATGTTCCTATCTTGAAGAGGAATTTGATTTCTGCAGGAAAGTTAGGGGATGAGGGTTGTATAGTAACTCTCACAGCTGAATCTTGGAAGGTGACCAAGGGTGCACTTGTTATGGCCAGAGATAAGAGAGTTGGTACTCTCTATTTATGTAATTGTGTTACTAATATTTCTCCTTTTGTATTATCTACTTCAGATGTGGATGCTAAATTGTGGCACTCAAGGCTTGGCCACATGAGTGAGAAGGGGATGTCAATTCTTAAGTCTAGAGGTAAGCTTTCATATTTGAAAAACATAGATCTGGAATTTTGTGAGCATTGTGTATTTGGAAAACAGAAGAGAGTGAGTTTTCTCAAGACTGGGTCAACAAAGAAGAGGCATAAGTTACAGCTTGTTCACACAGACGTGTGGGGACCGACTCTGGTAGCTTCTATTGGAGGATCACAGTAGTATGTTACATTCATAGATGATGCTACAAGAAAGGTATGGATCTATTGTATTAAGAAGAAATCTGATGTATTTG
Source organism: Torreya grandis (assembly GCA_037957365.1). Taxonomy (NCBI): domain Eukaryota; kingdom Viridiplantae; phylum Streptophyta; class Pinopsida; order Cupressales; family Taxaceae; genus Torreya; species Torreya grandis. The sequence continues at coordinate 5,518,126 of JARHVA010000230.1, forward strand.
AGACTTTTAAGACTTGGAAAGCTATGGTTGAGAATGAAATAGGCAGAAGATTGAAGTGCCTGAGATCTGACAATGGTGGTGAGTTCTATAGCTATAAGTTCAGAGATTATTGTTATATGAATGGAATCCACAGGCAAAGGATGGTTCCAAGGACACCTTAGTAGAATGGAATTGCTGAAAGGATGAACAGAACAATCATGGAGCATGCAAGGTGTATGAGATTGCATGCTGGTTTGCCCTTAGAGTTTTGGGCAGAAGTTATTGATACTGTAGTGTACCTGATTAATAGAGGACCCTCTACAGCTCTGGATGGTGGAATTTTAGAAGAGGCATGGACAGGTAAAAAGGTAGATCTCTCTTTTCTCAAAGTTTTTGGTTGTGAAGCCTTTGTGCACGTTGATAAGGAAAATAGGAAGAAGCTGGATGCTAAGTCTATGAGGTGCACATTTATTGGCTATGGCTCAGATGATTTTGGTTATATATTTTGGAATCTAGGAACTAATAAGATAATTAGGAGCCATGATGTTATTTTTAATGAAAAAGTGATGTATAGTGATCAGTTGAGGAAGCTGAATCAATCTGGGCAGAGCAATGGAGAATTGGACGAGGTGACGGTCCAAAATGAGCTCGCGAGAAAAATAAATAATCACTTATAGGAAAACACAGAGATCGATGTTGGCAGTAAAGGAACCGACATCGGTAGAACAGAAACCGATGTCGGTCATACAGAAACCGACATCTGCAGGTCAGGCACCGACGTCGGTCAGGAAGAACTGGCGTTGTGTCAGGATCTTGCTCCACCAAAAGAGCACAATATGATTACCAAATCAAGCAACTTAATATGCAGAAATTAACCAAATTCACCAAGTAACTAGAATTCAGAATAACACATGATATGAGAGATAATACACAACTTGTATTAACACTTTACAGAAAAGAATATAATAAAGAAGATCCCACTTCTTCTCCACCACCTTACAGAGGTTTCCCACACCTCAAGTGAACAGTAAATCTTCTCCCCAAAGCTCTCCCTCTCAGGTCCCAACACCCAACTCAAATACAGAGTTGGTGTTCACCTCCCGTGCTCCACGCACAACACAAGTGCTCCACACACTCCACAAGTACTCCACGTACTCCACAAGTACTCAAGGTACTTCAAGTAGATCTCCCATGAACCTGCAACAACCTGCAATTCAACAGACCATACTTATGGAAGGAACTCCCTTGCCTTCCTCTTTGCTCTATCTGAGTACACACCTGTACTCCAAGTAGATCCTGCCTGATACTGCTCCCTGTTGTGTTGCTGTCTTATCTGATCTTGCACACCTGCAAATCAACGTGATTCTGCACACCTGTGAACCTTGACCTTGCACACACATACACCTACAGATCAACGATCTTACTTACCATGTAGATCTCCTATATAGGCCATGCACCTGTGACCAAGATCCTACATACATGAAGAACCCTGCTAATTCTCCAATCCAGCACCTACACCTGGTACTGTGGAACTAGGAGGAACACCCTTGCTCACCTCACACACAGAAGGAACAAACTTTGCTCAACTCAAACTAGAACACCTTTCCAATACAACCATGAGTCTATTATATAGATCTCATCCAAACAATGATTAGACATCAAATTACAATAATTAGATCTACAGCTCTCAGTCTAAAAATAGATCTAATCATGCAAACACTTGGTTCGTTAGCTAACTGCCCATAATAAGCTCGCAATCAAACCACACAGGCGACCGACGTCGGTCCCTATCTACCTGGGGGTCGCCGATGCCAGCCGATCCATGACCGATGTCGGTTGCTTCCTGTCTCCTACCTACCGACGTTGGTTGGCCAGACCAATGCCAAAGACTGTGACACTCTGCAACTCATCCTACAACCTTCTCCATGTCTGCATCAGTGAAGCTTTTAGCTCCACAACCTAGCAATCTCCCACTTGGAGATAAATAGCTGTACTGTACCTGTACCTGTACTCCATCTAATCTATTTCCTAGTTTGTATCCCTCTTCAAGATCAATCTTGAAGACAACCCACCACACAACTTGTGATGTACCTCCTGTCATCTGAGTACCCTACCACATCTGAACCTACAAACACATGTAGTGAAGTCCTGACCCTGCATAGCATGAATCCCTGCTGCTGGTCCCTCTCAAATACCTGAGAACCCACTTCCCCGAATTGGGTCCTAACTCTCTGACAGCTCCCACTGCATGGGAATACTCAGGTCTATACCAGACCTCATGTGATTTTGGACACTGTACCTGTCCAACCCTTAGTGTGCTCCAGCTCTACATCCTGAACCTCGCCAACACCTGATTCACATCAGCTCCCACTCGAGACAAAATCAACCTGTGATCTCCATGTCTCCCATGTCAAAGAATTTCGCTACTCCAAACTCCTCATGACATGCCACTGAACTAACCTTACCCTTAGCTCAGCAAAACCCTGTATGTCTGAACCTGTACCAAGTTCATCCTCCACATACAGCAACAAGATAATGTTGTGACCATCATCCACCTGGTAAGACAAACACAATGGTTATACTGACATTGATTAAAGCCCTGCTTTGTCATCCACCTGGTACCACCTGTCAGTCCTATCCCACTATCTTGCAGCTCCTCAAGACCATATGACCTGGTCTTCTGTCTCACGTATCCGTTCTCTCTATTCTTCAACTAAGATATCCATTCGTCTCTGTGCTTTCTCATACCTACTGGCAACCATACCAAAACACACCTATTTGGTTCTCCTCCAAGGAATCACATCCTCATCCATGCCAAGCTCACACCTATTTCCTGGATCCTTCCTACTCTATAATCAACAACATGTATAAAGAAGAAGAATAACAAATTTGAGGGCCGACTTACGTCTTCAATCCTCCGTATGGGTGTTTGAGACTCTATGACAGCGTGCTGTCCACCCAAAATCTGTTACAGTAATCGACCTCGGTCATTCCACAGTCTGCATCTGACTGACATCGGTTCCATGCGTCTGTCCCTGACTACCGACCCTACAGATATCGGTGTCCCTGCTGCCGACGTCGGTCCTCCTGACCGACATCGGTCTTACCTACTACCGATGTCGGTCCTCCTGACTGACGTCGGTCTTACCCTGCCTGACATCATCGGCTTCAGTCTGTACATGACCAACATTGGCACCTATCTGTTCGACGCCAGTTTCTCTTGACCGATGTCGGTACCTGTGTTCGCCTGTGAGTGATGACTTTTTACCCGTGAGCTTCTTTGAATCAAAACCCATGTCCAAACTGCTCTGCTCAAAAGTATCCAGCACCATCCACTGGTTTCTATCCGCCATCTCCTCCAAGTACACCAAGGCTTTCCAGTTCTTAAGCCTGTCAAATATATCTGTCTTCCACTTAAGAACATGCATCTCCTTCCTGCTCATGTGACCAAGCCTACGAAGCCACGTCTCCGCAACAGAAGAAGAATCAGTAATATAAACAAGTAGATAAAGAGTACCTATTTTATTATCACCAGCTAATTCAAGTGCATCCGCTGTGAGAGTTCTTGTGCATCTCTCATCACCCAATCTTTCTGAAGAAATTAGCCATATCTCCAAACCTGGGACCTGCATGACCTTCATCAACACCTGTGTGTTGGCTGCCTGCAATTTTAGCATCACTTCCCCTTTGCCAATTCTTTGGCAAGGCTCACCAGCTCCTCTACCTGGGGCTACATGGAAAGAGGCAACCGAATCTTTTATCCAAGATTCAACTTTATCCAAGAAACCTCCCAGAGCATCCTGTGCAACAACGCCTGCTACATCTACTTCTTCAGTTTCTTCATGCTGATCTGCTACCAACCAACAATATTCTTTTACCTGCTCTTTCTTTCCATAGGACCTTAAGAGACCATCTGTGCTTTTCAACTCTTCCATTCTTAGCTTACTTTCATCTGCCATTGCTCTACTCCCACTCGATCAGAAACCCTTGAGAGTGACCTGTAATCAAAACACACTACCCAGATCTAAACCAATCTGTTAGTATCCCAACCAAAAGCTCTGATACCACTTGTCAGGATCTTGCTCCACCAAAAGAGCACAATATGATTACCAAATCAAGCAACTTAATATGTGGAAATTAACCAGATTCACCAAGTAACTAGAATTCAGAATAACACATGATATGAGAGACAATACACAACTTGTATTAACACTTTACAGAAAAGAATACAATAAAGAAGATCCCACTTCTTCTCCACCACCTTACAGAGGTTTCCCACACCTCAAGTGAACAGTAAATCTTCTCCCCAAAGCTCTCCCTCTTAGGTCCCAACACCCAACTCAAATACAGAGTTGGTGTTCACCTCTCGTGCTCCACGCACAACACAAGTGCTCCACGCACTCCACAAGTACTCCACGTACTCCACAAGTACTCAAGGTACTTCAAGTAGATCTCCCATGAATCTGCAACAACCTGCAATTCAATAGACCATACTTATGGAAGGAACTCCCTTGCCTTCCTCTTTGCTCTATCCGAGTACACACCTGTACTCCAAGTAGATCCTGCCTGATACTGCTCCTTGTTGTGTTGTTGTCCTATCTGATCTTGCACACCTGCAAATCAACCCAGTTCTGCACACCTGTGAACCTTGACCTTGCATACACATACACCTACAGATCAATGATCTTACTTACCATGTAGATCTCCTATATAGGCCATGCACCTATGACCAAGATCTTACATACATGAAGAACCCTGTTGATTCTCTAATCCAGCACCTACACCTGGTACTGTGGAACTAGGAGGAACACCCTTGCTCACCTCACACACAGAAGGAACAAACTTTGCTCAACTCAAACTAGAACACCTTTCTAATACAACCATGATTCTATTATATAGATCTCATCCAAACAATGATTAGACATCTAATTACAATAATTAGATCCGCAGCTCTCAGTCTAAAAATAGATCTAATCATGCAAACACTTGGTTCGTTAGCTAACTGCCCATAATAAGCTCACAGTCGAACCACATAGGCGACCGACATCGGTCCCTGTCTACCTGGGGGTCACCGACGCCGGCCAATCCATGACCGACGTCGGTTGCTTCCTGTCTCCTACTTGCCGACATCGGTTGGCCAGACCAATGCCAAAGACTGTGACACTCTGCAACTCATCCTGCAACCTCCTCCATGTCTGCATCAGTGAAGCTTTTAGCTCCACAACCTAACACATTGGCCAGTAATAGGTTTGGAGGTGACCAAGGTCAGTCACTATCAGAGAATTTAGGCAGACAATGTGTTGTGGATGAGTCTCAGACGCCCATCAGGAGGTCAAAAAGGGTAAGTAAGCCTCCAATTAGATATTCCCCTTCATTATTCTATTTATTGCTAACTGATGGTGGAGAACCAGAGAGTTTTGAAGAAGCATTACAGGTGGAGTCCAAGAGTTAGTGGGAGCGTGGCATGGTTGAGGAGATGGAGTCCTTAAAAGAGAACCAAACATGGGATTTGGTTGAGTTGCCAGCTGGTAAGAGGACACTGAAGAATAGATGGACCTACAAGTTGAAGGAAGGTGAGAATGGACAGATGAGATATAAGGCCAGGTTGGTAGTGAAAGGATTTGCATAAAAGCTAGGTATTGATTTTGGTGAGATTTTTTCTCCTGTTGTTAAAATGACTTCTATATGGGTTGTATTGTCTTTAGTTGCTATTGAGGATTTGCATCTTGAGCAGCTAGATGTTAAGACAACATTTCTTCATGGAGATTTGGATGAGGAAATATATATGGAACAGTCGGAAGGATTTGAGGTCAAAGGTAAGGAGAAGATAGTGTGCAGATTGAAGAAAAGCTTGTATGGCCTCAATCAAGCTCCTAGACAGTGGTATTTGAGATTTGACAGGTTTATGACTGAGCATGGCTATAGTAGGTGTCAATCTGACCATTGTGTGTATTTTAAGAGATTGGATAATGGTAGATATATTATTCTGTTGTTGTATGTAGATGATATGCTGGTTGTAGGATCACACATGCAGGATATCTCTGAGCTTAAGGTGAAATTAGCTCACACATTTTCCATGAAGGATTTAGGAGTAGCAAAGAAAATCCTTGGCATGAGCATTAAGAGAGAGGAAAAATCACAAGTTGATTTTGTCTCAAGAGGATTATGTGGACATGGTGTTGAAATGGTTCCATATGCAGGATGCTAAACCGGTAAGCACACCTTTGGTTAGACATTTTAAGTTGAGTTAAAAACAATGTCCTAATTCACATGATGAGGTAGAGTACATGAGTAAAGTTCCATATTATTCCACAGTAGGGAGTTTAATGTATGCAATGGTGTGTACTAGACCAGATATTGCCCAAGCAATGGGAGTTGTAAGTAAGTATATGGCCAATCCAGGAAAGGAACATTGGAAAGCAGTTCAGTGGATCCTTAGATATCTGAGAGGAACCAACAATAGGCATTTGTGCTATGGAGGTTTAGATACTTCTCTACATGGTTATGTAGATTCAGATATGGCAGGTGATTTGGATGGTAGGAGGAGCACCATAGGATATGTTTTCACTGTTGGTGGAACGGCGGTTAGCTGGATATCAAAGTTGCAGAAGGTTGTTGCCTTGTCAACTACAAAAGTAGAGTATATTGCAGCCACAGAGGCTAGCAAAGAGATGATATGGATGACACGGTTCATGGAAGAGCTTGGAAAGGAGCAAGAGAGTTTTAGACTATATAGTGATAGTCAGAGTGCCATTCATTTGGCTAAGAATTCAGCATTTCATTCAAGAACAAAGCATATACAACTTAGGTACCACTTCATAAGACAGGTATTAGAGGATGGTGAGTTGAAGCTGGAGAAGATCCATACAAATAAGAATCCTGTGGATATGTTAACCAAGCTAGTTACAAAGGAGAAGTTGAATCTTTATTCAACTTCTATTGGTCTTCATGATTGAGTTAAAGATGGAGGAGCTAGAAGATGTTGCTATATAGGTACTGGTGCAGCTGTTTATCTCCAAGTGGGAGATTGTTAAGGTGTGGAGCCTAAAAGCTTCACCAAGGAGCGCATTACCAAAGTTGTAGGTTTACACAGTCACCGGCGTCAGTCAGGAGCGATCGACGTCGGTCAGGAGCAGTTCAAGAGACACTGGTGTCGATAGGGATCGGTCGACGTCGGTCACAAGCAAGCAGGCAGGAACCCGCATCAGTTACCTGTGCATCTAGAAAGCTATTTTTGAGGACAGAACCAAGTGTTTACATGATGAGATTAAGTTGTAGTCTTAAGTCCGCATCTCTATTATTAGTAAGACTATTTTTAGAGCCCTTGTTCAAGAGGCTTAACTGTTGGTTGTAAGTGCATGCTCAAGTTTCCTAATTCTATATGTAGGAAATATCTTCTTAGCTTATTTTAGTTCATTGTATGTGAATGTTGAAGAACAATACATAATTGTATAGGTGAATCAATCCAGGTTGTTGGAGTTGATTGTACTTGAGAGAGAGAGCTCTTGAGGGAAAGAGATCTAGAGAGAGATCTGTACATCTGAGAGAGGTGTGGAAGAAAGAAGTTCCTTCAATTGTATTCCTTCTGTAAAGAGTTTAATACAAGTTTTCAGGGTGGTTTCTTGTATCTCTTGTTCTTTGCTATTTATCATTCTAGTTACTTATCTATCTGATTTAATTCCACGGTTTATTGCTTTCATAAGTGTAATCAAATTGTTGGTTGATCCCCAACATAGAAGGGTTCATGATATAGACTAGTTCAAAGGCATATTAGATGCCTTGGTTATTATAGAAGTGATTTGGAGACCATACATCAAGTTTATAATATGGGTGTACTATTCCCAACACACATTATCCTTATAAAGCTATTGATGGATATATGATAGGTGGGATGGTGAGATAGAGTTGATACTTTTTGATAGGGTATGATAATAGTTTGACTTAGTAGAGAGTATCCCTAAGGTATTCTTAAGGTACAAGAGGGAGGATGCAGAGTTCCTATTTCTTGCTCCAAAATTACTACATATATTCCTTGATCACAAGGAGCTAATAGCGAGGCTAGAGATAGATGATGTAGGAATTGTGAATGGTTACCCTATATGGTACCAAGCACTATATGCTATAGTTGATATTGGTGGTGATGATAATGGTTGACAGGCTATGGATGTTGACCCAGCTAGTGGAGGTGGTCAATAGGTGTAGGTATAGGGGGTTACCCCAGATATGTAGGTGGTAATTGGTCAGAGGGACCAGGCATGAGTGGCACTAGCCACAACATAGGATTTCATGACAACATTATAGGCCTCATTGCTATTAATGCAGGGTCAGTTGGATACTATCATAGGTGAGAGAGGTCAGGATAAAGCTACACTAGCTTTGATGATATAGGAGAGAGATTCTCTCTAATAGGCAGGAGGCAAAGTACTAGTAGTAGGGTGACTAGTAGGGACTATCTTGATGTAGAGATATGTAATGACTATGGAGGAGTTTTAGTATTATGAGGCCATAGTCTTTAGGCGTTACCCTAATGAGACTTGATGGGGTGAATATATAGTAGGAATCATAGTAGGTGCAAGTATAATGACACTAGGTTAGTGGGATATATCTGTAGGTGGCCAAGCAGGTACCTAAGAAGGATAGGCACCAAGAAGCATCAATTCCCTACGGGTGTAGTTTGATATGAGACATTATATATTTTGATGTATATGGTTTTTTATATCAGTCTACAAGATGATGCAATGAGATGTATATTTTAAGAGAGATACGTATATTATTATACATGATGATGTTTATTTATGAGACATAGATGTTTTATGGCTTATGGTTCATGGTGATGATGTTCGTATTGATTATTGATGACGTTATATTGATTATGGTTATGCTCATGATGATGTGAATGTGGACTCACCTAACTAGGCATATGATGATATGTCTCTTTATTCATGTTTATGATAATGTTTGGTTATGGATTTGATGATATCTTATGTGATTATGATGAGAATGTGATGTTGTTGGTGACTAGGATGATGTTTATGACATTTATGATTATGGTTATCGATGTTGTGTATGGATGTGATGATTTAATTTCATGTTTGAGATGATCATGTTTATGAAATTGATATAATGATGACGTTTATGCTAAAATTTGATGAGTACATGCTTCCTCATTTAGATTTAGACATGTGGTGAAAATGGTTTATTACTCATTGTTCATGGATGTTATGATGTTAATATGATGTTGATGTTATAGATTTTGATGATGATTGTGATGATGATGTTATGCGATGTGGTTATGATTACGGTCATTTTGTTTAAATTAAGGTGAATCACATAAAGTTAAATAGCAAAACTAAATGTGATAAAGAGAAGTTAATTAAGAGACAAATGTCTAATTGAATATATCAACTAGTATGAGAGGATAAAAAGAGGGCACAATGCTTCTTTTTTGACAAGGACCAAAAAAAACCAAAGTTGGATTGGTTTAAAAAACATAAGCCCTTCAAATGCTTCACATTAGCATTCGTTATTTGGTTAAAAAAGTGTCTTGATCACATAATGTTAAGTAAGCTCAAAATCTCTTGCTTATAGTGCGTAAAGGGGAGAGGGATGAAAATTGAACTTTCTTGTGAGACTAACATGCCTCTTTTAGAGGTTTCCAAAGAGTCAGTATAAATAAATTTATATCATATAAGGTGTAGACCGATCAATGTGGGAAGTCTACTCATGAGATTCGATTATGGCTTTCAAAATTATTTTGCTTTTGAGAGCCGATTACAGCTTTCAAAATTATTTTGCTTTTTTTGATGCTTGATAATGGGTCTTTTGCTATTTTGTTTTTGCTTGGGAGGGTTTAGGAAGCTGATTGATGTGGGAATCTTAAAATAAATTTCTATGCTTTGATAAATGATTTACTTAGCCATCCTTCAAAGGAGTGGTCTAAGTTTGTGTGCTTCATTAATGATTTTGGTAGCTGCCCTTCAAGGGACCAAGCTACCTTTGAGAAATTTTGATATGTTTTTGGCAGCTATCCTTCAAGGGATTAGTCTATAAATTCTAGGAATGACACATGATTATTTTTGGTTATGAATTTTCTTTTGATTTTTCATGATGTAGGCTTACTTATATAGGGTTAAAGTTTCTCCTTTTATGAAGGCAAAACTAAAAGAACAAGAAAATTGAGTAGGTGTGAAAGAGGTTTAGGTGACAATGATCATGGGAATACATCCTAAGAAATGGGTGGAAATTAACATGAGAATAATGCCATAGGTAGAGATGTGGTACCCATTATTCAAGATTAGGCTATGTTTATGATGGATAATCACATGATTCTACTTTAATTGGTTGTCCCTAAGATAAGAAGATTAATGTGGTTTGAAAGCAAGGGATGAGCTTAAGTTAAATAATAGGTGAAGTTGATCCCATTAACAAAAGAAAGGATGAAAATGCGAAGCATTGAGGGGCTCAAGTTCTAGGTTGTCATCGAGAGAAGACAACTGGTAAGATCCTGATCCATACTTGTGTATTATGGTATAAGGTCCAATCTAATTGAAAGCAAAATTGCCCTGCTTGATTTTCTCCATATTAGTGACATGTTGATTTTATTTTAAGATAATGTATCTTATATTGAAATCTCGATCTCTAAGGTTTTTTCTATAATCACATTTGAATCACTCTTGATAGACACAAAGATGGGTAAGGGTAGCTAAATGACACTCATTAAGTAGCTAAAACTGGGCTAAATAGTGTTGAATCATCTTCAAAAATAATATCCTATAGGGATATGCAAAGAGAAGGAATTTAGACTTTGAGAGGAAAGATAACCTTTGCTCCAAACATAAGAGAGAATAGGGTAACACCCGTAGGGGTTCAAATACTAGTATGATATGACCATAAGGCAAAAGGGATGTATAAATACCAATCCCAACTAGATTCATTGACCATTTTAATTAACATGTTGTTGAGGGATTTGTTGGAGGCTTTGGCCTATCTATTGGCTCGAGGAAAATAAGGGGATGAGAAACTTAGTTTGATATCGAATGCATCACAAAGATCTTGGACTTGTTTATTTTTAAAAGATTTACCATTATCAGTGATGATTTTGTGAGGAACACTAAAATGAAAAATGATGTGATGGTTGATAAATTCGATAATTTTTTTGGCTTTGATTGAGACAAGAGGAATAACCTCTACCCATTTGGTGAAATATTCAATCATAGTGATGATAAAATGATGTCACTATGAAGAATGGGGGTTAATTTCACCAATAAAGTCCAAACCCCATTGTGAGAAGGGATAAAAATATGTGGATACACAAAGAGTATGGCTAGGTGTGTGATGTAAATTAGTATGTTGTTAACATTTGAAACATTTCTTTACATAATCACAACAATCTTGGTTAAGAGTAGGCCAGTAATAACCAAGGTGAAGGATGCATTTAGCAATGACTAGGACACTAAAGTGTCCCCCATAGATCCCATCATGTGTTTCCTTGATAGCATGAGAGGCTTCATGAATACATGGGTAGTGGTAGAGGAAACCATAAAATCCATGTTCATAAATAAATCCCCTATTATGGTATAATGTGAGGTGTTTTGGATAAATGATCTTCGATCATTCCTAGAAAGACTGGAAGCAATGATGGCAAGGTTGAGATAGTCAAAGGTGTGTTGTACCAAAGGTTAGTTTAGGTCTCCTCAATGTTAAAGATGGTGTGAGAGTTTGGTTTGACATAAGAAGGTTGGGTAAGTATGTGGATAATGATAAATATCTAAGAGTCATATGGTATGGATAAGATCTGAGAGGTGAAGGAAGCCATTGTATCGATAAGATTATTCATAGATTATGGAGTGGTTTGGATACGGTAGTGTTCAAATGATGCTAAGAGGACATCATCTAATTATTTTTACTATTTCAAAACATCATTCTTAAAATGTTAATATCCATTAATTTTATTGCCCACAAGTTGGGAGTCACCAAATATGTTGATGGTTTTGACTCCCAAGGCTAATGCAGTTTAGATGCATATGACTAAGGCTTCATACTCAACCATATTGTTGGTACATTCAAAATCTATCTTAAAGGATAAAGGAGGAGGTTTATCATGAAGGGGGATAAGGATAATATTGAATCCCCTACCATGTTGACACTTTGATCCATTAAAGAACATGGTTACTTGATAGGTGAAGTCTACCTGAGAGAGGGTTATGATGGACTTATCAGGGAACTCAAAAGGAGGAGATTGATTGTCTGCTAATAGTGCATCACAAATTGGTCAGTAATGAATTACCCTTTAATTGAATTATACTAAATAAAATCAAGTTAAAACTTAGATAAAAGCATGATCCACTTGGCCATATGCTAGTTTTGGTATGGATTGGAGTGCATATACTTGAGTGGGTTAGTATTGGTTATGACATAGGTCTTGTGGTTGAGAAGGTAGTGGCGAAGTTTTGTGGCCATGAAGACAAAGTCTAGGTAAAGTTTCTCGCTATGGGTGTACCAAGTTTCATACTCTATAAGCATGTGGTTGATGTAGTAGAGTATTTTCTCTTTTTGGTGTTCATCCCTATGAACAAGAATTGCCCCTAAGGAGTGGTCAGTGGTGGAGATATAAATGTAGAAAGGTTGATCATCCTTAGGAGAAATGAGAATAAGTGGAGACAAAAGGCAATCTTTAAGAGAATCAAAATCCTTTTGACAATCATGAAAAGGTTGGAATCAGTCTTAGAGCTAAGAGATAAAGTGACAAATGGATTAGAGCTTCCCCTGTAAGTTGTAGAGTTACATGCAGTGGGTAGGAAGAATCATGTTAAGGATTGCTTTGATTTTGACCAAATCAACTTCAATTATTCAAAGAAAAATGATAAAGCTGAGGAGCTTTCTTGACAAAATCCCAAAAATACACTTCTTAGGGTTAAGGTAGACATGACAATGGATGAATCACTCAAAGATAATCTTGAGAATGGTCAAATGGTCTTCAAAATATTTAAATTTCCTAAGAAGGTCATCAACATAGTCTTCTATGATTTTATGGATAAATTCATGGAAGGTGTAGGTCATAACACTTTGGTAGGTTACACCCATGTTATTTAGTCCAAAAGGCATGAAACTATAGTAGAAGGTCCCTTATGGGGTGATAAAGGTGGTTTTATGTTGATCCTTGGGGGCAATTAGGATCTGATTGTAACTCGAGAATACATCTATAAGAGATAACATCTCATGGCTATCTCTAAGATCAACTAGATGGTTAATGCTTGGTAGGGGAAAGTTATATTTTGGGAAAGCAAGGTTGAGGTCATGAAAGTCCACATAAATGCATAGTCCCTTAGAGGATTTGGTAATAAGCATGATGTTTGAGACCCATTGGGGATAGTTAGTGGGTTGAATGAAGTTGACAAATAAGAGATGTTGAATCTCTTCTTTGATGAGAAAGGCTATGCAAGGGTGCATTCATCAAAGTTTTTTCCTAATGGGATTAACATCATGGTTGTTGACTATGTTGTGAGTAGTGATGGAGGGGTTAATTCCTGGCATGTCATTATAAGACCAAAAAAATACTATGTTGTAGTCTTGTAGGAAGGATGGGAAGTCTTGAAGCTCCTCAAAATCTAGTGATTGGCCAATTTTGACAATGCATGGGTTGTCTGGAGTGCCCAAGTTGATATACATGGTGGATTCATTCAACATGATTAAAGTCAAATGAGGGAGAGATTTGTGGATAGAGGAATCTGGTACATCAAGATAGACAAGAATAGAATCATCATCCTAATATTGAATGGTGTTAATGGTAGGAGAGTCATCTCCTATCATTTTAGGATGGGTCAAAGGAATAGTTATGATTATCCCATCATTTTGATAAGTTAGGGGTCTGAGGCTGATCATGTTGATGAAAATAAATTTTAGGGGGGATGATGTCAAAATCCTCAGCTATCAATGATGGAATGGATGGTGAGGATGGGACTTCTTCATCGATGATGGTGATGGGAGGTAGGCTGGTTTGTTGCTTAGGTGGCATGAAATCAAGGCCATGCTTTTCATGAGGTTTTTGGGTTTTAATTGGAAGCAACTTATATGACCCATATTTATGCTGACTTAGGCCAAATCCTTTCCAAGCACACCTATAAAGGTATGTCTCAGAAAAATCTAGTTTATCTAAGTAAGAGAAGCTAGAGGTGAATGGTTGAGGTGAAAAAGAGGTGGTGGTAGTGTCTAGGGTTTATCAAGTCCCCCATAGATAAAATTGGTTTGAAAATTTGAGGGTCTGAGAGGAACATTATTTTTTATATTAGGGTCATAACTAGGTTGGTAGTCAAGTTTCACATACTCTTGGGGAGTAAGGAAAGTGTCAAAGGTCAGAAGGTGATACTCCCCAAATGAAAGACATTGGAATGTTGATTCCAAAGGGTCTATTATGGGGATTTGGGTAGAAGGAATGGATGAACTGGTGGATACTTTATTGGTAAAAGAAGATGGGGTTTCATCTTTTATTGATGAATGCTAGTTAGATTGGGGAAGGAGAATGTCATTGGGTTGGTACATCATGTTGCATGATGTGAAAGGGTTCAGGTCAACTTGTATGGTAACAACTTGACCTTCATGCTCAAATTTGATGCACTAATGTAGGATGGATGACACACAACTCTTGGAATGAATCTAAGGGCATCCAAAAAAGAAATTATTTTGGAATTATCCTTCTATTACATAGAAAAGCTTAGAAAGGGTGTGGGGTCCTAGGTGAATGTGAATGACAATAGTTCCTAGAGTTGTGGCCATGGTATTTTTGAATGATCAGAGCACCACTAAGGTTTTTGACATGATGTTATCATGTAATTTGAGTTGGTTATAGGCATGGGAGGAGATGATATTAATTATAGATCCTTCATCAATCATAACCCTCTTGATGTAGGTTTGGTTGATATATGTTGTAATGAAGAGAAGAGGATTTGGATCATCTAGGTGGATAGAGGGTATTTTTGAATCCTTGAAGGTAACAAGGTTGAAAAGGTGAAGAGCTATGAAAAAGTATGATAATGGTTGAAGGTATTTTGGTCTCACATCTATATATTGCAATGCTTCTATCATTTCTTGGTGGTGGTGGGGTAAGGTATTGATTAGTTCATACAAACTCATCTTTACTGGTGTCTAGTGAAGCTATTTTAGAACTACTCATTAGATTAGAGTGAGAAGTTCCCAAGATGGAAACTTTGGGTTTGGTTGAAGGTAAAGGTTCTTGGTATTGGCTAGATGGTTAGGTGGAGGAAGAGGGATATGTCCATGGAATGGACACTTTTGCCTTTCCCTTGTCCTTTAGTTGGGCTTGTGATTGTGTGACCACATGGATGGTATAGATTGGGGAAAGGGTCTGGCTATATGGGTGCATTGGTTCCTCTTCACTCTGAGGTGAAAGTGGAGGAGTAGGTAGGTGTTGGTTGATGGATATTGGTTCTTGGATTAGTGTTGAGATCATAGGGGGCTCATATGATAATAAGTCATCCTTGTGATACAACTGATGTGATATTACCTGGAGAGATTTGTAGTTCTCCATGTCATGCCCAGGTGTCTTATGGTATGAACATAATAATTTGTCATTATACCAAGATGGTTTAGGTATGTGTGGGTCAAACGGATTGATAGGTTTCAAGGTTAAGCAAGATTCTGTAATAACCTCTCTAAGATGGTGGAGTAAGACTTGAACAATGGTGGCAAAGGTGTGGAGGGCTTAGGTTTGGTAGTGGAGGTATAAGCCCTTTAAGAGTGGTTTTGATGGTCAAAGACTTGGGTGAAGGGGTGAGCTCAGTGGATGGTTTGGGTTTTGGTAGAGAGGTTGAGGGTTTGGGGTTAGAAATTTTTAGGGTAGACATTTGGGAGATAATCCATTTGTTTATAGCTGGTTGGGAGATGGGAGGTATGCCTATGGGTGGCTCAATGAAAATAGGTGTGGATGAAAGTAAAAGTGATGGTGTAACAAAAAGTGGTGGTTGGGTTTTGATTAGAATGGTTGGATTCCTGATTAAGGTAGAGGGATGAGGTCCCAAAATAGAGGGTAAAGTGGTTAGGGGAGTTAGATTTTTGGATTTTGGGCTCCTAAGTGGTTTTACCTTCTTTATTGGCTTAGTTTGGGGTTTGTTTGATATGTTTGGTGGGTTTAGGTCCATATTTATTGATGGATGAGTAATTTTATGGGTAGGAAATATGCCAAGGTTCTTGGTGGGCTTAGTTATAATTGTAGAAAGTGATTTGGTGACTTTGGGCAAGTTTGGTTTTGGTGGTGCTGTTATGGTTTGATGGCTAGAGGAGTTTGATGGTTGGGTTGTGGTGATAGTGGATTTGATAGTGGAAAGGGTATGTTGGTTTGATAAAGAGGCCTCTTGATTGGTTTTATATGGGAGCCCAAGCTATTTCCAAAAGGTGGCCTAGTCTAGGCTAGGATCAGATATGAATTCTAAGTTTTTAACTAGTGTAGAGAAGGGTTTATAAATAGGTCTGAATCCCTCGGTATTGGACTCGAAGGATAGACTCAGGGGTTTATGGGAAGGAACAATTACCTCTTCCTTTTCCTAATTAAAAGTTTCCAATAAATGGGAAGGTAATTCTTTGGTGGGAGGTGTAGGAAAAGTGGTTTCTTCCTTAGGAGTGATTGATAAAGGAAGAGTGGATGCTATATTATTGAGGAAAATGACAAAGTGGGAATGGTTTCCTCCTCTAATGTGCATATCAAAGGAGAGGCTGGTGACTCCACTAGATCAATAAGTGGAGTGGGGGAAGAGGTGATTTAGTCAATGGTCTTCTCAATAGTAAGTTCACTAAGAACCATATTGATAGTATGGGCCTTATGAGAATGAAAATATTCTAATTTTCTTTCGTTATTGGTAGGAGTGTGGTTGAGAAATGGTTGTATAAAGATGTCAAGTGATTGGTTCTAAGGTGCATTAAGGTTATCCAACATAAGCTCCCCCTTGTTAATGAGGGTTTGGACAACATTATTCAAGGTATTACAACTACTAATGTCATATCCAATGACTTAGTGGAAGGTGTACAATTCATTCTCCTTGTACCAACTAGGTATTGGATGAGAGGAATTGAATTATTGTAGAGGTTTGATAAGAGGGAGTTGTATGATATTGGATTTTAAAAATTTCTCTAAGACCTAAGCATATGACTCCTTGAGTGGGGTAAACTACTTTTAGGTGTTATGGTTTGGGTTCTTGGTATTTTTATTAAAGG
Source organism: Torreya grandis (assembly GCA_037957365.1). NCBI lineage: Eukaryota > Viridiplantae > Streptophyta > Pinopsida > Cupressales > Taxaceae > Torreya > Torreya grandis. The sequence continues at coordinate 5,535,328 of JARHVA010000230.1, forward strand.
AATTGAAAGAGTTAGATTGGTTGACAATGGGTAGAGGGGCGATCTTAAGGATAACAACATTCACGGTTCCATTATTTTTGGAGTTAGTGTTGGTATTTTTTTTTGGTTTGGAGGAGGAAGACTCATTTGATTTGAAGGTAATTCCTCTTTCTCAATTTAAACTTCCCTTAATAAATGGCTCTATTCTCTGGTTTTCATGCCATGGTGAAAGCTTCATCAAAGGTCCTAAAGCTTTGGACCTGTAAAGTAGAGGAGATGTGTTTGGCACAAGCCTAGGCAAAGAGTTTGATTAGTTTAGGCTGGGTCAAAGAGAAAGAGAGTTGATTTATCAGACTGCTCCAATGGGCTTCAAAGTTAGCAATGGGTTCATCCTCAAATTTTTAAATAAAGTAGAGATCAATGATGGAGACTTTCTTAGACATGTTTATGGAAAAGTGATCTAAGAAAATTTGAGCTAGTTGGGCAAAATAAAAGAGGGATTTCTTTGTAATGGCAATGTACCAATCTAGTGCCACCCCTAATAGAGACATGGAGAATGTATGGATAAGGAGAGCATCATTGTAGGCAAATATATAGCATGAATTCCTAAATTCTCTTAGGTGTTGTTGAGGGTCCTCCTTACTCTAAAACTTTGAAAACTTTGAGAGTTCCCATTGAGGAGGATATGGTCAAATGGGGATAGATGGGTGAATCAGCTCATTATAGATTTGGTCATATGATAAAATATTATGAGATCTAGAAATGGATGAATCCAAAGTAATCATTTTATCCATTAACATTTTGATAAGGTCAATTTGGGATTGTGCACCCCTATAGTTGTAAGGTAGGTTGTGTTGGGTTTGGGTAGGTGAAACATATGGGTAGCTTGTGGGGGGTTGAGAAGTTACCACATATTGGTATGTGGACATGGGTGGTTAAGATGATGCCACATATGAATATGTAGGGATAGGTGGTTGGGTGGAAGGTAGAGGTATATACCCTTATTGGTTAGGGACGTAGCTTGGGTTTGGTGTGATGGGAATTTATTGAGAGATTAATGTAGGTTGGGTAGGAGGTATGGTTGGGTTAGTAGATAGAGGGTAGGTGGTAAATTTGGTAGTGATGGGGGGAAGGGTAGAAGGTATGAGAACCACCAAGCTCTAGAATGGAGTGGAGGTAGGTAGGTTAGAAGTGGGAGGAATGGTGGTGGCACTAACAAAAGGAAATCCTATAATAAGGGAAGTATCGGTGCCCAAAGGTTGGGTTGATCATATATTAAGAGGGTTATTATTTGGGGAAGAAGGTGATTGGGTGTTGCTTGGTTTCATGGGCTGATTTTGGATGGTGGTTTTGGTAGGGTTATTGGTAGAAGATGATTTTTGGATGACTATAGGTTGGGTGGAGATGGTGGCCACATATTTGTCACCCATAAGGTGGGATGGAATGCCATAGGGTGGGTTAATAGGCAAAAATGAAGTAGGAGTATGGTGAGATATGGTGTTAATGTAATGTTAGAGGGCTATGGGGTTGTTATCTAGGAAGGTGGTGAAATTTGCATTACCTTGGGCTACCATCTGAGGGATGGTAGGACTTACAAAAAGGTGGGGAGAACTCTCTGCATCTGAGATGTACTCCATGGATGAGGGATAAGAGGAAGATAAATGATTAGGAGATGGATCTTGTTTTGCTTGGTTTCTTAGTTGTTGCCTAGTTAAAACCATGCAATTAAGGGAAGGAGGAAGATACAAACAATCTCACAACTCAAACAAAGAGAATATAAGAAAAGTTAAGGAAATGGAACATACACTAAAACATGATAAATCCTAAGTTTTTTTCTCTCTCTCTCTCTCTTATGGATTATGCCTTAAGATTTAAGAACTATGTGACTCAAATTGGCTTGTAGAGCGGGTACTAAAAAAGAAGTCTATGGTTGGTTTCAGGTTATATTTAGGCTCTTAAAGGGATCTATATTGAAATTAGTACATGGATTGATATTGGGGCCTACTCCCTCACTTCACACATAACAATAATAAGGGTGTTAGGTGATTAACCAATATATACCAATTGTTAGAGATTATACTCAACCAAAGAGCTGAGTTGCTTCTCCCTTTGATGATGAAATCCAAGTAGGATGGCCGTGAAAGGTAACTGCTAGGTAATGAAATCCTAGTCGAGCCTTATGTCAATGTTTTTATGCTTGATTAAGTGTAAGTGGTTTGGTCTTGTGTGTGTGACAAGAGTGAAACTATAGTTGATTACTTGATTTAATTAAGCTATATGAGATAAAATAGACAAGCAAATAATGGATATAGTCAATTTTAAACCAAAAATGAAATTTTGATTTCATTATATGAGTAGAAAGACAATATTAAGAATCACCTAGATACAAATATGAACCCAATAAAAGACTCAAGGACCCACTAGGTAGGCCAAAATGTTTGAAGAAATTTTTCTTATGTTCTTTAGAAGGAAGAGAAAAGAAACTGAAGAAGGGTATGGTTAGTAAACCCTGATATGTTGTGCATGCATTGATCTAGATGTGTGTAGATACTCTTCTTTAGCTTGGAAGGAATGACTTTCAAATAAGAAACCACTCAAATAAATGGTTTGATTAGTTAGATAGTAGGGTGGATTACCTAGCAAGCTAGATCCAAAAAGCATGAGCTTCTTTGGAGGCTGTCAATCCATGATTTTAAATAATAAAGTGTTGAAAGAGAAAGATAAAGTACTTTCATAAATAAGAGAGCATACTAAAATTAAGTACAAGAATGCTTGATAAAATAATAGGTGAATTTGACTAATTATAGAAATAAATAGATTGATATCAATGCTAAGTAGATTGGGTATAATTCAAAAAATAGGGCAAGGCTCTATGATTAGGTAGAGGATATGGAATTGGGATTTAGTTGAGGTCTAGTGGGTGATAATAACTTGCTCTTTATTTATCTGATAGTGACCATCGATGATTGGGGTGACTGTCGATGGTTAGGGTAATTGTTAGTGGTTAGGGTAACCATCAATATTTGGGGAAAGACCATCAATAGTCAGAGTGATTGTCAATGGTTACTATGGGTTGGGTCTGGTTAAGAAAAGACTATTTTGATGAGGTCACATAATGGAATTCTGAGAGATGGGTTTGGGATAGGTTGATTGTGAAACATGAACAAAGTAAATGAATGATTGAAAATGGATACTTAAGTTTTTGGTTGTTGATATGATGAATGGTTGAGGTAGTTGACTAATAAACTCATTGATAGAGTTTGGGGTAATTTCAATAGAGTAACAATACTTGGCTATTGGCTGATAGATGGTAGCACTTTGGATTTGTATCTCACTTACTAGTTTGATGGATTGTGAGAAGAATACCTACAAATGTAACTCTAATACAAGAGGCTTTAGCTTTAGATGTGGATGATTGATCGACTCTAGATTTGGATGTGTTTCACCCTCTCCTCCTCTCTTTTTATAAGAAGGAAAGAGAAGTGAAACAATATGTTAACAAGAGGTTCAACAAGTAGTTTAAATTTAGGTTTTGCATGCATTAGTTTGCACATGAATTAGATGAGTTAAATATAAAAAATAAAGTTGAATTTGACTAGAGTTTGACTATTTAGGTGGTGGAAACTTGACCGTTGGTAGTCAGGCCTAACTGTTAATGGTTAGGGTAACCGTCAGTGGTCGAGGGTCAAAAGCTAAATTTGGTCAAGGTGGGTTAGTGAACCAATTTAGTTAGCTAGCTAATTAGACTTAGGTTTGTATTCAAAGGGTTGGGGGATGGTCCTTATGGGGTTCCAAAGTGGTTTAGGGGTATTTCAACATCTAGAACCATTGAGAGTAGTTTTTAAGTGTATACACTTGTAGGTTCTTGAGACTTTTCATCATTGTAAAGCAAAAGAGTAGGTAACTGAAGTTCAACATAGCCAAGAGGAATGTCACTATATTCATATCCATAAGAAGAAATATCATTATCACTAGTTGGGTCATTGAGATTTGCATCTGCATCATTTGTTCTTTCATTGTCATTATTATAAGCAAAAGCATGGGTTTAATCCCAATTTTGATGTTCCATAATATCCTCATATGAAATACATTAATCATCAGGTATATTAAAAATACTATCAAAAGGATTGTAATTTTTTGGTTGAGGGTCATTTTTATAAGTTAAGGAATCCATAAAGAGGTGAGATTTTAAGAAATTTTTGCAAAGCACTAGCAAGAGAGCCAAAATAATAAGAATAGTTAACATTCCTAAACTAGGCCTACATAAGCACAAATCAGATCTTAAAAATAAAATATAGAAAGTTGAAATGGAATTTGAGGGAAATCAAAAACCCAAATATAGAAATTGGGGTTTTGGTTCAATAAACAAAGATCGGGTTTACCAAATGTTTTATGTGCTTTAAGAGTTTTAAAAGATAACACCCTAGAAAAGAAAGTTGTTTGAAAGGAATGACAATATTCAAAATTTCACTAAAATATAGCCAATCATATAGATTTGTCTAATCTAGCATGTACAATAAATATAGTAAGTATAAATTTGATAAGGGACAAAAACACTGTATCTTATTTAATGTTATATTATAGATCATGGCAGTGATCATGAGTCTTTACAGGGTTTTGTTAAAGATTTGAGTTTTGTTCATTCTATGTTTTGACTATTTTTGACCTTCAAATAGTTACATTGATTGAGGATATTAATGTCAATATTACATTCATATCTAATGCTAATGTCTAGTAAGAGATATACATAAGAGTGACCTTAAATTTAGATCAGACATACATTGCCCCATGTATAGTATTTATGTGTCTCAACTTATGCTTGCCTACATGCTAGATCCAAAGAATAAACAAACTTATTTATTTTTTGTTGTACCTATTACAGTTTGGTAAAAAGGTGTTAGTAACATGAGTCAAACTAGCCCTAGCAACCGTACTATTTCTAAGTACTGCTTACATAACCAAAACTCCTAAGAGGGCCTCATAATTACATGTAGTTCTCCCTCCTATGCATGTGTGTGGAATCACAATAATATGACTATATGATATTTTTCTTAGTAACCCTTGGTATAAGAGATGTAATAGTATATTTGACCTTTTGAATGTTTCAAAGATTTATAACAATGTTTTAGTGTATTTTGATAGCTTAAGATAGATAATACTTTCTTATTATAGAGTTGCCTTATCAAATTGGAAGGTGTGTTAATTAGAACATAAAATTTGTATTTATAGGAACCTTTTGACATTGAATTAGAACCTAAAAATGTGCAAAAATTTGAACATAAGATGGGCAAAGAAGGTTAAAAAATTGTCACAATATAAAAGATACGACAAAAAGACAAAAATATAAGACTAGACAGTTTCATCGAGCATGGACACTAATGTTGATGCTAGTGTCTAGGGTGAATGCAAGTGTCTAGGGGATAAAAAATTCTAGAAAATAAACACAACATGTAGGGATCTCTGGTATACACTTAAAGAGGATAAACAAACATATCACATGAGCCTAATGGATAGGTAAATCAAGTGAAATAAGTTGGCACCGAAAAGGTCCATGAGAGACTACACCACTAGATGTATAATTATTAGTAAAGAGGTATATACATACAAGAAAATTATTAATATGTGTACTTGTACAAAAATAGGTGTCTACACATAGTAATAGGATAGTTGTCTCATGTAATGCCTCATAGAGGATGTCCTTCTAAATGGTTGATTTCTTTAGTTACTCTAAGATATAAATCTTAGCATGGGTATTCTTTAGTTGATCAATGATTTCATACCATTTAGGTTTATTTACTTGTCTTGAAAGAGGTGGATGAGGTTAGGAAAAAACATGTTGACTACCTTCATTATGTTATGCATGATGGGCTGGCCTACCTCATCTAGTGTTGACAACATGGATCATGAAATCCAAAATAAATCATGGCTGAATAATGGGAGTGGGATGGTGGCTAGTACAACCTTGAGGTTTTTTTGGAAGGGGAAAAAATAAATCATCCATGCCCTCTTGCATCTTTTAATAACAATAAGCATCTCATATTGGATGTCGTAACAATATTTTACATTGTTAGTCATGTGTTTCTTTATATTTATCTTGGTTACATCTGCATCACTATGTGCAAGTAAATTATTTGTAAGTGTATTAAAATATTAAATGGAAATAATATTGGTATCAATCAAGTTTTGAATATTAAACCTTAATCAAATACATATGTTAGTAGAATGGGCTATGCATTGGTGATAATCACAATGCTCATAAACACTGAATCCATTAGGCTAAGATCTATTCATATCAACCTTTAATGGTGGAAGGAGAGTGTATATATCTAGATCTGGTCATAAATACTTGAAAATATTAATTATTAACATATATTAAACCACTTGATTTACACTCACATACATGAATCTTACTATCCATTCCTATATCCATTTATCTATATGCAAGCTTGACCCCTTTGTTCACCATCACTACTACATAAAATTTATAAATAATTACTAAAACTTACTTATATCACTCTTAGACTTCTTATAACCTCAATATAATTCTCATTGGTTTTTTAGGAAAGGTTTTCTACTATGGACATGTACACCTAGAGCAGCCTTGTCCCTACAACATTTAATGACTAGTTTCCAACATTCAAAATATTCATTTAGGTCATCCACACATTTTTCAAGTTGGATAAAGGAAATTATTTAAAAGGTTCACTATAAATACAAATAAAAATTCATTTATTAAAGGAATTTAATAACTATCTGGCATCTATATTTTACACTAATGTATTTTAATCAAATCTTCCCTATTCTTCCCAAACTCAAGATCAATCATTAAGAGTAGTCTTAAATCAAGTATAAATCATTATAAATCAAGTTAATAGCTAACATTATCAAATGTCAAATCTAAATTTTTAGGTGCACACATATAGTCAAGGAACATAATTGCAAAATAAAACTAAGTGAGAGAATTACACATGGATTGATTCCCTCTTCACAGTATCTAGATAAATAAGTAGTGGCCATCCATAAAAGAGGGTGATTGGGGTCAACTCAATCCATTACACTTCCCATCTCTTTTTATAGGTTTTTAGCTCTCATAAATACCCCTATGATTTCCAAATCAAAGATAAGGATAACTAAGGTTTCTGCATGGAACCTAAAAATCCATAATATCTCAACCCTTTTAGTAGGCATAGGCGTAGGTGGTATAGTATTCATAGTTTTATCACATTCAAAGTAGATAAGTCCATAGTCAACAAACATGACTGACCTGCAATATTATCCAGGAAGCATAGATCTATCCAAACACAACTACAATTTTTTTCTATATTTAAGCTATCACAATCATGTCTTATTATATTTTTAGCTATCATAAACCTACTACAGTCAACTAGAAATCAAAATCTAAGTATCTCATTATTGGTTGTACTTATTATATCTAGTATATACCACCTATCAATCAATTTCAATTACCAATTCTTTTTTACATTTAAATTTATGCTTAAATGTCATATTGTAATCTAAATAATATTTTAAAGTTTTATACCTATTAAACATTATTAAATAAAAGATAAGGTAAAACATATTGGTGAATACATACATTTTTTGAGGATTAATTTTTTGATTTTTGTACTAAGGTTTAAGATTAATTCTTGAACTCTATAGACAAAAATATTTTCTTCTATTGGTTTTTAATTTATTCTTTTAATTTATTTTTATTGCTTTCTATAACTATGTTCTAACAGTTGTAAAATTCACAGGAGCTATAAAGCGGTCTTCAATTTTATCTGAGCCATGGTGTGAGATATATTGCTTCAATTTTCAAATTATTAGACATAAATATATAGAAAATTTAGTTTCCATGTAGCTCATGGTATATTGGAAACACGTAGGGATTTTTTTCTTGTTTATCTATAGGAAGCCTTTAAGTACTTGGTTTTTAGTGAACTAGTAAGTGGTTAGCCCTAGGAAGTTACTCTAAATGTATCACAAAAATGAGATAGTGCAGCTATATGATAGTGGAATACTTCATATTTAGTACCCCTTTAGGCCTTATTCACTATTTATGATTGAGATCAATATATCTGAGAGCCTACAAATAAAACACACCCTATCTAGTAACACCCCTCATACAATTTTCAAATTAAAAGTTTCACAATCAAATCATGGTTATACTAAATGAATTTTGCTTCCATTTTTTGATTTGTATCATAAGTTTCATCATCACATTTTATATTACTTTCTAAGGTGTTATCTAGATTCACCATATATTCACATTTATCAAATTCAAATATAATAAAAAGGCTAAAATGAATAATGTAAAATCTCAAGCCTTCCTTAATTCATATTGTTAAAATATTCTATTTGATTTGCTACCTATCACCAATAGATGCCAAGGTGCATGCATGAATAATTTTTTCCCTCTTGCCTATAGACCTCAAAGTTGTTTCACTCACTGTCTCTCTCCTATTATTCATCCACAACTTATATTATATTTTGTTTTTCATGTTATCAACACTAGATGAGGTCAAATACCTCATTCATGACAATAAAACAAAGGTGGTCAACTCCTCTACCCCCTACACCCCCTATAAAGAAATAACATCAACCTAAAGAGTATAACATCATTGATTATCTACAAAATACTCATTCTAATATTTTAGTAACATATTTTCTCTAAATAACACATATGTATAAGGATATTCTTTATGAAGAATTAAGTAATGTAATTTTACTTAGTAATGTTGAACCATCTTATGTTTCTTTTGTTATTAAAAATTTACTATGGATGGAGGAAATTATTTATTTTTAAGAGGAATTACCTCCCAAACATATCATATATCGACATATACCCTTGTATATTCAAGTATATGTCCATAACAAAGCTGGCAAAGGGTTCTTGTAGATAATGGGTTGGGTCTAAATATGTAAAATAGTTATTTCTTAAGTATACTTAGTATAAAGGCATAATATTTTAATTATTTATATATGAATATTCAAGGATTTGATAATATCCCATGAAAAGTAATTGGACAAACTACATTGAATATAACTGTGGGCCCTCGCATGATAGCCATAGTTTGATAGGTCATGCCTAATGACCTTAATTATAATATTCTTTTAAGAATACCATGGATACATGAGATGAATTCAATAATTTCTATTTAAAGCTTAGTCACCATAATACATATATACATTCCTCTTGGATCAAGAACCATTCAAGTAATGTGCATAATCCAACCTGAGGATCATTACAGTCCTCATATACAACCATATTTGAAAGAATCAAAACCATTTAAAATACCAATTATTATTTTTTTATAATTGAATCATCATCAATAGTTTACAATCAATATGGTTTTAGGCTTAAATATTGTAAAAAAATGGGATATACAAGACAAGGGTTGGGAACTCATGTACAAGACATTGTTAACCCATTTACACATTTCATCATAAACATTGATAATGAATTGGCTACTATTTAAACTTAAAATCTAGATGGTGAATAATTTAAGGTTAAAAATGGTAGAGATATCCTAGGGCACAAGGATGTTATACTATCTCTAAAGTAGGACAATTATTTGTAAAACTCATATAAAACATATATTGAATTTATTAAACTAAAATGTTAAAGATAAAAAGTACAACTATGCTAGATATTATAATAATAATGAAAATAAAACACTTGGTTATAATTATAATACATATCTAAATATAGAATAGGTAAAAAGTGAATTGGATTTGGATTCTAGAATAATTGCCTAATTTTGGAAATTATGCCTTTGTAGCTGTGGACACTTGCATTAACTTGGGATGTTTGCATCGATGCTACTATTTGACTTAGGCACAAGAGAATAATATAAAATACCTAATAAAACTAGATGAAACCACCTATATGCTTCTCAAAACTATGCCATTTTTTCTCTAGTGCATTTAGATCTGGGTCATGTACTATTACTCCTTGTCAAATAACAAAACCTTAGTTTTTCATTTACATATTGGTTATGGGAAAAATGGGTTAGTAGGCACATGGTGTTGAGCTACCCAAAATACCCCTATGATAATGGGCACTACTTATATATCCAATACTTTGAAAAGGGCCTCAAACTTATGTAGTAATCCTTAATATGTTGGGTTGTGTGTGAATCATCCAATGTGTGATAAGCAAGTACAATAGTGACCTAACTTGTAACTTGGAAAATATATATCTTAGGCCATTAATTAAATAATTAAAACCTATAGATGTGATGTACCTATGAATAATATGGAAATAAGATAAAATATTGAAGTTTTGCTCATTTGAGTGCTTGATAGAATGCTTTTAGTAAGTTGCTTTATGAGTTTCTGGGGGTTTTCTAGGTCTTTTCTAGGTGAGGAATGAATTTAAGTTGATATTTTAATTATACCAATAATTTTGGAGAATATATCACATTAAATCACTTATAATAACCATAGGAATACATTTCATTTTCAAATTGGATGAGTTTATGGTAATGGACACTGGGGTTGGGATATGACACTTGCATCAATGTAGGTGTCTGATTAGGACACAAGTGTCTTGGTAATTGGAAAATAGGTACAAGTTTAGAACTTGTAGAGATGGAAGATAAATAGGTTTATAAAATTTTGGGCAAGACAGTAGGTCTGAGTCATTATAATAACATAGGTCAGACTAATATATAAGTAATTGGGCACAAAGAGATAATGTATGCAATCCTTTTGGCATTGGGAAAGGTCTAAAAGCTAAAGGTACATCCATGCTATGTATTTTATAAGTTTATAAGACTAAGGTGATATATAATCTAGAAATAGTGTTTACATCCCTCCATTTAATCTAGTAATGAAATTTATAGTTTAAAGGAAAATGAATGCATATCTATGTGTGTATAACACACCTTGCCTTTATTTGAGTGCTTTGCTAGTGATTGTCCTGCAACCAAGAACATGTTACAATATATAATTAATGCATATAATCTAAAATTGAAAGCATTGAAATGATTGTAATTGAAAGAGATCAAGGTTTAGGAGTAAACATGTGGATTGATGCAACCATCTTGCCTTTTAGCAATTTGATTTGAAATATATATCATTATGAATCATTAAAACTGAGATTAGGACAAATATAAATCTATAAAGTGCATATATATAAAGAGATATAGAGGTAGATATTAGAAATAATATGTCCCCAACCTTGGAGAAAATATGATTTACCACTCGACAGTTGAGATTAATTTAATCATATAACCCAATCATACTTATAACCTAGTGAGTGTGAGTGAACCAAGTCAATTTTCACTATAAAATTGGTGAGACTAGATGATGTAATCAATTCTAACCTATAAACTTGGCAAGATTGAGTGATTTAATATCCTTAACCATAATAAAAATCAAACCAATTACTATAGTATATTACCTCAATACATTCTCTAGACACCTAAAATTGGCCACCAATGGTTTCATACCCAACTTTAGAATAATTCTTACCAACCATTGAACATCTATCCTAAGAATTTCTATAAGTCTCAAATTTGACTTCCTAACCATGCAATTAAATCAATTTGGCTCATAAATCAATTAAATCATGTAAATGTATACATTAAATTAATTAAATACTTAGAAAATGTGAAAAAACTTAAAAGGGATTACCTAAAATCAAATCCTAATAAAATCCTAATTAAATCTTAATTGAATTAATCCACGAGAAATTAAAATCAATTATCAAAAAGGAAAATTCAAATATTAATAAATATCCTAAAGATCATATTAAAAGCTAATCATGAGTTGTCCAAATGCAAAATATCTTAAGAGACACCTATTCATGATAAATATGAGATTTTAGACACCTTTGAACCCTATTAGGGTTAACTAAGAAAACCAAGGATAATATTTAACTCATTCCAAGTAATTTAAAATCCTATAAAACCAAGCCTAGAGTTATTCATTAAGAGAACTTGAATAGAGTAAAGTTATTATTGTAGAATTTGATTCATGAATGTAAACATAGTGTTATAATGCCAAAATTATAAGCTAAGCCAAGCTAAACCAAATCCAACCATGGTGCTAAGAGGAGATGGAGATAGCTAAGCCCTATTGATGAAGACCTTTTGAGCACAATCCAAGCAAGCCAATGAAGAGATATATTGGAGCAATCAAGGAAGGTAAGGAAAGTTATCTTTTATTTGCATTTTTAGTTGGGTTTTCATTAAATTTGTTCACTAAGCTCCTCACATGATCTAGGCCTAGAGATGTTAGCTTGTTTAGTGTGTTTATTTTATTTTATTTGGAACTAACACCATACTAACCTCCTCTCTTGAGTTAAATTACTTGATCATAGATGGCATGCCCAATGGGACATGATTGTGTACCCCACATATTTAAACAAAAATAGATGTTAAAATGGCTCTTATTTTTAATTTGTTAAATATTTTTTTCTAAATTTTTGAAAAGTTGTTCTTAATAGTTTTATCCTAATTCTCTAAAATTTTTATTAAAATATGATTTGTAATTTATAAGTTATAACTCTTTTAGTGACTGCCACTTTTTGTTTTCTATTTTTATGGTAAAAATAGCTGATATAGGTCTCATAACTTTTTTTTATTGATTATTTTGATCTTATTTTTTACAAATCAGTGAACCTTGTACCTATAAAAAACTTTCAAAAATTTCATGAATAACTAATGTATAGTTTAGATGTTATGATTAAAATACTAACAGTAAGTTTTTAAGTTTTAGGTGTTTGATTTTATTTTATTTTTAACCTTCTAACTTGTTGTTTGTAGGTTTTGATATTTTGAGATTAATGATTTTATCTTATTTATCTAAATATAATTTGTGCATTGTGTTTGTTTTGCCTTTGGGTTCATAGACAATTGATCTCAGTCATTATCGATCGATATTAGTTATTTCTAAAACTTGTTTTGCTTAAAACCAAAAGTGCTTCAAGCAGGGGGTTACTATCTAACAATTATAGGTTGAAGGATCAATTTGAACACCAAATTTGCATGTTTTTAACTAATCACACATTTCAATTTGGTTTCTAAAATGAACTTAGTCTAATCATGCACATTTGAATTTGGGTTTAAAATGAGCATGTTTAATTTCACACATTTGGATATTGGTGCTTTAAAATGAACTTAAGAAAAGTCTTAAACATTTTGATCTTGAGATTAAAATAAACTTATATACTGTCAGGATCTAGAACACAAAGCTCTGATACCAACTATCAGGATCCACTCCTTAAAGTACAATTGATTACTTTTGTATAAGCAACTAAACACAAAATTAAACCAGAAGTAATATGTAACTAGAATTCAGAAATAGCACAAAATATGAGATACAAGAAATAACCAATCTTGCATTAAACTCTTTCAGAATACAATGAAGAAATCTCACTCTTCTTCCCACACCTCTTGGGCATACAGTAATTCTCTCTCTCTCAATCAATTACAACCAACTCAAACATAGAGTTGTTCCCTCCACTAGTCAGTGACAATCAACCCAATGGTTGTTGTTGCCTACTGCCAGTCCACCAAGTAGATCTCCTTGATCTTGCACCCTTGAAGATCTAACTAATCTTACTTACCATGTAGATCTCCCTGATCTTACTACCTTCAAATCAACTGATCTTACACCCCTTGAGATAACCAACCCAATTGTTGTTCTTGCCTTCAAGTTGAGGATCTAATCCTTCTTAGTCCTTCATTACAATACAACCCCATGGGTCTCTTAAATAGATCCCAAACCAAATAATAATTAGAAACATAGGCTCAAGACTAAAATTAGTCTTTACATGCAAACTGACTGTTCTCCTAAAATTAGTAAATCTAATTCTAGAAATGCCGCTTGGAAATGCACAGGTGACCGACGTCGATTCCTGTCTGACCGATGCCGGCTGACCATAACCGATGCCAGTTACTGTGTAGCTAAAGATGACCGATGTTGATTTGCCTGACTGATGTTGGTTACTTTGACACTTAGCAACCTCTACGATTTGCATAATAGTGAAGCTTTTAGCTCCACAACTTAACAATCTACCACTTGGAGATAAATAGCTACACCTGTACCTGTACCTATACATCTTCTAATTTGTTTCTAGCTTGTATCTCCATCTTCAAGTTTAATCTTGAAGACCAAAAGAAGTTGAATGAAGATTCAACTTCTCCTTTGTTCCCATCTTTGTTAACATTTTTGCAGGGTTCTTATCCTTGCTAGCCACCGTGACTATAACAACCTTTTGCAACTCTGAAATCTAGCTAACCACCATTCCACCAATAGTGAACACATATCATGTGGTGCTTCTCTTGCCATCCAAGTCACCTGCCATATCTGAATCTACATACCCATGTAGAGAAGTGCTTGACCCTGCATAGCATAAATACCTGCTACTGGTCCCTCTCAGATATCTGAGAATCCACTAAACTGCTTTTCAGTGCTCCTTCCCTAGATTGGCCATAAACTTGCTGACAACTCCCACTGCTTGGGTAATATCAGGTCTAGTACATACCATGTACTCAACCTCATCATGTGATTTAGGACACTGTTCTAAGCTCAGCTTGAACTATCCAACCATAGGTGTGCTTACTAGTTTTACATCTTGCAAATTGAACCTCTCCACTACCTTATTCACATAATCCTCTTGAGACAAAATAAACCTATGATTTTTTCTGTCTCTAGAAATACTCATACCAAGGATTTTCTTTGCTTCTCCTAAATCTTTCCTGGTAAAGTCTGAGCTACTTTTACCTTTAGCTCAGTAATTCCCTGCATGTGTGACCCTACAACAAGCATATACACTACATACAGTAACAAGATAATGTAGCTATCATTATCCAACCTAGTAAAATAAACACAATGGTCACATTGACATTGACTAAAGCCATGATTTGTCATAAACCTGTCAAACCTCAAATACCACTATCTTGGAGCTTGCTCAAGACCATATGACCTGGCCTTATGTCTCACTTGTCCATTCTCTCTTTTATTTAACCTGTGAATTCATTCGTCTTTCAGTGCTTTCTTTTCGGCTAAAAACTCTACCAAATCCCACATTTGGTTCTCTTCTAAGGAATCAATTTCCTCATTCATGCCATGCTCCCACTATTTCCTGGATTCTACCTGCATTGCCTCTTCAAAATTTCCTGGTTCACGAGCATCAGTGAGCAACAAGTAGTATAAAGAAGGGGAATAATGAATTTGAGGCTTACTTACCTTTCAATCCTCCTCATGGGCATTTGAGACTCCTTGACAGCTTGCTGTCTGCCCAAATTTCATTCTAACAGTGACCAATCCCGGTCATCTCTCAGTTTACACCTGACCAATGTCAGTTCCATGTGACCGACCTGATCGATGTCAGTTCTTACCTAATCGACGTCGATTTCCACCTGATTGACATCATTGACTTTGGTCTCCACTAGATCGATGTCAGTTCCTTCCTGATTGACATCAGTTCTTACCTGACTAACATTGATATCTGTGTTTTCTTGTGAGTGATGATTTTTACCTGTGAGCTCATTTTGGATCATAACCTTATCTAAATCAACATTGCCCTACTCAAAATTATTCAACCTCTTGAGCTGATCTCTATCCATCA
The DNA here is from genome assembly GCA_037957365.1 of Torreya grandis. NCBI lineage: Eukaryota > Viridiplantae > Streptophyta > Pinopsida > Cupressales > Taxaceae > Torreya > Torreya grandis. The sequence continues at coordinate 5,550,890 of JARHVA010000230.1, forward strand.
TCTTCTCCTTGAAAACCAAGGCTTTCCAGTTCTTAACATTTGACTTAAGAACATGCATTCCCTTCTCACTCATGTGACCAAGCCTATAGAGCCACATCTTTGCATCTACAACTGAAGTAGATAAAACAGAAGGAGAATTAGTAATACAAGTAGATAGATAAAGTGTACCTAATTTCTTACCTCTTGCTAAAACAAGTGCACCCTTGGAAACTTTCCAAGATTCTACTGTGAGAGTTACTGTGCAACCCTCATCACCCAACTTTCCTATAGAAATCAAATTCTGCTTCAGGATTGGGACATGCATGACATCCTTCAACACCCATGTGTTGCCATTCTGCAATTTCAGCTGCACTTCCCCTTTGCCAACCATTTGACAAGGCTCACCATCCCCTAAATAAACTTTTCCAAAATTTCCATGGACATAATCATTGAAAAATTCTCTATTTGGGGTTGCATGGAAAGAGGCACCAGAATCTAAAGCCCAAGATTCTACTTTATCCAAGGAACATATAAGAGCATCTTGTGAAACAATACCTACATCATTTGCTTCTTTATTTCCTTCATGCTGATCTTCTACCAACCGACAATATTTCTTTACATGCCCTTTCTTTCCACAATTCCAGTAAGTTATACCTCCATTTCTAGATTTGGATCTCCTATCTATCTTTGACCTTGATTTTCCTTACTCAATCTTCTCTCTTTGCTTTCCCCTAATTTCAACACTTAAAGCATTACCTAATGTTTCCCTTGTGCTTTTCCTGTGAATTTCTTCATTCAAGATTACACTAAAAACATCATCAACTTTCAAGGTATTTGAAGCAGACGCAGTATTACTAACTACCATTACCAAACTATCCCAACTTTCAGGTAAAGAGCATAAGATTAAGAGAGCCTTAATTTCATCATCAAAATCTATATTGACTAAAATTAACTAATTTACTGATCCATGGAAATCACTAAGATGACTATATACTGATCCACCTTCCTGCATTTGCAAATTAAATAATTGCTTCATAAGAAATACCTTATTTGAAGCTGAGGGTTTTTCATATAGATTTGCCAAAGATTCTATTAACTCTACCATTGTCTTTGCCTGTGATAAGTTGGAAATCATAGATGATGCCAGGCTCAACCTTATAGATCCTAGAGCCTTCCGATCAAGAACATTTCATTCTTCATCTTTCATATCCGTGGGCTTGCATGCAACCCCACCCAACGGTAAGTACAGATCTTTCTGATACAAATAATATTCTATCTGCATCCTTCATAATTGATAATTCTTGCCATTGAATTTCTCCATTCTTTGTGTACTTTCTTCTGCCATTACTTTACTCCCACTCAATCAAAAACCCCTGTGAGTGAATTTTATAATCAACAAACACTAACCTGCTCCGATGAACCTGCTCTGAACTAGGCTTTGATACCACTTGTCAGGATCTAGAACACAAAGATCTGATACCAACTGTCAAGATCCACTCAAAGTACAATTGATTACTTTTGTATAAGCAACTAAACATGGAATTAAACCAAAAGTAATATGTAACTAGAATTCAAAAATATCATAGAATATGAGATACAAGAAACAACCAATCTTGCATTAAACTCTTCCAAAATACAATGAAGAAATCTTCTTCTTCCCACACCTCTTGGGTGTACAGTAATTCTCTCTCAAGAGTTCTCTCTCTCTCTCTCTCAATCAATTACAACCAACTCAAACACAGAGTTGTTCCCTCCACCAGTCAGTGACAATCAACCCAATGGTTGTTGTTGCCTACTACTAGTCCACCAAGTAGATCTCCTTGATCTTGCACCCTTGCAGATCTAACTGATCTTACTTACCATGTAGATCTCCCTGATCTTGCTACCTGTAGATCAATTGATCTTACACCCCTTGAGACAACCAACCCAATTGTTGTTCTTGCCTTCAAGTTAAGGATCTAATCCTTCTTAGTCCTTCATTACAATACAGCCCCATGGGTCTCTTAAATATATCCCAAACCAAACAATAATTAGAAACACAGACTCAAGACTAAAATTAGTCCTTACATGCAAACTGACTGTTCTCCTAAAATTAGCAAATATAATTCTAAAAATGCTGCCTAGAAATGCATAGTTGACCGACGTTAGTTCCTGTCTGACCGATGCTAGCCGACCATAACTGATGCCAGTTACTGTGTAGCTAAAGATGCCCGATGTCAGTTGGCCTAACTGACGTCGATTACTTTGACACTCAACAACCTCCACCATTTGCATAACAGTGAAACTTTTAGCTCCATAACTTAATAGATAATTTTAATTAATTTGGTTTTATGTAATCTTTTCAATTTTTGCACTTAAGACAAGGGGTCTAGTAATGAACCACACCACATTTGAATTGGTGTTTAAAATCAATCATTACTCACAAATTGCTTTCAAATTGTTTGTTGTTTGTTATTTTTTTAAAAAAAGATAACACATGTATGCTCTCCCCCCATCCCCTATAGGGAAATTGTGGGATCAAAAGCACCTTTTAATTACATTTTAGTGCATAGTCCAAGGCATAGAAATAAATTTTCGTAAGATCTCCCCAAAACTCTCATAGTATTGGGTGATCTAAAAGCAACCCTAAAGTCTTGCTACTTGTCTTTTATTTTCATACATCTTGGCTTGTGAAGGGGATGTCATTACATCTTTCAAGTTATTTAGGGAAGCATTAACCTGGGGCTTCATCTCACAACAATGTTTCTACCCCTCTCCATGGGGAAGGTATATAAATTGGGATTACTCCATTGGGATGGTGGTTTGAGAGGTTAAACCATCATTGTTAGTGGTTGGTTAAGCCCAAGATGTATGATTGATATGAACATCACACTTCACTGAGTAAGTGATGGATGTAGTGGTTATGAAAATGACAAGACCTTTTAAAAATAATCTAATCAATGTGGACTCAATTGATGTGATAATTTTCTTATGTGCATATGTGAAAGTGTGTACACATGGGATCAATCTAGATGATAAAAAATAAATTAGTTTTAGTTAACCCCACTTTACCACACCTTGATAAGATCTAGGATGATTATACCTAGTTGTATTTAAGTCATTTATTATTTATTACTTGTTTATTTATACCACATCCAATCAAGTTTTTTTATACGTCACTCCTTTGTCTAAGGAGGCGTTATGCTGGCCACTTTACATCACACTTGTTCCTTGCAATTTTTGCTGAACTTATTTGTATGTGTGTTACTTGACTAAAATGGGTACTATTATGTTGCCCAAATCATTCCAAGTCTTGTGCCTTAGAAGTATTTGAGACATAAACATCATTACATCTTTTGGGAGTAATAATGCCATTACATTACCCAAATATTTCAAACCAATCATTATCATCAAACCATGTCATTTGAGCCTTGTTGGATCTTTGTTTAGCATGGTCATGCTATTCAAATTTATCTAGCTTGTTTAGTTAACTAAAGCCTAAGTTTTCAACACTTGAGTTTTTAATTAACATCGACAAGTTTAGATCCAAATATTGATTGATTTCTATTCATGCCTCATTTCATAGGGACTGATACATAGATCTTTCTATTTTAGGTTGCATAATTTAGGTTAATTACTTGCACAAATTTGAAAAATATTATTTGTTTGTTCAGATCCTATCGTCATCATTATTTATGCCTTTATTCGGAAGAGCACAACTTTTCTCTAGGTGCCTTTTGCCTCATGCATTATACCACTGATCATGTTTATGTTTGATTCTGTGTCGGGTTTATGTCAATGTGTTTCAAGTTTTTTAAATTAAAATTTCATCATCATCTTTATTTAAAGACTAGTTTTTGACACCATTTGGCCAAAAGTCCTAGCACAACCTGTTTGAGCCTAGATTTTGACTTCATGTTTGGACACCAAACCTAGTGACTCTTTTCCCTTTCCTAGTTTAGACCTTATTTGGAACACTTTGGCCTAGAATTTTGACATGATTTTTTTTATTTAGATGCTTGACCTTTTGTATGTATGAATTTTGACATTAGACATTTGACGTTAAAATATTTTATTCCAAGTCTTAACAAAAACCATTTTGAAGATATAGATCTATCTTTTAGACCATTATTTTCAAAGATACAGCTCCACCCTCAACCAAGATAGATCACGTTTGAACCCTTTGAATTTTTAGACATTATTTTTTAGAGTTTTTAGAACTCTCAGACCTCTTTATTTTATAGCTTTATTCATTGACATGGATATGTCTAAATACACTTATGGTGGATTCACGTATAATCCAACGTATGATAGAATGGCCATACAAAATTTGACTAGAAACCCCTATAGGGATAAATTTTGTAAGGAGTTTTATTATTATTCCTAAAATACTCCATATGGGGAACATAGTCAAGAAATAACTCACAATCTAACTCAAAACCTTGACTTGGATGATATGGTTTATGAGGAGGACATGGATGCTTTGACTTATTTGAGTAATCAAGCTACAAAACACCCTCAACTTATCCGTCCAAGACTTCATCCTTTGGCTTGTATGAGCAACCAAGCTCTATGATGCCCTTTCATTATCCAATCATGATCTGGAGTTCAATTCAAAAAAAATTTCCAAGTCATGATGAAACTAATTTCACAGTGTAGAGCTCGTCAAGAGCTTTCTGACACTTTTTGTAGTTTGCAAAATGAACACCGTATGCAAAAGATATGGTCTGTTGAAGTTTTCTTACAATAGGGAAAAATGTGATGACGTGGTGCAATGTGGACATGCCAAGTGGACCAATTAGGTGGTGACACGTGGCAGTGAATGGAGTCCATAGATTTTTGCAAAGTCTGTATAAAACTTCTGGTTTTTATATTGCATTAAAAATTACAAGTCTGTAGAAAATTTAAAATGGCAAGTCCATAGAAATGCTTTGTAATGCCAAGTCCAGCAACTCCGTAGAAATGTTTTGTAATGCCCTGGACACATGGGAGAAATAAGCCAACTTGCCACACTACATGCCATGAGAAATGGGAGAATGGATCACGTTCCATTAAGGCTGAGTCAAGCTCAGATATTGAAGACTGAGAACCTCATGAAAACCAAGGATGTGGCAAATGCCTTAGCCAAAAAGGAATCGGTGACTATTATGTTGGAGACAAGGATATAAGAAGCCTTTTGAACCTACTATCCCCACATATGTGGGATAATTATTTTCCATTTTGTAAAAAAATGGTTCAAATCTGCCACACCAAGACCACGTGGTATCTTCAATAGCAGCCTAAGTTAGGTGATTGTGATAACCCTAAGCACCTAGAAAGGGATGTTGGCATTCAATATGGGGGCTGCCAAGCCTTAAAAGGCATGTGAACAACTGTAAACTCCCAAATGTGGGACTAAAGAGATAGTTCAAGCTCCCAAATAGGTAGGTTAATGACTTGAACCTGGCACCTATCATGTAAAAGAGATATGCTTTGACCACATGAGCCATGGGTTTTGAAGTGTTTTAAAAGCTGTGAACTTTTATTTGAAGTCATGCTTCACAGGGACTGTGTAATAATTTTTAAGAGGCAGAGAGCTAGATAGAAGCCTAGAGATGGCTTTAGCAAGTGGATATTAATCTAATTTATGACCTCTATACACAGGGTAAGCCTTTCAATTATTATTTTTAATTGAAAGAGAATGTTATTATTTTTATTTTGGATAAACCAATAGTTAAAGTAAAGGGACCAAAGCACATTCAAAAGGAGTTGAAGACTGAGGAATAAATCCGTGTGGCCGAGCTTGAGTATATCAGCTAGGTGGAATTCTTGGACAGAGATCAGGCCTGAGGGAAGTTGTGTAATGTTTCAATAAATTTGTAAGCCATTCATTGCACAAATTTAATAGAAATGGTCCTCACTATTGGGTAGACTTGGAGATGTAGGCAATAAATGCCAAACTCTATTATCAATTTCATGTGGTAATTTGTCATTTATTGCATGTTTTATTTTTAATATTCTAATTTTTAATTAATCAAGAACTCATGCAATATTTGAAAAATTGACAATTTACGACATTTAATGTTTAAAACAAAATCTTATTTTATTGGTGAATGGAAGATATTAGTCTTTTGAAAATTCTAATCCAATTCGATAACTGAAAATACTTTGCCAAACAATTTGCAAGTTCTTTTGAGTATTTTTGAGAATTTATTAAGTTTGAGAAATTCAAAATCTATACTTTTAAAATTTCACTTTGAGTTTTTTAGTGGTGTTTAAAGATCAAATCATCATCTACCATTAACCCTTATTTAGATTACATGAGCTACCAAACTCCACAACATCCAAAGAATACCATTACCATACTAAGACCTTGTCATTTGGCTTGTGTGAGCAATCAAGATCCACAACACCACACCATTTATATACCATGACCTCATAATTTAGCTTTTATGAGAAACCACGCTCCATAATGCCCCATATATATCATTCTAGGACTTTATCTTTTGGTTTGCAATAACAAACTAGCTTCATAACACCCCATAGATACCATTGTAAGACTTCATCCTCTGGCTTGTGTGAACAATAACACTCCAAATAACCTATATTATATAACCATTGACCATTCCTTATCTAGTTCTAATTGTTACCCACTTTATAAAACCTCAACCAATCCAATCAAAACCCTAGCCAATCTGATCACAATCCCAACCAATCCAACCCCAGTCCCAATCTTGACCAAACCAATCAAAATCCCAACTACTCCAATAATTATCTAAATTAATCCAATTAAAATTCCAACCAATCTAATCATTACCTATCCAATTGAGCTAATTATTACTTATCTAATTGAGCCAATCATTTGAGGACCAAGCTATGTTCAAAATTATTGCTTTACAACCAATTATAAATCAAAACCAAGATAACCAACCAATCCAAACTATTTTTAGTAAACTAACCATTTGTGATAAGTTAAATTGTGATGAATCACATTCTAATCATATGCCTATTATTCAAGAGCCTCATATTGACAAGCCATTCTCTAAGGAGTTATACCTTGACCTTTGTCCCACCATTGCAAAATCTCACTTTGAAAATCTAGTCTTTATGGAGCCCATTATGCCATCACAAGACATCACTTATCCAATACCAAACATTCCAAAAAACATCATTGTATTGGCATCCACATTAGATGAATAATAAACACCAGAGTTAGGTTTTATTCTTGAACCAACATTAGATTTAGCATTAGAAGTAGAATCAACATCAGTCTTAACATTGGATTCAGAGTCCATTGAATCAGAATCAGATTTAGAAATAGAATACATTTGTGGCTATTATAACATTGGATATGCATGTCTCAAATATCAATTTGAATACATTTTTGATCCTTCTATGGTTTTTAAGGATGATTACTTTAGCATCAATACAAGTTTTCCTAGTATCTTCTATGAGGATTGTGTTACCTTTCCACAGGGTATTACCATCAACTAACATAGCCATATTATTGACATTCCATCTCCCACAAGTGTTGATTAGGACCAATATAATCATACCTTGATGAATTGAATCCATGGTGACATATCAGTTAAAGAACAACAAGGAGGCCAAGACCACATTCATATAGAAGAACACTCTCCTAGTGTAACCTTTTCAGAGGCATTAGGGGACAATCAAAGCAAAAACTTAGCATCTTCTAGTGAAACCTTTTTGGAGGCATTAGAAAACAATCAAATTCAAAAGTCAACATTCCTTAGTGAAATCTTCTCAGAGGCACTATGGGACAATCAAGACAAATTCATTGGTAAAAACCTCATCAAGGTGCCAATAGATGAGCACCAAAGTCCTTCATTGCTTGACGAAGACATTATCAAAAATAAAATCAAAATAGCTTTCAATCTAAAACCTAATTAGATGGTAGTTATTCTTAGGCCCAGACAATAGAAGAATTTAGTGGTCCTATCAAGAGAATATTCAAAAGCCTTCAGCCCTATCATATCCAAATTTATGTCAAATCTATAATTAGCAACATTATATGTGCCTACAAATCCCGATCTTCATTTGTTTCCCCATCATTATACATTCCATTATCAACCACCATTACATTTACAAATCAAACCCATTAACCAAAATTTATACCTATTTACCATCCTTGGCCACACTTTCCTTTGCAAAGGCTATAAAGATACATTGTATTGAAATTTGAAGGAAATAGAATCAATGATTGATGAAGATTAGAAAAACATCATTGGCATCTAAAACTACAATTAGTTCTTGATAGAGCAGTTATTTAGATGAGGTATGGGCTAGTAAGTAGCATGATTGAGTATTCTATTTGTATCTTATATTGATTAGGATGTGCATCTCCACATCAGTAGGAACAACATAATCATTTAACATACCTAGGCCAAACACATCAAAAACCAACAACCAGCATTAGCCAAAAACACGTACCATACCATCATCATCGACCAAACACCAGGCCATTGTTATTTGTCATTATCACATACATAACCAATCACCTTACCAATTTGGGGCAACCCTCTTACCAATCTATACAATATTCAAGCCATCCTATTATTTCCTATTACTTATCTATTCTACCATCCCATTCTATCAATATAGCATGTTTTGATCACATCCTATCCTAGCCTGTTTGACCTTGGTTCATCCATTGGTTTCATATTTAGCATGAAGAAATCATATTAATTTTAGTAGTTATTTTACAAAATTTAGATAAAGACAATATTTTGGAGTAGTAAGATAGAAGTTTGGTAGTTTCATCCTTCATTTCTTATTATTTTCTATCAATCATGTTTATTTATGTGAGCCTGATTATATCTACCTACATGGGAAAATTAGTGTTCACCAATCTTACTACTAATTATAACTACCTATGAGAAAATTATTATCATTGATCTGATCATATTGTATCCTATTTATAACTACCTATGGGAAAACTAGGGGTGACATTTGTTTATTGTGCCTTGACATACAACTAGCCATTCCTATGCCATACTATGCCACTGTGCCAACTTTGCCTTTTTTGTTTGAAATGCCTACTACACTAGTCAAATTACTTTGCTAAAAGGTGGAACTACTATGAACTAGGACCATTTTAGGACTATGTGGGTCATGTTTGATTCATGTTGAGGTCAACTTATTTTTTCTTTGCCATCACATTCTTGACATTTTATGATAATCCTTTCAAGTTAGAATGCTCTCTCCATTTGCAATCAACCTAACCCACACTCTCACCATTTTGTGAGCATTATTTCAAGTTTTCTATGCTCTTGTCATTTTACAAGCTTGGACCATTTAGTATCTCATCATTTTTGATATCGTTGAGATACTCTAAAATTCTAAAAACATTAAAAATTTCAAAATCCAAAAAAATTTGTCCTATCTAAGCCTAAACAGTTATCCTCGATTTGCCCTATTGGAGAAAATCAATTATTAGGATACTTTATATTTCTTTTGTTTTTAGGCTTTCTATTTATTTTTCTATTTGTTTGTTTGTTTGTTCTCTTAATTGTTTATTTGCTTTCAACACTGTTGCCTTGATTTAGTCTACATGCATTCATTGGGTGATTCCTTGTGCATTTATACTTTAATCCATCCATATTCATATGTTAACATTGTCATCATGGTTTTTATCATTGGTGCATTATGTTTAATTGTTTATTAGATTGAGAGTCAGTCCTTATACATATTTTGACTAAGTCCTCATGGTGTTCTATCATGATGCCTACCATCATGTGCTATAGAAATAATTATCTCAGGAGGTTGTAAAAATAATGGAGCCACAAAATTTTCTCCTTGGTACCTTGGTAAATCTTTCCACCCATCTTGATCAAATTAACCCATTAAACATTCTAGTGGTATCAATGCTAATAAGGATGTGCATCTCTACATTAACAAGTACAATTGGATCTTTTCTATCGATTAATCTTATTCCTCTATTCATCTCTTTCATCACTTTGCATCCTTATATACTTGGTTATTTATGGCTTCTTTAGTCATTATACCATCACATCTATATTTACACATGCTCATCTTTAAGCTGTGAAACAGGTTCTATCCTTGAGTCATGCTTGCTAATCTACCCTACTAGAGCACAACCATATCAAACATCATATTTATCCAATCTAGGTGATATTAATTATTATAACTTCATATGGGCAAATCATTATTTCAACTTTTATTCCTTATTATAACCACCTTTGGGCAAATCACTACCTTTATAAATCAATGCATGCAAGCATTTTCTCATTTGGATTAATCTCACCCATGGGTTAATTCCACCTTTCTTCTTAATTATTTTTGAGGGACCATCCATCAACAAATACGATGGCCACTCCCTCTAGGGGGCATCATTCTAGGCTTCCCAAACATTTTTGGGAGATTTTTAAATCAATCATCATTTTCTTTTTGGCATACAGGGCTTTTCTCATTCTTTGAGAAGACATTGTTGTGACTACGGTTTGAAACATCTTCCCAAATAGGGGAAAACTATAGACACCTAAAATTGGCCACTAATGGCTTCATACCCAAATTTAAAAAAATTCTTACCAACCATTGAACATCTATCCTAAGAATTTTTATAATCTCAATTTTGGCTTCCTAACCATGTAATTAAATAAATTTGACCCATAAATCAATTAAATCATGTAGATGCATACATTGAATTAATTAAATACTTGGAAAATGTCAAAATCCTAAAAAGGATTAATTAAAATCAAATCCTAATTAATTATTAATTGAATTAATCCATGAGAAATTAAAATCAATTATCAAAAAGGAAAATTCAAATATTAATAAATATCCTAAAGAGCATCTTAAAAGCTAATCATGAGTTGTCCAAATTCAAAATATCTCAAGAGGCACCTAATCATGATAAGCATGAGATTTTAGACACCTTTTAACCCTACTAGGGTTAACTAAGAAAACCAAAGATAATATTTAACTCATTCTAAGTCATTTTAAAGCCTATAAAAGTAGGCCTAGAACTCTTCATTAAGAGAGATTGAATAGAGTAAAGTTATTATGTAGGAATTTGATTCATGAATGCAAACATAGTGTTATAATTCCAAAATTCTAAGCCAAGACAAAGCCAACCATGGGGCTAAGAGGAGATGGAGATAGCCAAACCCCATTGATGAAAACTTTTTGAGCACAATCTGAGCAAGCCAATGGAGAGATCTCTTGGAGCAATCAAGAAAGGTAAAGAATGTTCTCTTTTCTTTGCATTTTTAGTTTGGTTTTCATTAGATTTTTTCATTAAGCTCCCCCCATAATCTAGGATTAGAGATGTTAACATGTTTAGTGTGTTGATTTCATTTTTTTTGGAACTAACACCATATTAACCTCCTCTCTTGAGTCAAATTACTTGATCACACATTGCATAAAAGTCCAACCTGGTGGGTGATGATAGTCCCTGAAAGTATTTAGAATCTAAAAGTGATTTGATTTTGTAACATTGCATAACCTATGCATCTTAGTTATGTCTTTTATTGAAACTATGTATAAAAATGGTACCAATGTATATAATTCTACCATAAATGTGTATCTAAATCATATATTTTAGCCAATTTGAAATTGTGTTAGTGTGGAGAACATGTTTCCAAAATAGTCCCCCACTATAATATGAAACTAAAACTGGTGTAAGTGTGGAGAACATGTTTCCAAAACATGCCCCTACTATAATATGAATTAGTGTAAGTTACAATGTGGAGGACATGTTTCTAAATCATGCCCCAACTATAATCTAGGTATGATAAATACTAAATAGTTATGGAGAACATGTTTCCAAAACATGCCCCCAAAATCTATGAAGTAATTTAGAAGTCATGTCCCCCTTTTGAGGTGAGGGTAAGTAGAAAATGATAGTTATCTTACCTCAAAAGGATAAGATAACCATGTAAACTATGAATTTAACATGTATAATATAGAGAGAACATGTATAGGTAGATATATCATTAAATCATGAAAAATGTGATCGTACCAAGACATAATATGCTTGATGTGAATCATGGTAATATCTAGATAGTAACACTACAAGCTCAAAAATCAATAAAGCACACACACAAGATCACTCAAAAATCAAATCAAGAGACAAAGGTATAAAGAGATGACACTAAGGGTCATGTTTAAATGATGCACAATCAAAGGGACATGACTTAGTCAGATGTCCACAAAGTAAGTAACCACATATTCAAATTTCAACATACAACAAGCAATGACATATTTAAATGTCAAAAATGAAAACAAAGGCATGGGGGACACAAAAAATGGAGAATATTCAAATGATTTAATAATAAATATAATATCAAGGTAAGACACTCAAGGAAGTACATACATGAAAACATAAACAACCAACATAAACATAACATACTAGTCTGTGGATGATATGTGTTAGTGAAAAATGTCAAGTACATAGCATATCAAGTACACTGTAAAAGATATAAACATAGATAAATGCATGTGTAAGTACACATAGGAGATCAAACATGATAATATAAAGTGACCATATAATGATATAACTTGGATGTATCATGATCATAGAGGTGGAAGCCCCCAATGTCCTAGTGACATAGTAGAGGGAAAGCCCAACATCCAAAAGTGCAAAGATCATGTATCTGTGTATTCCTAAATCACACTCAAAAGATGTGTTAAATACATGTATATAGGAAATATTGATATGACATTTATCAACATGTAACTAATAAGAAATATGCCAAGGAACTAATATGATATGTAAATGCTAGATATATTTTTGGATTTTTGAAGCTTTTTGATTTTTTTGATATTTTTGGAATATGTGAAAGGAAAATACTATCTTATGATTACATCCAAAGTATGCTCATAGATATCTCCCCAATATGAACCTAGAGTAATAAACTTGTGATACTACTGTGGAACATGTATAGGTGAAATATTTGTCAATGTATTATATATGATGCTTTATGTATGTAAAATATGACTTTGTGGTTGTGAATAAAAAATAGTAGGGGTTCATGGATCCCATTATTGAGTACTATATAGTTTATTTGGAAAAGGAGTAATAGGAACATGTGTAGGTGCCTTGGATATCTAAATATGGTGTGTAGTAGATGAGGATTTTGTGGAACCCACTATGGATATCTTATACAATGGTCTCTCAAGTACTAGCCACTTGGTAAAGGGTATTACTTGTTGCTTACCCTTTTGTGAAAGATTAACCATAGGAGGTTTGATAATTAACTACATGGGTACAAATTTATTTTAATCAAGAGGATGTTCATAAGGAGTTATAGAAATTGTAATTACCCGATTGACATGAATGTATTTAGCACACCCATGCAATGTAGAAGGTAATGCTCAAAGTGTATGTATCCAAGGTCATCAAAATAACATATAAAATACACCCATGGAAGGTATAACTGAGAAGGTAATAACCACATGGGTAGGACCCACCTACAAAGGTAAATCAATCTCACCAAGAACCGATTGTGAGGTCCCATCAAATTATATAACTGATTTGGTTAAAGGATGTAAATCATGATTTATATAAACCAAATGTCTAAGTAATGTCTTGGTACAAATGTTATCACTTAGACCATTATCAATCATGACACTATGTATATGATGATGATCAAGGTATGCTCAAATGAATAAGGAATGGGAATTTGAGTGATCATCCCAAATCTCACTATCATCTAAAGTAATAGAGGGTCTCTAAACCATAGGAGGTGTATGCATAGGTACTAATAATCCCACCTAATGGGTGCTCATAATAATATAGAGGAGGGTAAACATTATATGCCGTTGTCACTTATGGATCCTTCTTTGAATGATCTTACAAAGGATTTTAAAATATTTTCTTCTCTTGACCACCAAGTTATGAACATGATTCCTTTAAAGGATCATCAAATGTAATATTTGGTCATCGATGAGATATTGGATCTTATGCTTCAAAGTGAAACATATATTCATAGAATGCCCAGGTCCTTAGTGATAGTTAAAATAAGCTTTCACATCATACCCTTTGGGTATATGTCTACTCATATCAACCTCTATAGGATGAAGGAGAGATATAAGATGACACTCTACAAGTTGCATGAGTAATGAAGCAAGAGACTCAAGTAAGCATGCAAATTATCTCCATGGTGCATTGAATAAGACAAGCTAATTAGGTTATTATGACACCATATTAATCATTGTGGTTGTTTACTTTTTAATCTCAAGAGGTTTGATCTTATAACTTTATTTTATAGTAAAACTAGTATTAGATGTAGATGTAGATGTAGTTATTGTATTTGTTAGATATTTAAGTTTATTCAATGAGATAAGTTTCATTTCATTATTGTGAACAATATGGCACAAATCATCAAAAGATTCAAAATTTTTAAATACAATGAAATCATGTAAAGAGTAAACAAACCTCACTTGAAAATTATTTAAGCTCTTTATGTGCCATATGATTGATCATTTTAGCTAACATTATTTTGTATTGTAAGACACATTCATTGATAGGTTAATTAGTTCCTTGTTTGATTTTTGTAATTTGGGCATAGGAAACCTTTTTGTTAATGTTAATAGGTAAGTGTGCTAAAAAGTGATCTACAAGGGGTTTGAAGGCACTTATTGATTGAGTTGGTAAATCTTAGAACTATCTTAAAACATTGTCTTTTAAGCTCCTTGGAAATAATTTGGTCAAAAGTTTATTATTGGAGGCATAATCAAGGTATGCCACATAAAAAGATCAAAGATGCTATTTAGGATCACCCTTGGCATCATAAAATTTGAACTTAGGTGCAATAAAACTAGTTATAAAGGGGTGAAAAGGTATATATGGTGGAAGAGGATTATGCAACCTCTTTTGTGAATCAATAACATAAGGATATTTCATATCAATTTGTTCAATATTTGTAACCTTAGTTTTTAAAAGTTTTATAGTTTGGATAATAGCTTTCACCTTTTGGTATTTTAGGTTGGACATTTGAAAAGTCACAAAAGTAGGTGTACTCATAGGTTGGGTAGATATAGGCATTGAAACTGATATTTGAGTTGAAGCGTTAATGTTTTCCATGATAAATGTGGAAATGGTAGTTTTAGGAAACAAAATTTGACATACACATCCTATGCCTCCATTAGATGTAGGTAGATTAATTGGTATGGAATCGATTGTAGTAACTTTTAATAAGTCACCATCACTAGGTGAGGAAGCCTTAGCCTTATCATGCTTACTAATTTCATCTATTGTAACATACAAAAATGCATCTATTAATCCATTTTTATTATTGAGATGAGTGATCGATGCTTCTTTATCTTTAAATTTAAATCATATTTTTTGATTACTATTTTCAATTTTTTAGTAATGAAAAATTACAAAATTTGAACAACAAACTAAAACCCTAGCCAACTAAAAACCCTAGGAATATTTTTTTTTTACATTCACATGAATCGAGTTCACTAAATGTTTAACCCTAAAATTTAGATGGTGAGGAATCTAGGGTTAAAAAGGGTAGAGATAGAATAGGGCACAAGGATGGTAGGCTATCTCTAAAGTAAGCCAATTATTTATGAAACTCAAATAAAACATATATTGAATTTATTATGTTGAGATGCTAAAAATAAAATGTAAAACTATGCTAGATATTATAATAATAATGAAAACAAGATACTTATCTAATTATGATGTTAATACATATCTGAATCTAAAACAAGTATAAAGTGGATTGGATCTAGATTTTGAAACAATCACTTGATTCTAAAAATCATTCCTCTATAGATACAAACACTTGCATCAAATTAGGATGGTTACATCGATGATACTATCTAAATTTGATGTAGGTGTCTAATACAAAATACTTATTGAAACTGAATGTGACCACCTAGATTTTTATAGGTCTTATGTTGCCTTCACTTTGGTGCATTCATATTTGAGTCATAGACTATCACTCATCAAATAGAAAAACCCTTGTTCTTCATCTTCATAGTGGCTATGGAAAAAATGGTTTAGAGGAAACATGGGGTTGAGCTACCCCAAATACCCTTCTATCAATGAGTGCTACCTACATATCCAATACTCTAAATATGGCCTTAGACTCATATCATTCTCCCCTATGTGTTGGATTGTGTGTGAATCATGCAATGTGTGATAAGCAAGTACAATAGTGACCTAGCTTATAACCTAGAAAATATAGCAGTTTGGCTACTACTTTAGTACTTCAGAACTATAGATGTGTTTTCTCTATGAATGATATAGAATTAAGAGAAAATAGGTAATATTTTCTCACTTGAGTGCTTGATATAATGCTTTTAATAAGTTGTCTTGTGAATCGCTAGGTGTTTTCCAAGACTTTTCTAGGTGAGGAATGAATGAGGGTTGATCTTGTATTTATACTAATCCCTTTGGATAATATATCACATTAAATCACTTAGGCTAACCATATGAATACTTTTCATTTGTAAATTAAATGACTTTAGGGCACTAAACAATTTCATTGGGATATGACACTTATGTCAAAACAAGCATCTGAATGTGACAAAGTGTCTAAGTAGTTCAAAAATAGGTGTAGGTACAAAAATTATAGAAATGGAAGATAAATAAGTTTATAAAATTTTGGGCAAGGTAATAGGTTTGAGTGTTCATAATAACATAGTTTAGACTAAGATATAAGTAATTAGGCACAAATATATAGTGTATGAAAGATTTTTGGTAGTGACAAAGGTCTAGAAGCTGAAGGTACATCTACGATATGTATTTTCCATGTGTACAAAATTCAGATGCTATATAATTCATAAATAGTGTCTACAACTACATAGAAGAATTAGACAATATAAGATGGGAATACCTACACCAACTAATTTTCATACACCTTTATTTAAATCAAAGCTTGAGCCATCATGGGAACTTCATTGTACATATACATTATAGTTGGTATACCCTAAGATGATTGGCAATATAACTTCCCCAAAGGTTTGGACATTAGATGATTTTTCAAATGATGAATCCCTCTAAGAACACCTCAGGGCATATGAATAACTCTCTTCTTTCTATCATAATAATAGATTTATCATTTAATGGTTACCCATGGATACTTTGGATAAACTAAAGACACTAATGTCCATATTGGAGAAGGTGGTCCAGATACCATTCCTACAACACCGTATATGTAAGAGAAATAAACTATATATATGGAATAAATAAATATCCATGACCAATTATTTTAGTATCCATAATATATAATGTGAAGCAATTCCATATGTTATAATTATAGGATGTTTTTTAAAAAGGTCATTTGATGGGTAGTTATATCAATGTCTTAGATATGAAGCAACTAGAATAACCTTAAGTGAAGTACACATAGCAAATGTTTAGGTCAATTTAATGCAAAAAAATGTCCTAAAAATTATTATGATATGGATACTATCATCCCATAATGGATTAGAATGTCACGAATATGAAAAATTATTCTCATAATGTTAGAAACATAGTGATCTAAATCATGCACCATCAAAAGAATTACAACTCGTCGTTTCACCTTGGCCATTTTCCCTTTGGGGATTTGATTTTATTGGTAAGATAAATCCACAATCATTATAAGGTCACAATTTCATTATTAAAGCTACAAAATATTTTACAATGTGGGTTGAGGCCATACCATTATATTTTACCATAAAAGAGAATATATGTCACTTCTTGATAACAAATTTTCACGGTTTGGAATACCATCAACAATTATAATAGGTAATGGATCATCCTTGAAAAATAAAATAGTTAAGTAATTTTGTGCTAAATTCAAGATCTGTCATACTTTTCTACTCCATATCACCCTCAAGAATTTGGGCAAATAGAAGCAACAGATAAGATAATTGCCAAAATCTTAAGCAAAATAATTGTAAAACATGGCATAAATTAGAGTAATTAGATTATCTATGGACCTTTGGCATATCACACAAGTGTGCACACACCAAAAAAGGCTACACCATTCTCTCTTATTTATAGAGTAGAAACATTACTCCCTCTAGAGTTGGGAATTATTTCTTTGTGGGTTCTTTAACATAGATTATTAAGAACAATGAGTAATGAGTATCAAGAAAAGTGTCTACATGAATGTAGATGATATTTATGGATTATATAAAACCTCAATATTATACACTTGGAAAATTTAGACCTTGGTTATTCCTCTCAATTTTAGACCTTTTCTGCTTCCATAAGTCTCACATCAACTCTATCTTGTGTCCCTTGGCCTATATCTCTTAGTCTAAATAGTCTTATGTTGATGACCCAAGCCTTCTATTTTTCCCATAATGCTTAAAATGTACTTATATTACATCTTTACATGTTTTGAATCTGTACCTACTTTCCTGCTCCTTAGATAGTAACATCCAAGATAGACACTAACATCGATGTTAGTGTGCTGACTTGACGTAAGTGTCCCATCCTTTAAAGTCATCTATTTTTAAAATGAAACATATCCTAATGGTTAGCCTAATTGATTTAATGTGAGTTATCCAAATTCATTTATATAAATATAAGATCAACCATAATTCAATCCTCACCTAACATAGACCTAGTAAAATATCAAGAGAGACCAAGGTAACCTATCAAAGCACTTTATCAAACATTTAATTTAACAAAGCTTCCCTATTTACATACTAATCTTAGCTAAAACACATATACAGGTCTAAATTACTTAAGTAACAACCCAAGAGCTCAATTTTCCAAGTTACAAGATAGGTCACTATTGTACTTGCTTTGCATATATTGCATGATTTATACACAAACAAACATGTAGGGGAGAAATACATTAGTTTGAGGCTATCTTTAGAGTATTATCTATGTAGGTAGTGCTCATTAATAGAGGGATATTTTGGGTCAGCTTGACACCATGTGCCCACTAACCCATTTTTCTCCAAGGTCACAATGAAGATGAAGAAATAGGGTTTTGAACATTTATGAGGAGCGACAATCCATGACCCAATATGATAGCACCAGAGCAAAGGTGAATTCAAACCTAGAAGCATATTATGTATAAGAAACTTGCATCAAACCTATATAGTAGCGTCGATGCAACTATCCCAAGCTAACGTTAGTGTCTAGAGTTCTAGAAGCATTAGATCCAAAATTTGATGACTGTTCCAAAATATACTTCCAATCTAATTCCTATTTGTTCCAGATGCAACACCAAGTTAGCATTAGAACTGACTAAGTATATTATTTATTTGTCATTTCCATACATAGCTTAGTTGTAATTTTTATATTTAACTTATAATCAACATAATAAATTCAGTGTATGCTTATATATGAGTTTAACATTTAATTGGCTTGGTGTAGATTTGATTATCATCATTGTGCATTATCATTTCTATATTCTTAACCTTATTAACACTAAGTTAAGATTCCTCAATCTATTTTAGGGATAAACATTTGGTGAACCTGATCCATGTGAATGCAAAAAAATTATGATCTAGGGCTTCCAAGTCTCCTAAGGTTTCAACTTGTTATGATGGATTTTTAGTTTTGAAGCTTTACCTTAAGGTTTTACCTCCTCTAGTCATAAGGGATTCATGTGCATACGCTTGTAAGTGGATTATTCCTTGATTGGACAATTCTGGCATCCCAACAGGTTCATTTTAAAATTCCTCATAGGTATTTTCTAATCAAGTTGGTAAATTCAAAAATCTATTTTTATTCACCAAAATTCAACACAAATTTTTAATTTTATAATTTACTATTTTTATTAAATATTTACATATAAGGTAAATGGTGTAATTAAGTTGAAATTAATTTTTGGGTTTCATAAAAAAATAGAATTTATTCAAAAATCTCTTAGATCTCTTAAAAATATTCATGATTTATCATAATTATTGAATCTTTATTTGGAATATTTTAAGGTTTTGCTTATGAATTATTCCACATTGTTTGTCTAATTTATGATTTATAATAGCTCAAACTAAAAAATATTTAGATTTATTTCATTATTATGTTGATATATACAAAAATCTCTTTTTTTTTCCAAAATATTAAATAGATTATTCAAATTTAACATTTTACTACTTTTAGTAAATTTAGATGTATAGGTTGTACACTGTACCTTTGTTTCACTATTTTTTATAGGTTTGTCTCATTTCTTTTTTTTCCTACAAAAACTATCTTAGATATTCAAAAACTTATCCAATAGTTTGAAATTTTTATATCCTTATTGTAATGATTGATTGCTCCTTGGTATTTGTTTCTCTTGTTTATGCTGTTCATATATCAATTTTTAGAACATCTAAAATGGATACAAAGGATATTTTTTCTCCTCCTAACCCTAAGGAGCATGATACATCTCATTCGTATAACCATGTCTAGGATATAAATTATCAAATGGATAAGGTGGATCACCCTATAGTTTTGAATGAAGGCAATCAATTTGAAATGCCTAGGGTTTATGTTTGTGAATCCCTACAAGATCAAATCACTCATATAATTAAGTTAATACAAGAGTTACAAAATCAAAATTAGTCTCTAAATTCAAAGATCACTTTATTTCAAAATCAAATTTCATATACAAAGAGTCTATATTAAGCTAGTGTGAACCATCTATTTTCATCTTTGCATACCAATTATGTGCCTAATAAAAATCAATATTGGAAGCCAAAACCAAAGTCACCTAATGACAATGATTTTAAAAGTGAAAAAAAGCCTACCAAGAGTTCAAGTGTGATTCTAAGGGATATAATTAGAAATAATGTGATCATATTACCTCCTATGCATCATATATGAAAATCCAAATATTATTGTGTATATCATAGAATGCATAGTCACCATATTGATTTTTGTTTTGCATTGAAAATAAATATACAAAATATAAATTCTCTCAAAGCAAAGATGTCAATGAAAAAAATTGGGTACCAAAATATCCTCCAAAATAGAAGGAAAAGCCTTTACCAAATCTACCTCAAGATTCAAATGATACATCATTAAAGGTGGATGAAACTTCACATGATGTGCAAATTTCTAATTTTATAAATTCTCCAAAAGATATACCAAATATTCCAAATAATGATCTAAAGCAAGAAATTTTGAAAGACCAATTCCAAATGGTAATATTAAAAAATGGTCAAAATGTATATTTTTATAATGAGTAAGAGAAGATGTACAATGTTTTTCCAATTTATATCCCACAAGTTGTTAGTGATGAAAACAAATAAGAAACATCCATTTCAAAAAAATAAGCTCCAACCTATGGTGTGGTGGGTTTTTCATACACATATACTCAAATTATCAAACCATTTATTTATAATCGATTTATTCAAAAAAAACCCCATAGGTCTTGACGTTATCCTTAAATATTAGTTACATATTTGATCCTAATGATGGTACACATTAGTGTGTCCCTTATAGGCCTTGATGTGATCACATTATTCTATGCACTTTAATTATACATCTACTTATACATATTCCTTCTATTTGATATATGTTCTATTCACAAATTATACAATTGTCTTATCCTTTTGAGGTGAGGTAGCTACTGGTTTCTATTCTTCCCTCAACTTAAATGGCAGGCATGTCATAGAGGCATGGCTTTGACACATTTATAGTTTTAGATTTAGTGGGGTCATGCTTGGGAATCATGTTCTCCACACTTATTTAATATTTAAAATCTCTATGTTACATTAGAGGCATGTTTTGGAAACATGTCCTCGACATTAGTACTTATTTTAGTTTTTATATTTCTCCACATATAGTGGGGGAACCAATTTAAAAGTATCATTGGGTTGAATAATTGAGCTAATCTCAATTTCTAGGTGGAAACTCACTTTTGATCCAAAGTTTGGGGTATGTGCCTTACAATATCTCTAATATATTTCTCTATCTACTTGCATATATGCACTTTCAAGATTTATCTATATTTGTCCTAATATTAGTTTTAGAGCCTTACAATGATACATATTTTTCAAATCAACTTGTTAATAGGCAAGGTGGTTACATTGATACATTGGTGTAATCTTAAACCTTACTATTTCAATTTCAACATATTTGAAGTAATTTCAATATAGATTATATGCACTGATTATATACTATAACATGTTATTTGTTGTAGGTCAGTCACCAAAAAATTACTCAAGTTGGGCACATGTAAATATAAGGTGTGTTAGACACACCTAGGCATGCATTCCTTTAATTTAAACTATCAATTTCACTACTTGATTAAAGGGGGGAATATAGATGACATTTATGGATTATATAACACTTCAATCTTGTACTCTTAGAAAACACAGACTTGGGTTATTCCTCTTAATTTTAGACCTTTCCCACTTTTGTAAGTTTCATGTCTACTCTATCTTATGCCCCTTGACTTATATCTCATTGTCTAACCAATCTTATGTTGATGACCTAGGCCTTCTCTCTTGAATAGAATGCTTAAAATGTACTTATCTTCCATCTTTGCAAGTTTTTAACTTGTACCTTCTTTTTTGATCCATGAACACTAATGTTTGGGACAAACACTAGCATTGATGTTATTGTCCTAACCTGACACAAGTTTTTAGTACCCTAAAGTCATCTATTTTCCAAATTAAATGTATCTTAATTTTTGGCCAAAGTGCTTTAATTTGAGTTACTTATCCAAAGGGATTGATATAAATATAAGATCAACCCTCATTCATTCCTCACATAGCATAGACCTAACAAAAGACCAAGAGAGACAAAGGAAACTTATCAAAACACTTTATTAAGCATTCAATTTAACAAAATTTCATATTTCCATAGAAATCATAGGCACATCACATATAAAGGGCTAACATACTAAAGGATCAGTCCAAGAGCCTGATTTACCAAGTTACAAGCTAGGTCACTATTGTACTTGCTTTGCACATATTGCATGATTTACACACAAACCAACATGTAGGGGAAAACTACATCAATTTGAGGCCCTTTTCAAAGTATTAAATCATAGGTGACATTCATTTATAGACGGGTATTTTGGGTCAACTTGACACTATGTTCCCACTAACCCATTTTTCCCCAAGGCTATAATGAAGATGAAAAACTAGGGTTTTAAAAATTCATGAGGAGTAACAGTCTATGATGTAGATCTAAATACACCAAAGTGAAGGTGAAGTCAAAACCAAAAGTATCTAGGTAGTCACATTATTTTACACTAGGTATTCCATATATGACACTTACATCAAATCTAGATAATAACATCAACACAACCATCCCAGGTTGATGTTAGTGTCTAAAGCTTAAGAAGCATAATATCCAAAATCTAAAGACTATTCCATAATATTCTTCCAACTTGATTTTTGCTTGTTTTAGATCCAACTTTATGTTAGTATTAAAACCAACTAAGTAAATTTCTTCTTTGTCATTTCCATATATATCTTAATTGTACTTTCTATATTTAACCTATACTCAACATTATACATCTAGCGTATGCTATATATATTAGTTTAACATTTAATTGGCTTGTTTTAGATATGAATATCACCCTTGTGCATTATCATTTATATATTATTAACCCTATTAATACCAAGTTATGATTTTTCAATTCATTTTAGGGTCAAACAATGAATTATAAATGCTCGATGAAAATCATATACATGCTAATGAACATATAAAAGTTTATCAAGATCACATAAAAAAAGCATACAAAAATAAGATTCATAATCATGAATTTTAAATTGGGGATTTAGTGCTATAAAAGAGTAAGAAGAATATTAATACAGATAGAGAAACTAAAGGTAAATTCAAATCCAATTGGTTGGGTCTATTTATGGTTATTGAAAAGGTGAATACAAGAGTTTATCATTTAGATACACTTGAAGGGTAACCCATGAAGAAAAATATGAGCATCATTCACTTGTGAAAATATTATACATAAGAAAAAACATTCAAACATTGAAAAAATATAGAAAAATTTAGATATGTCAAAAATATAAAAACATTGAAAATATTCCCAAAAATTAAAATTAGAACCTAAAACATGACATGAGTTGCTAGATTAATTATTTGCATATGTTATTTATCATATATTTGATAGATAGCATATTATTTTTCATACACACATGTATTTCATGAGTTATATGAGTGTAATTCAAGACATACATATTATACATGAAATCCTAGATGTTGGACTCCCTTCTACCTAGTGGCCATGCCTATGCTAAGGGTATATTATTATACATTTTACATTATAACAAGTTATATCTATCTATAACCTCTATACCATGTTGAGTTACATATATTACAAGTGTATTTAATGTTACTCATTTCATAATTATGCTATATGGATATGTTACTTTGCTATGATGTAACATTAATACATATGGATGGTGTGGACTAGTTTTCACTTATTCTATTCTCATTCAATGTTGTTACTTTATTTCATGATAGGTTAGGCATTACTTGCTTATTACATGTCACCAATGGAATTATGTGTGTGACATATTTATGTACATTATTTTTGACATTCATAATGTCCTGTATGTGTGGCCCTTGGACTTGTTTGTTGAAGCATGTTCATGTCTCTTGTATGTGCCCCTTGGCCTTATGTATGACATTGAACTTGTGCTTGTTGTGCACAATCCATATCATGAAATTTTACTACATAGTCTTATTTAGATATGGTTAATTTACTTCATGCCTAATTAGTATATCTATCTAGACATAACACTTATATGCATCACATTACATAAGCTATATACATATTTTAATGACAATTACATTATTGTGATAACATACTCTCCACATGTTGACATTATTATACATGATTATATATTTATCCTATGATATAGTTAATTTTTTTTGGAGATGAGTTACTTACCTGGATACACACCTCATCTTAAAAGGGGTTATTACTATGGGCCCGACTTAGAGATTCAAGCCTATATGAGCATACAAATATATTTTATGATAGAATACAAGTTTCAAAGATTCAAAGTAATTTAAAAATAAAATACATGACACATATTGACACATTGATATAGATTATGGGGGCATATGACGTGCATATGAACTCACTTTACACATAATTGAATATATATTCAAACACACTTGGTTGAATATGCATGGGCATATAAAAATAATTATAGGAACAAAAGTTATAGGTCTCACATACAATTATAGTTTGGAATATAGATGTATGGCATTCTATATCATTTTAGCATAGATTTAAGGGGAATGATACTAGTTCATGCATGTATATACACTTTTAAAATTCAAAAGGCATGATATTAGTTCATGTGCACATACACTTAAATACAATTTATAGATTCAATGGAAAATGGCTATTGAATCACTTAAAATCTATTGTCACTATGGTCATGATGGAGGCATGAATATTCTTCATTCTCTTTAAATCATGTAATTAGAATCTAGATTCATCTATAGTTATGTGATTGGTTATGTTATAGATAATATAGTTTTGATTATAGTGACGTTAAATAGCCTTGGCATTACTTCTAGCAAATCCATTGTGTGGTTCCACTTTCTATTACGAGTGATGTACATTTGAGCCTAGTGACACTCAATAGCATTAGAACCACTTCTATTGAATCCATTATAGTTCCACCTTATTTTAGATTAGTACATTAGGTTCTTATCCCCATTCATGAGAGTTGGATCACACATCTTTTCAATTCAAGGGATTGATTAGTTACTCAAAATTAGGACTTGATCACTCTCACTTTGCTAATGATTAAACTTGATGAATCATCTCTCCAAGCTATTTGAAAAGGGGGCATGATTATCCAATTCTATTTCAAGTTATAGGGCAATATGGTTTCATCTCCCTACATGTGTACTCATTCCTTACTCTCTTTTCAGTTTTCAAATTTTTGGATTTTTTAATTTTCAAATATGAACAATGACTACTTCATGTGTTATTATAGGGTTTATAAAATGAGTGCCCTACAAAATTAGATTTTCCTATCAAAGATAAAGTGTGTTTTACACACTCAAGTATATTTTTCTCCTTTACTATAAAAATTTCATTACTAGAATGGGGGGGATGTAGATATCTAAATATGGTCAAAGATACTTAGAAATGTTAATTATTGACATATATTAAACCACTTGACATACACTCACATACATGATTATTATTCACTATTCCTATATCCATGTATATATTCAAGATTTACCCCTCTGTACATTTTCACTAATACACAACATTTATAAATCAATTATCAAACTTTATTATATCACTCTCAGATTTCTTCTAACCTTAGGACAACTATCTATGATTTTCTAGGATAGGTCCGCACTAGGTAGATAGGTTTGTTGTCATGGACATTCCACATAGAATAACCTTATCCCCACACTATTTAATGAACACTTTCCAAAATTCAAAATATTTATTTGGATCATCCTACATATTTTTCAATTTAGCTAAAGGAAATTAAATAAAAGTTTCACTAAAAATAAAAATTAAAGTTCATTTATTAAATACCTTTATGTTTGGAATCTTTCTTTTATACTATTGCACATTGAGAAAATATGACCCATTCTTCCCAAATTCAATATCAATCACTAGGAATAGTCTCAAATCAAATTTTAAGCATTCCAAAATAATTCATGATCTAATATTGTCAAGAATCAAATTTAAATTTCTAGTTGCATACATAAGTCAAGGAACACAATTGTATAATCACACTAGGTGGGAGAACTATGTGTGGCTTGATTCCCTCCTTGGAGTCTCTAGATATGTAGGCAGTGGCCAAACATCAAAGGAGGTGATTAGGTTTAGCTCAACCCATTACACTTCCCCTCTCTTTTCACAGGTCTTTAGCTCTCACAAGTACCCCTAGGGTTTCCAAAGCAAAGAAAAGGAAAATAAAGGTTTGTACATTACACCTATAAAATCACAATATATTATCCCTCTCAATGGACATTGATGTAGGTAGCAGAGCAATCACAATTTCATCATAGTCAAAGTAGACAAGTCCATAATCAACAAACACGACTGACCTAAATTTCTATCTAAGGATCGTAGACTTATCTAAACATAGTTACAGACTCTATTTTTGGATCTAAGTTGTCTTAGTCCTATGTTATCTTATTTTTCACTATCAAACACCTATTATAGTAAAATATAAATTAGAACAACTACACATCTCTTTTGTTGTTATAATTACCATTTTTAGCATATGTCACTTGTCAATCAATTTCAATTATCAATTTTTATTTACATTTAGATTTATATTTTAGTGTCAGATATTGTAATCTAAATATCATTTCAAAGTTTTATACCTATTAAACACTATAAAATAAAAAATATGCTGAAATAGGGAGATGTGAGTTTATATGAAATCAATCTTGGTAATAACACATGAGGAAAGTTAGGTGATTGTGATAATTTCCTACTTTGTGGATTAGTATGAAATGACAAGGAATCCATAAGATGAGACATAGTAAAGTCTTGGGAGTGACTAGGGATATAAAAATTACTAAACTAAGAATACCATTACAATGATTACCCCTAGGAAAAGTGAAAACATAAGTGAATGAAGAATCCAATAAAAAAATGAAATCTTGACATAGCAACCTGAAACCCTTAAAAGAAGGAATAAAATCCTAAAAGTGTATATAGGAAAAATAAATGACTAAATAAGGTCAATCAAAGAATCGACTATCCCAAGAGAATAGTTAAATATTTTTAGAATCCAAAAGAAGTTTTTAATAATAAATTAGTAGAGAGATGAAACCTATAAATTAATTGGGATATTGGTACATTGTTTGTCCTCTATAATGAATTTATAAAAAATATTAAATTATGAATTCAAAAAAATCTATAAATTATTTTTTTCAAACAAAAGTATTTTTCATCCACTCAATAAGACTAGTAAAAACTTTAGAGCATTTGAAAAATAATCATTTTGATCCAAATATCATCCAATCAAGGAATAAACCTAATAGAGTAAACCTTAATAGGAGAATGAGTGTGAAACCCTAAGAGAAAAGATATATTTTTTTGATTTGCATAGAGAGGAAAGAGAAATGAGAAATCATGTTTGAAAACAAAACCCTAAAGCTAAAATATGATATCCTATAAGGATGAAACCCTAAAATAAACCTAGGGTTTTTTGGTGTTCAATACATGTACAATTTCAAAAATATGTTTACCATAATTAAGATTAATTGGTGAGATTAATATATTTAATATAGCTTTTTGAAATGTAATTCAAATCAATAGATATGGCATTCAAACATACATTTGAATGTAAAAATATTGAGATTGATTCTTTTGATTTGATAAGTGGCATATGCCAAATATAGAAATTACTAAGGAGATCAAGATACTTAGCTTTTTTGGTTGACTATATAATTAGGAAAATATTATGGAAGTGAAAATTAGGGATAATTAGGCCTATGATTCATTTAATTTTGGAACTACTTTATTATTTATGTTGGGTTAGTTTTGTAGGATCAAGTCAGTATCATCAGTTGATATTGACCTACTGATGGGTACTGACTTGTATAGAAATAGGGCACAATGACTGTATGGTCACTTGAAATTATCTCTTCTTGCTCTGTGTTTGTGATCTTAAACTTTGATGAAGTACACAACTTAAAAAATCAATCTCATTTTTCTTGAAACGCTAAGTGTGTTTATGAGGTCTAGAAACTTACAAAATGAGGGAAGGGTAATGCATTGAACTAATCCTAATCACCCTCGTATGATGATTGGTCACTGCCTACATATCCAATACCCTGAGGACGGAAGTCAAGCCATACATAGTTATCCCAACTAGTGTGATTATGTAATTATATTTTTTGCTATATATATATGTAGCTAATGATGTGGATTTGGTACTTGACAATGTTTACATTGACTTGGATTTTGAGTGCTTTAGACTTGGCTTGTGACTAATATTAGTGACAAGTTTATATTTTGGAAAGAGTTAGGTAGATTTTCTTAGTGTGAAATAGTGTATAGATGTATATCAAATAAGTGCCCAAAGTTCCTTTTGAATGAGACCTTGATTTGTTTATATATGGATCTAATTTGAAAAATTTCCATGCTACCAACATGCCAGGCTAATGGGTAGACCCTAAAGATGGGTTTGATATTACAAAATATCTATTACTAAGATTCGGTTGTTACTAACCATATTAGGTTGGTATTGGCTGGAGATATTTACTAAATCTGGTAGAACTAACATGTACATAGGAGGATTAAGCTAAGAGTTTGTATATGTTTGTGTAGGATTTTTAACAAGTTTTAAATAGATAATGATGTCTTTAGGTGTGTCATAACATAATGAAATGGTTAAATCATAAGATAAAATGCAAGTGTGAAAGAATGGGATATTAGGACCTTGCTTGAGTGATCAATTAATGCATTATAAATGTGTGTCAAGAATGTCATTGTAAAGTATTGAAGATTAGATTTTAGTTCTACAATTGCATTATGGATCATATATTTGCATTTAAATATCTAAAGAAAGGAGGTGAAGTTATTTCTCTCACTGTAGTTTGGAACACTCACAAGTAATAGAGTTATATTGAGCCCTGATTCTAAGTGTGTAGGATATGTATTTGAAACCATCATGGGGTCCAGGTTAACTAACATCACATATTTTATATATCCTTAGGTACTTTGTGGAAAATTAAGGTCACATAAAAAGAGAATACATTTTGAAATTTTTGTGCATCATTAGATCAAACTGAGTGAGGTTTATGTGTGTTTTCCCATGCTAAAACATATTTGAAATTTTCAAACCTTTTGGATAAAAAATGGAACACTTTTAAGAACTTACCATAATCAACCAAAACCTTATAGAATCAATACCATATTTTGGGAAAAATATGTAACTTATTTGTTCACAAAATGGTTTATGGGTTTTATTTATCTTATTGTTTAGATCTATTTTTCACCATTTTAAGCCTCTAATAGTGCAAACATAAGTAAAAAATCAAATATTTTTATATGAAAAATTTTTATCAAGTTTTGAGCATTTAAATATATATTTTGGCACATTTTATAACTATATTTAATATTAAATTTATTGTATTTAAATGAATTTTCCTTGTGTCATAGTTTTACTTAATTTTCATAGTATTGTACAGCTTGTGTGCTCTTTTGTTAAAACATTTTTGTGAATCCATCCATTTTAAAACCTATCAACCTTAGGGTTTCATGATCTCTTTCCCCTTAGGGTTTTTTTCTATGGTTATTTAAAATCTATTTTTTTTTCTAAGAGTGTGCTTTATTATGATATCATTAGCTCTAACTTATTATGCTTATCTTTCAAACCTTAGCTTACATGTGATGGTCTACTCTTTGGATGTTGAAAATGGTCATGAATTTCAATCATTTTGTTTTCCAAATTACTATAAATGAAGTTAATGATGATATAAATTTCTATTATGCTAGCGAGGATGACCGAGATGAAATATCAAGACAATAAAATGTCAACCCTATCATACCATGTGAAAAGGCAATTGATATGAATAAATTAGGCATTGGTTGTATTTATTTGACTCTTAATGAGTATTTAATGCCACATTTTAATATGTAAAAATAAATTACTAAGGAAATATGTGCTAATATTAAGCAAAGTAACCTAAATTAGTTTGGTTTTAAACCTTAATGTATGTAATACATTGTTGATTCTTGTGTACAACCTATTATGAATGAAACTATAAAAAATGCTTGTGTCCCTAATCTTTCTTTGAATTAAACTATAAAAAATGATGCTAATGATGAAAATTATTTTATTTCTACTCTTCTTCCAAATATATACGTTTAAAATGATTATCTTTCTCCATTTCCCTTGAATGAAACTAGTTTTACTTATTTTACACCTAAGATATATAAAATAATGGAAACTATGTTTTAATTTAGGTCATATTAAATAAAATAATAAACTTGATAATTTAAATTAAAAATTCTAATTAATATTGTAACTAACTAATTTAGAAATGACAAGATAAGAAAGGGATGATGTATTTAGCTAAATATGCGTACCTATTGCTCATAGAAGATGTCATAGAATCTATAAATACTCTATATGTGTTTTTTCAACTACTCAAATCAGAAATACTAGATGAAAAACTACTTGGATGATTCCAAAAAATTTAGACACCTAGACAAACTAAGTTAGAGATTACTAATAGTGTCTCTACATATAATGGGGGTTTGAAACCTGTTAGAGCTCTGCATATGTGCTTATAATCTATTATTGTGGTGTACTTATTTGATCCTACATTGAAATAATTATTTTAAATATCTTTCATCCAAACACTAATTATGATTGATTGACCATAAGATACCCTTAAAAATGGGTCATTATTTTGGGTTGGATAGCCCCAACCACCCCCGCTTGAATGGCTATGTGTGGTATATATTAAAATAATATAAAGAGGGATCAAAAAAAAAAATTTATCCAAATTATGTGTGCGCAACATAGTGAAAAATATATAATGCAATTATATCTCTTGATATTTGATACTAGGCACCATAAAAATTTGACATTTTATAGTCAGATTTGGCTCTATCGTCTACTATAGGCTTGATTAAGATTTTGAAACATGTATATGCCTTTTGATAATGTTCTAAGAGAGAGCTAGGTGATTTCTCAATGTTCTCAAGATTTCCAAGTGAATAATAACCTTAGGGGTGATTTCTATTTATAGGTGACTCTTCATTATTTTATCACTATTAATGACACATGAAACGTGTTAAGACAAACCTGATGTAGACTTAAAAATTTAAAAAATATCCATTGAGTTTTGTTAGACACTAATAATAGAGTAAGACACATGTAATAACTATTATTGTTTAAGTTTACTAGTATTATTCTAGACATGAAAATCAAGGATCTACAATATGATTTGTCTAGGACTATAAAGGTGTTCTTATATATAACAAGATGGTATTAAATAAATTTGCTTGGTGAATATAGGTGGCTAAGATAGTAGATGGATATATTGATAGATGGAAACTATGATTAAGAGTTATATATATGTGTATTGTCCAATTATATCAAAGTATGTCAAATTTGATGTTGTCAATATTACAAAGATCAAATTTATGTGTTTAGAGAATACCCCCTTTTAATCTATCATACAAATTCTAAATTAAAATGATAAAAAAATTAATTTGGTACTTTTGACAATCATTATTAGTGTTAACAAGCATATGTGGAATGTATTATTTGTTCCATGTGGAATTTATAAGAGATATGTATGGATCAATGTCCTCTCACAATTTTTTTGAAATAATTTGAATCATTAAAAAATATTTAGATTGAAAAAGCTAAGGAGTGAATATACCTTATGGTATGTAACCAAAGTTATCACTTGTTGAACTCGATTAGATAATATCATGGGGTGAACATCCCCTAAGGAGATGCAATTACAACAATTATGATTTGAGTGTAAATGCCCCAACTGCAACTGAAGAAGGCGATGTTAAAAGTTGAATGATATAATAACCATAACCATAATGCCTTGAGTATCAAAATAAATTATTTGTGGAACCCCAAAAATAGGTTCCATGTAAAGGTGGAACTCTGAATCAAGTTTGTAAGTAAAAGTGTAACCTTGAGTTATATTCACATGTAAAAAGATCAACTTCTATAGATGGATATAGACCTAAAGTGCTCATGTAGTATGATTATTCCCCACCCAACCTCAATAAATAAAATAGAAAAGTGTCTACATGAACAAATTCCATGCCCCATATGATCCATCTATTCATCAAAGTGATGAATACTATTAAAATCTATCTTGAAAAATCATATAATGTCTTAATTGTTCCTCAAAATCATGTAGAATGCTCAAATTATTCCTCAAAATTATGTCAATATATCTCAATATACTCAATTTAACCCATTCGAATCATATAATTTGTCTCATAATGTGAAATTCTATATCTAAAATGGCCTAAATATTTGAAAAAATTTCATTGTATTTCCCCTTTCTAATATGAGGGATGAAGTCTAGAAATCACTCATCTCAAAATCAAGAGTTATGCATATCATGTGTTATATAAAATTAGTATAATCATATAAAGTACATATATAAACATGATAAGATATGTCCTTATAAAAAAAAATTCAATCCTTGTAAGCACATATGAAACATGTAATCCAAAGTGATTTCTAGAAAGAAAAATTGTTTGTTAATAACACACAATATATGATCATGATAATTCATTTAGAAAAAGATGACAAATTCAACTATATGTCAACGAAGCACACTTTAATAAGAATCACAATAAATGTATGATATAAATAATGGAAACATCAAATATAAATAGATAACACATGATATAAATACACATGATATAAATCAAAACACCAAGCTCATAGCAATAGTCAATTTATTCCATAGAAATGTATGTAAAAATTGCATAATATCATCATAAAGAAGGCACAATCACACACATCATAATCAAGAAGCTCAAAAGTATAATAGACATGAATCAACTCTAACCTGACACATACATGACATGGACTAGAGTATCCTCTAACATAACTAACACAAGATGCGATAAGACATAGTCAATGTGTAGACACATAAATATGGTCACAAGTAATTGAAAATGCTATTTATTGACACTTCCTAAACCACATGACTTGTGGCCATTTACATAAAACTTATTCACCATTCATTTAATCCATGTATTTATATGTAGTATTTACCTTTATTTTCCATAATTAATGCTCATAAATTTCCAAGTTAAATGCTCAAACTAATTCAAACTAACCTTAGACTAGAAAAATGTCTTTGATTTTCTAGGACAAGTCTGTCTAGGCAGACAAGACTGTTGCCATGTGCCTATCCACTTAGAGCTACTTGATCTCACACCAAATAATTGTTAATTTATAAATTTTGAAATAATATTTTGGGTTTTCCCACACATTTTATAATGTTGGATAAATGAAATTATCAAAAGGTTTTCATATAAATACACATCAAAGGTCATTCATTATCCCCACTTTGGTTCCTAGGTTACATACTATTTTACATTGAACAAATCTACTTTATTCCTCTCAGATTCAAGATCATTCACAAAGAGTAGCCATCAACCAAGTCTAAAGCATCTCAAAGCAAGTCAAGAGATAAAATTTCAAGTATCAAATGCATATTTATAGTTGTATACATATAGTTAAAGAACATAATTTCATAATCAGTCTAGGTGGGAGAACTACATGGGATTAATTTTTCTCCTCAGAGTATTGGATACATAAGCAATAATCAATTATTAATTAGGTGATTGGGGTCAACTTAGCCCATTATACCCTCTTTTTCATAGGTTTTAAGCTTTCAAGCTACACTTAGGGTTTTAAAAATAAATGAATAAAATAACTAATTTTATACAGTGAAAGAAAATAATGATATCTCAACCTACTTAGTAAATATATATGTAGAGGGTAAAATAGTCATATTTTTTTCATAGTCAATGTGGACAAGTCTGCAATCAATATATTCAAGTGTCCTGCATTATTTTCCATGGAGAGTGATCCTATCTAAGAATATTCTCAGATTTTATTTCTGGTTTTGCATTGTCATAGTTATGCTTTTATCTATTTTCTTTGTTAGTCATAAGTTAAAGTCAATTGAGAAAATTCCATACTTAACAAAAATGAATGACTTTCACAAACATCTAGAAAGTGCGGACCTATCTAGAAAAAGTTTCATAGTTTGTACCTAATCTTGAGTAGTCAAAATAATATCTTTATTGATTTCCACTTTCAAATATCTAAAATAGTAAACAAAAATCCTGATTTGAGATAAGTACATTTCTTATTAGTGTTTAAAAAAAATAATAGTTTTCCATATTTATTAAATTTACAAAATCTAAATTGTTAGTTATTTTACATCTCTAGCATTTTGATCTCATTTTTTACACCTATTAATATAAAATATTAATTATTAAATAAAAATAGGGTAAAACATATTGATGAACTTATAAATTTTTGAGCATTATTTTTTTTAATTTTTATCCTAAGATCTCAGATTAATTTCTAATTTCTATACATAAAAATATTGCTTTTTTATTTGGTTTTCAATATCAATATCAATATCAATATAAATATCAATTTATTTTTATTTACTTTATTACTTTCCTAAGAATTGTGTTCTTTTAATTTTAAAACTCAGAAGTTGTCATTCTGGGTAAAACTATCTTTAGTTTTACCTGAGTTATGGTATGCTGGGTACTGCTTCAATACTCAAGCCATTAGACAATGCTATATATGGATTTTTATTTCCATGTGTTAGTGTAGGTATTTATTTTCCTTGTATTTTATTATTTAGATTATTCCTACACACATAGATTATTATTACACTTGAGTTAGCTTTCTTAGGTGTACTTAGATATAGGGAGTTACTCTTGTTCTTATCATTGGATAATGGATGTTACTCTTTGATTGATCAGTTTAGACTTAGGAGTTACATGCATATTCTAAGCCTTTGTAATTATTCATGGAAGAGTCCTCTTATTGGTACATATCTTTGGGAGTTATTCTACATCAGATTGTGTTGGATGATTTGTCTTGTGTTTATGCAATATTCTCTTTCTTGTTTTTGCTCACAATAATTCCTTTGCAATAATTTTGCTCTTGATTATAAATCTATTCATTTGATTGAACTAAAGATCTTGGCCAATGCTCTGATATGGTCTCAGAGCACCAATTTGATCTATTGATTGTCTAATTTTGTATTTGTTGTTAAGTATTAAAATATTAGGTTATTTTTTTACAAAAAGGGAATATCTAATTATCCTATTCAATTGGTATGATATGCCTTTTCTGCTAGAATATTCAACTAGTTCTATGGTCTCCTTCTCTATTTGAGACTTTTAAGGCCTCATGTCTACCTCCATTTGAGATTCACCCTACCTTCCCCTAATCTCCTTGGGTCCATTAAAACATACAATAGAGGAAACAAAGGCTTTCATTACCTTAAAAATTGTTATAGATCTATTTTTGCATATTTATGTCATGATCATAACACATTGCATTGTAGGAGTAACCTCCCTTATACCTAGAAGTATTCTTGATTCCATTAGAACACTTGTCTAAGTTATCACTCTATGCCTAACATTTATTCCCTTTATTCAAAGTACTTTTTAGAGCTCATACGACTAATAGAGATCTTATCCCCATACTGAGGATCAATTTATTTATAGAGGGTGTCAAGAGTTGAGCTATTTTTAGTTTGTATCAAGTTGTTTGCAGAGTGCATTGTAATGATATTAAAATATCCATACACTAATATAAATATGCATATATTTTCTTAAATGGTCTATTTATGTTCGTCATCCAACCTTGGTGCTCACCTTCCTATACAAGTAGTCACTTCTTGCATGATGCCATTGGATTCTAGGTTTGTAACTTGCAGTGGTAGTGCATACCTGGAGGTTTTCTATTTATAAATCTTAGCCAACCCTCTTAATGGTAACTTGAAGCTCCTCCTTCATTTGTTAATGATACCTCAAGCTCATATGCAACCTACATTATTTATGATGGTGATGGTGCTTGAGATCCTTCATTTAAAATATAAGTTAAATTAAAAATTCTATGCCCTAAAACTTAAAAAAATCTATTTTATTAATTATTTTTTAAAAATAGTTATTTATTTTCCCCCCTTAAATGGAATTGTTTCCATTTAGATACACATGTGGGTGCATAGGTGGAGCGATTGAGACTTAAAGTTAGGTTGTAAAATGTCATTGGTTCAAATATGATTGTAATGCCTATATATAAACCTTAGGTTTTTTTTCAAAGCATTTGAATTTTATGCATTTTAAATAGACCATTTAAATTAGAAAAATTAAAAACATTGTAGCTTTTGATAGGTAACTCAGAATCAAGTGTCATTTTTTTCAAAAGTGTTTGTTTTTTCATGTTTATTCCATTATAATAGTCTATTTTTGTAAAATGCACTTAAATTTATAAAGTGATAAATTTTGGGGGTGTTGTGGTGCATGTTCTTCTTCTTGCACATTAAGTTATGTGATTTCATTTTTTTTACATTGAATTTATAGTCATGTCCACTTATTACTACATTAAAATTTCATGAATGGAAAAAAAAGTGCAAATATCTCTAAAAAACAAGGATTCTATACGATAACTATGAACGAAGAAACTCAACCAGTAATATATGTAGATAAAAATAAATAGTTTAGTAGATGCAATCAAGCACATGGTTTTATTAGTTTGTCTATTTATCTTGAATTAATTTTTAATATTTAATCTAATAAAACACATAATTAAGTATGGAACACACTAGAAAAACTCTTTGAGAAGCATTATGTGATGAGAGGCCATGAACTAGAGAATGAGCTCATCAGTTTGAGCCTAGGTGACTTTGACACATTGTAGCTTTTGATAGGTAACTCAGAATCAAGTGTCATTTTTTTCAAAAGTGTTTGTTTTTTCATGTTTATTCCATTATAATAGTATATTTTTGTAAAATGCACTTAAATTTATAAAGTGATAAATTTTGGGGGTGTTGTGGTGCATGTTCTTCTTCTTGCACATTAAGTTATGTGATTTCATTTTTTTTACATTGAATTTATAGTCATGTCCACTTATTACTACATTAAAATTTCACGAATGGAAAAAAAAGTGCAAATATCTCTAAAAAACAAGGATTCTATACGATAACTATGAACGAAGAAACTCAACCAGTAATATATGTAGATAAAAATAAATAGTTTAGTAGATGCAATCAAGCACATGGTTTTATTAGTTTGTCTATTTATCTTGAATTAATTTTTAATATTTAATCTAATAAAACAAATAATTAAGTATGGAACACACTAGAAAAACTCTTTGAGAAGCATTATGTGATGAGAGGCCATGAACTAGAGAATGAGCTCATCAGTTTGAGCCTAGGTGACTTTGACACATTGTAGCTTTTGATAGGTAACTCAGAATCAAGTGTCATTTTTTTCAAAAGTGTTTGTTTTTTCATGTTTATTCCATTATAATAGTCTATTTTTGTAAAATGCACTTAAATTTATAAAGTGATAAATTTTGGGGGTGTTGTGGTGCATGTTCTTCTTCTTGCACATTAAGTTATGTGATTTCATTTTTTTTACATTGAATTTATAGTCATGTCCACTTATTACTACATTAAAATTTCATGAATGGAAAAAAAAGTGCAAATATCTCTAAAAAACAAGGATTCTATACGATAACTATGAACGAAGAAACTCAACCAGTAATATATGTAGATAAAAATAAATAGTTTAGTAGATGCAATCAAGCACATGGTTTTATTAGTTTGTCTATTTATCTTGAATTAATTTTTAATATTTAATCTAATAAAACACATAATTAAGTATGGAACACACTAGAAAAACTCTGAGAAGCATTATGTGATGAGAGGCCATGAACTAGAGAATGAGCTCATCAGTTTGAGCCTAGGTGACTTTGACACACTAAAGGATTTCTTCACTAAGTTTAAATATCTAAGGTTGAATTTAAAATAATGTGGTCTATATTAAAAAATATGATCAAATTATTCTATCAATTTTCTCAAAATTGGGTCTAGATTACTTTGTGTTTATCTCCACTTTCCATGCCATAAAAAGGGCTCTTGGAACCAAACGGATGATGCCTTATTTAAATACCTTTGTTGTTGACTTGAATCAAGATAAATATAAGTTAATACATATGGGAATAATGAATTCCTCAAAACCTCAAGAAATATTTATTGATATTTGGAAAGAGATGGATTCAAATAACAAAGAGAAGAAATAGAATAAAAAGGATCAAGAAAAGGATTAAAAAACACCTGCCTCCAAATCAACTAATGAGACCTCCTCTTCCAGTGTTAATATTAATAAAGAGAGGATCAAGTGTGGGTATTATATGGGAAATCATGATTAAATAAAATGTTAAAAAAATAAAAAATAAGCACCTAATATGCCTTTGTGAGAAGAACAATATATGTGTTCCTGAATCTATCAAACTATCTTCATCAACCCTAGAATCCTCCAAGGAAAATGACAATAGTAAAGAAAAGACAAAAAAATGTGAGAATAAAGTGAAAGTAAGAGCCTTAGATACAACTCCTACATGGGTCATTTATTTTTGAGCATCACATCACATGGCTTCTTCATAGATTGATTTTACTTCCTTGGGACCATGTGACATATCCACTATTCATTTGGGTGAAGACATTTCTACATATATTTTTGGGAGAGAGTATATTGAAGTGAATGGAAGAACATTAAATAATTTTATAATTATTCTCTAACTTTTAACTAATATCCTATCAATTTACTAGATTAATCACCTTGGTTTGGGTATGTGAGTTGAGTTCACTCCAGATTCAATGTATGTCAGAGAGTTGCACAACGATAATATATTGGTAGTGGGATTGGTCAATCATTAGAATTGATTATATGCCTTATCATAATTTTTACTTTAATATCCTTCAAATTTTTATTCATTAGACTCACCTGGTCTTGATGAATTTTGAGCCTGATCTCATATATGATATTGAGGACTCTTCATCTAGCATAGATGACTACAAAGTGATTGAGACACACATCCACCATCTCATTATCAGATTCCAAATATTGAGGAGTTATTTATTGATTAAAATAATTATATTCCACTTAATATATTAAAATTGAAATTACATTTATTCAATACTCATCAGACATTAGTAATTGGTCTTATGTAAAATATTTATTTGTGTGACATTTGAACATGTCCATTACTTGTGGTAACTAGATTAATGTGTGCAATAGTTTATTGTGCAACATTTGAACATGTCCAAATTATTATGGTTATTAACCCTTTTATGTGATATTTTATTGTATGTATGACATTTGAACATGTCCAATTGCTTGTGGCCCTTGGCGCTATGTGTGTGTTTAACCCTAAATTTAGAATAATGTAAGATAGGGTTAAGAATATAGAAATAGTTCAAGTATAAGGGTGATAAAATAACCTATAATAGGCCAATTAATTACAATAGATAAATGAATATTCTAAATTATAATATTGAGATATGCTAAATATAGAAAATACCAAATTCAAAATATGTTTAATTTATTGCAATACCAAATATAAATGATAATTAGCTGGGTTTATTATGTGTACACAAATCTAGACTAGAAATAGGTATAAAGTATATATGACCAATTTTTAGATTCTTAAAATTATACTTATGTATCCGTAGACACTACCATTAAATTTTGACATTATTATTAACACTAGTGTCTAGATATTCACTATTTTGGGTTTTATGTCACCTTTCTACTTGTATATTTGGATTTAGGATATATGATGTCACTCTTTGCCAATTTATCAAACCCTATATCTTTAACCTTAGAATGATTTTAATAAAAATGGGTTAGTGGGATCATGGTGTAGAGATGACCTCAAATACCTATTTGTTAATGAAGCTTCCTATATAGGAAATATTTTAAGGAGGGCCTCAGACTTAGGTAGTTCTCCCCTATGTGTGGGGATATGTGTGCACAAGGGTGTAATATATTATATGAAGATGCATGCAATAATATATATTATAATTTGACAAATATCACTTATGAGATGATATTTTAATGATTCAAACATATAATATGATTGATCCTATGTTTGATATGCAAATAGGGATGGATAGGGATGAATATTTTGCTTGTACAGTTGATTGATTGATATTTAGTAGGTGTTTGCCTGAAATTTACTAGATGAATAATGAGAAGGATTATATTTGTATTTATACCACATAATTTATAGATATATAATAGTAGAGTTCAATAATAAAAATATGCTGACCCATAGGTTTTAAAACATTTACAATTTTGATGACTTTTGGCAACTAGACACTAGATACAGATGTAGACACTACTATTGATGACAATGTCCCTTCACGGCCAGTAGTGTCCAAAGGGATAGAAAATAGGTATGTATTTAAAACTGAAAATAAATGATGTATATCATATTTTATGATTTATATGTAGTGCAAGGTACTTGGATCATCTAATGATATGGATCGAAATAAGAGATAAACATTTAGGCATAGTGAGATGGTGAATGCGAGCCTTTTGGCAATAGTGAGGTCTAAAACTAAAGGGTAGAGCCATAATTGATATTTTAAAAATGTAAAAGACTGAGATGATATAAATATTTAGTTTTAATATCTATATTTTCCCCTCCTTTAATCCAATAATGCATAGGGATGAAATTACTATTTTAAAGAAAACAAATGCATACTTGGGTGTGTATAACACATTTTGCTTTTGTTTGAGCCTAATTTACGTGATTTTCTAGTGGATGACCTATAACTAAGATAATGTTACAATATAAATTAGTACATATAATCTAAAATTTAAAATAATTTAAATGCTTGAAAATAAATAGAGAAAGGAAGGAGTACACCTATGTGTCGATGCAACCATGTTGCCTCTTAATGCTTTGAATTAGTAAAGATGCTTCCTTATAAAACATTAGAGATGGAATAAGTTCAGATATAAACCTTGGATATTATAAGAGGGAGATTAAAATGTATTATGCCCCTAATTTGGTGTAATAATGAGTTGTGACATGGCCATTGAGATCATTATATCTCAATCACACAACTCAAGTGTGAATATGTAATTCGGTGAGGGTGAGTGATTTAACAACTCATCCTATAAATCTAATGAGATTAGATGATTTAATCACTCCAACCTATAAATTTTGTGATATTGGATGATTTAATAAATCCAACCTCTAAATTTGGTGAGGTTTAATGATTTAACCACTTCAACTTATAAAATGAGCCAACTATTATAGTATAAAAGGATCAGTAATAATATATCTTTGTGTAATCGATGCATCTTAATGAATAGTATGATTGGTAAATTTTAAATCTTTTGGTGTGATAGCATAAAATATGCACCTATAATATGTCTTAGCTAGATTATGTGTCATAAATATGAAAAATTCTATTTCAAATCTATGCAATTTATAGGATTTTGACCCAAGTGTGTATCTGAGTTATGAAACTGAATTGGAGATTGTGAAAGTGTGGAAGCCATGTATATTTTACATGCCCCTAATAAAATCTAAAAATATTGAGTAAGTGTGTAAGTGTGGAGGTCATGTATATTTTACATGCTCCTATTAAAATCTAAAAATGGTGAAAATTTGGAGGTCATGCTTCTATGACATGCCCCCCTTTTGAGGTGAGGGAGATAGAAATTGGTAGGTACCTTACCTCAAAAGGATAAGATCACTATATAATCTATGTATGAATCATGTAACATAAATGGATAACATGTCAAAGTATATATATCAATGAATCTCACAATATATGATCGGATTAAGTCTTAAAATGCAAGATATGAATCATGGAAATGTTTAGAGAGTAAAAATACAAGCTTATCAAAAAATCAAACACACACACAATAACAATCAATGTAATGAAAAATAATGGTCCAAGGAGACCTCATACAAGGGGCATGTTTAAATTATACATAATTGAAAAGAATGATGTATTCTAATGTCCAATAAACATACAATGGCACATGGGCCAAAAATCAAGGAACATATTCAAATGCTCCAAAAATAAAGAAATATCAAGAAATAGAATAAATTCAAGGAAGTGAAAATAATATATGAAGCATAAGCAACCATAATAAACATATCATACTAGTCCCTGCATATATGTGCTAGCAAAATATGTTATGTAACATTGCATATCAAATACATTGTGAAAAATATGAACATGTATATATACATGTGTAAGAATTACCATATAAAATCAAACATGATAAATTATAAATGATTATAAATGATATGTAACATGTATAAATCATGATCAAATAAGCAAATGCCCCCAACATATTATATGACATGGGTAGAGGAGAGGTCAACATTTATAAGTGTATATATCATGTGTCTAGATATGCATGTATCATACTTAAAGATGCATGAAATATATGTGTATATATGAATGAAATGATAATTTATCTACTAACATAAAATAAACAACATAAATTCCACGAAACTAATAAACATGGGAATGCTGAATATTTTTGTATTTTTGAATTATTTAATTTTTTTAATATTTTCTTAAGCATTTAATTCTTTGTATTATGGAATATTTAAAAAGAAAAAGATAACCTATGATACCATCCAAGAGATGCTCATATGTAACTCAAAATTTGGAATATGGTATATCAAATTAGAAGTACTGCCAAGGAGCATGCATAAATATCATATCTATATTTTTAAAATCCATGGTACTCTACATATGTATAATAGGATTTTGTGGTCATGAAGAAATAATAGAAGGAATAGGAGTTCATGTGACCCATTATTTAGTGTTTTATGGTTTCTTTGGATTAGCAATTTTTGGAACATTTTGTCTCTTTATATAACTAAATATGAGACATAGGAGTATATGAGGATTGCATGGAATCCAATGTAACATCCCCACTAGGATCTACCTATAAATACATGATTTTTTTTCAAAATTTAAACAAAATATATTTTAAATAGATTACACCATGAGAATTTAATCAGAGATCATATAAAATAATTTAAGTGTGATAACTATACATAAATCATACTGCATCATACATCACTGATCACTATCATCATAAGAACCATATCATAACTAAATATAGAAAGTAATTATAGGTATCCAGTCATGGATAGTAAAACCTTACAACCACTACTATCAATGTATAATAAATAAGTAATTATAGCTCATCATGATAATGTTTCAATAATAAATACAATACAATGTACATATATAAGATACATGGCTCCCTAGAGCATAAGTTCCCTAGACTCTAGTATTCATGGCAATCTCAAATGTCATCTCAAAATTAGTAATATTGTGGGGAGGGAGAAGATCATCCAAGAACTTTTCCACACCAACCACAAACCAATTATCCCCCACACAAATCCCATTAGGGAATGACCCTCCCTTCATGGATGATTATATAGTGATGGCACGAAAATATAGAGAGACAAGATAGTACCCATGTATTATATAATTTATAAAACTAAACATG
This sequence comes from Torreya grandis, assembly GCA_037957365.1. Lineage (NCBI taxonomy): Eukaryota > Viridiplantae > Streptophyta > Pinopsida > Cupressales > Taxaceae > Torreya > Torreya grandis. The sequence goes on from JARHVA010000230.1 coordinate 5,594,791, forward strand.
TGGTGTATCATAAGAAATCCATTTTACTCAAGATATTTCACAAATATGTAAATTAGACTCATAAAATGATAATGTCTCACTTAACATTACTTTGGCCAAAGATTTCAATAAATAATGATCTAAAGATGAGTCAAATTTATACACACCACTTGATCGGATTACCTTTATCTAGCATTGTGATGCTAGTAAGCTAGTGAAGTCTATTTTACTACTTACTTAGTATCAATAATGTGAGATGTGATTAATATAGTATAAAAAAATAGATTCATATAGATTACATCCTACTAGCAATCACATAACATGCTAAGCATAGGAATAATAAAAAAAATATATTTATTCCATCAAAAATATGAATGAATCTCATAATAATATCTATCCCATAATAAACATAACAACTATAGTTTATACCATCTATGTATAATATACATCTAACTACAAATTCTAATTACTATAAAAAGTTTTCAAATATACTACATCTTATGATAACCCATATTATAATAGTAGAGTGTTCTTAATTACAACTACTAATACCATAATTAGTCATAATAAAGTAGTTATAAATAAATTAAAGCATAAGCTTTTGTTCAAATGACTAGTTATAACAAGAAAGTCTCAATCCTCAAGAAATATATAATATTCCATTCTAGAATTTTTTATACTTCCAATAGGTTATATACATGCATCTATAAGATTCTATTACACAAAAACCTATAATATAGTTTATAGCCACCTATAGAACTATAATTAGAAGTACACACCCCTATGTACATGTGTATACTAATAGACATATGTATACTTATACTCTCATTAAGCATATTATTAATTAATTCATAGCATGTTATAGTATTATATCCACACTACATGTTTTTTTCATATGCTATATATGTGATAAGTTATCTCATGCATATCATAAATATTTTCCTAAGATAATGATAGATTACATATGAGCTATATATGCTTCCCATGCTTAATCAAAGCTATGCTATGATATTGATATGTTTATAACTACATATATGCTTGTGCAATGAATCAAAACTATTTCCATATACCCCATTATAAGTAATTATTGTATGAACATTAAACAATCTAATATTATTAATCAATGTCTTAAGACATATGCTCATATAGAGCAATCCACCGAATTTGACCAAGTATTACTATTTAATCGGATTATTATTTTTAGAGTAGACACCTATGCAGATTGTAGTTTTAATAAATATAAAACATGTGATATAGATCTCAAAAGGATTTTATATATCATACTCATTCCCAACTATCATCATTTTTATTGATAGGATTATATATATAAATGCATCTCTCATTATTATATATATATATATATATATATATATATATATATATATATATATATATATATATATATATACACACACACACACACACCCGACTAAGCACATTTTTGTTGATATCATGAGATCATAAATTTGGATAATATAGCCACCAGATTGTTATTGAATATTTAAAAATAAATTATTTATATTTTATTTCAATATAACTCAAACAATGTTATCCAATAATACTAATACTTATAACTTATATTGTTAACAATATTATAAAATCATAATATGTTAGAAATCAAATTGCTATAGTCTTATTATTAAATAATAACAACCAAATTGAGGTTATTAATAGCAATTTTAAAGATCACACCATAAAATCATACATCAAGGTGAAGACTAGTGCAATAGCATTTAGCTTAGCGTCTTACTATAATAGTCATATTATGACACATAAAATAATAGGAATGGGGTGTAGAAAATATATATAGCATAGGAACTTAACAAGTGACATCTCAGTTAGTCTATAAAGTCTTATAGCTAGATCTATTCCACAAAGGCTATCTTACTTTTATGATTCATCATTTTAAACTTTGTGAAGTATTGCTGATTATAATAAGTTACATCCGACACCTATTCATATCAGATCACTTGGATTTTAGTTTATAGTTTTGATGGACCAAAATAACTTATGCCAAGTCACCTTACCCATAGTTTTAGCAAATTACCACACTTGAACTAGTCTTGGCATATTAGCATATAAAAATGTCTCATTTTTTTATTTTTCAAGATCACCACACTTAGGCATCACTATTATATAGTTTGATGTGTATTTAATATTCTATTTTTTCTCATTTCTGTTGACTATTCATTCTATGAATATAAATTAGTTTGTTTAATGTTGAATTGCTATATATATCAGGAATTTAAACAAGTTCAATATAAATTGATCCTCATTTGGGTGGCACTACAATTACTACTTGGACTGGTAAGTGTATATTTATTCACTACTAGAAGTATAACCACCCCAATAACTACTAGTTATATATACATAGATTGTGTATTTACCCAAATTATTTGGTATTGGCTATATAAATGTTAATACATTATATATATAATAATTAAAAGGGAGTTGACACTTAAAAATTGCCTCATATATATACAGTTTGCTACACATGTAATTGGGCATATATATAAATATAGTTTTGTGTTTATGAATCCTTGAATTTATATGCAAGGCTCTATGTTTTATGTGCAAGCCATTATTGGTACAAAATTCTCTTCTTGGATAAGTAGATCATTCCAATATAACTATTCAATATTATAATTATACAGGTCATTGTATTCAATATATATATAAACATGCAGATCACTATCATTCCACACATGCATTTTCACAAAATATGAATATTCAAATTTCACTTCCTACCTAGAAAACTACTCTAATATGTAAGATTAGTTGTATTCCTTTTTCTCTCCAATATTCCTTCCATTGTGCTACCTTATTTTACTCCCTAATGCACCCCCCTCTCCTTTATTTTATCTTTACTCCCCTTTCATGAAAAGGGCATAGTTTTTCTTCTTAGATTTTTTCCTTTTTTATTTTTGTTTCCTTATTTTTAAACCTTTCCATTTCTCTTTATTTATTATTGTTTTTTGATTTTTCTCTCTTTTTTCCTATTTTTTCCTTTTAAATGTCAATTATCATATTTTATACTAATTACAATAATCAATATATTTATTGATTAAATTAACACTTCAATGTCATGATGATTTAATGATAAATTCATAAATCAATAAATTCAAATTTAATTTAATTATGTAAATCACATTTATAAAATTATTAATGGTCACACACACAAATAATGTAAGATGAAATATATATAACCATTTAACTATGCTATTAGTCATGTATAAATAACTATATAGTGCAAATGAAATCAAAACATGTGCTAGCTATTATGGTGTGTGTAGAGTTCTAGCCGGTTTCTCTATTATCTTCTAACAACTCCATCTACATCAACCTCTCCAATGATGCTCTCCCTCCATCATGCTTTAAGGGATGAGTTATCCTAAATCAAATTCACAATAACTAGGTAGTTAGACCATAACATCGTGATATACATACATCATAAAATATAATTAAAATAATAAATCAACATGATCATGCTATAAAAAATTACACTATAAATAACTCATAGAAATGCAATCATGTAACCTAAGTAATATTCAACTGTCCCATAAAAGCTTATATCTCAAAGCTTTGTCAGAAATGACCAAATCAAATTATTAACTATAAATATCCATAGATAACCAAGTAAGTTTGCTTAGTGAGGAATCGAGATGTAACATCCTTTCCTCCTAAAGCTAGTCATCATCCTAGTTGACTCTTATTCAAACATAAGTTATAAATTAAAAATATTGTTCAACATAAAAATAACATAGTATAATAGTATCAAATTAAGAAAATAAATGTGGAAATCACTTGTATAACTCATCATAGTCCTCCCAAGTAGCACTATCCTCAGAGTATTAGTCTCATATGACCTTGCACTGTGACATATATATATATATATATATATATATATATATATATATATATATATATATATATGTCACAGTGCAAGGTCTTATGAGATTAATACTATGAGGATAGTGCTACACAAAAAAAGTTTACAAGTGTTAATTACTCTGATTGGTTCTATCATGACCACCCCAGGATCTAGAACCTACAAAACATTCTAATCCAACACATGCATAAGATCAATTATATACTTTTTAAGATAAAAATATGGATGCCATTATGTAATAGAGATAGGAATGGTGGTAATGCAAGCATATATTCTATAGTATTGAACACTTATAACACCTCAAAGGGTCCCACATATTTTGGTGACAATTTCACTAACTTTCCAAATTTAATCAAGATCTTCTATGGTTTAACCTGCAAGAAAAATTTATCACCTACTGAAAACTACCTATCTATCCTTTTCAGATCAACATAAATATTCTATCTATCATTGGCCTCAAATAATATCTTCTTGATTAATCTAACTTGATTTTCTATTTTTGAAAGCATCTCAAGTCCAAAGACTACCCTATCCTCCAACCTGTCCCAATTAATTGGTGTCCTACACCTTCTTCCGTATAGTGCTTCAAATGGTGATATTTTCAAAGATGATTGATATGAGTTTTTGTAAGAAAAATCAACCAATGGAAGATATAATTCACATTTATATTGATGATACATGTAATACATATGAATAAGATCCTCTAACACCTAATTAACTCTCTAAGTTTGACCACCAGTCTCTGGGTGAAATGCAGTGCTAAAATTTAGTTTTGTACCCAAAGCTGAATTTAGAGTTATCCAAAATCTAAAAGTTATATTTGGATCATGATCCAAAATTATCTTCTTAGGAAATCCATAAAACCTATATAATTATTTCACAAACCTCTTTGCAAGAGTAGGTGCATCATCTTTCAAATTGTATGGTATAAAATGAGCCACCTTGGTTAGTTTGTCAACTACTAATAAGATCATATCATGTATATTCCATGACATCAGTAAACTTTGGATAAAGTTCATACTAATCACTTTCCACTTCCATTCTGGTATATCATGCAGATATATAAACCTATCCAGATGTACATGTTTATCTTTCACTCATTGGCATTTTAGATAATGTTACACATAGTTTGCTACATCTTTCTTGATTATATTCTATAAATATAGTGGTCTAAATTCTACCATGAGCTTGGTTACTCCTAGATGTCCTAAGTATGGGGCATTATTTAGTTCCTTAGCACTCTACCTCTATAAACTCTTGATAAGGTACATACATCCTTTCATTATAATGTAAAATACCATCACTCTCTAATTTGAATCCATTATACTAAGGGTTCTGAGCATTCTTAGACAATGCTTTTTTGACTTGATCATATAATTCATCCCTTGATGAGAATTCAATCACTCAATCCCTAAAATTACTCCTAATAATAACTATGACTATTATGTACCTTTTATGACTTAGGGCAATGGATAATCTATTATCCCTGACTTTGATGTAGTTGATATTGAAATAATATTTAGACAAGAACTCTATCCAACATCTTTAACAAGCATTCAAATTTGGTTGGGTAAAGATGTACTCAAGTCCCAAGTTATCCATCTTGAACTAAAATGGTTTTGCCAACAAGTAATGCCATCATACTTGCCAAACATGCATAATTGTTGTAAGTTTCAGGTCATGAAGGGCATAATTTACCTCATAAGGCTTTAAATTCCTTGATTCATAAGCCACCACTATACCATCCTACATAAGGACTCCTCTTAGTCTATCTCTTGACACATCTGTGACCACTAAAAATTGACCATTAGGGTCAACAACTCTTAACACTAGTGATAAAGCAAACCTTCTTTTCAATTCCTAAAAATCTACTTCACACTTCTCTAACCAGACAAAACTTTGGTTCTTACATTGCAAAGAGGTAATTGGATTAAATATCTTGGAAAATTTGGAATGAACTTCCTTTAATAGTCTACTAATCCCATGAAACTTATTACCTCATGCACATTCTTTAGCACCGGCCATTCCATAATGGATTTTATCTTTGTTGAATCTACTAAGATACCATTCATAAAGATATTATATCCCAAATATTTCACTCTCTCCTATAAAAATATGCACTTAGACAACTTGCCATATAACTTATGCTTCTATAACCACTACAAAACTAGTTCTAGATGCTGAGGGTGGTCCTCTTCATTTTTTGAATATATAAGAATGTCATATAGAAAGACCAAAATAAAATGATCAAGATAATCTTTGAACATAATATTCATGAGAGTCATGAATGATGCTAGAGCATTAGTCAAACCAAAAAGTAACACTTTGAACTTACAATGCCCATAACAAGTTTGCAATGTTGTCTTTAGAATATTCTCATCCCTTATCCTCAATTGATGGTATCATACTCTAAGATAAATATTAGATAAAACCATTTCTCCTCACATTTGATTGAAAATATCATATATACCAGGTAGTGGATACCTATTTTTTATATTTTCCTTGCTCAACATTCTATAATAAATGTAAAGTTAAAGAGTACCATCTTTCTTCTTAAAAAATACAACTAGTGCACCCCATGGTGACACACTTGGTATAATCAACCCTATAGACAACAATTTATAGAGTTGAGCCTTCAATGCAACCAACTTAGTGGTAGTCATCTTGTGTAGTGCCTTAAAATATGGTTCTAAACTAGGTATGATATCAATAGAGAAATCAAACTAATGTTTAGGGGGAAATCTTGGCAATTCTTTTAAAAACACCTCATGAAAATTCCTAAGGAATGGATAATATTTAAGAAATGGTTCTTTAGGTTCCTCCATTTCATTTATCTTGATGATAAATACTTAGAACCCTTTTTCTTGAGCCCTTTTGAGTTGCATTACAGAAATCTTCCTAAGCTTCAACTCTCTTTTCATGCTTTCAATTTGTGTTTGATTTCCAAAATCATCCAGACACTCAACTTTATTTAGGTAGCAATAAAGCTTGGACTTATGTTTTGAAATCTAGTTGACTCCTAAGATCACATCATATGACCCTAGTGGTGCTACATAAAGATCCAATACTATTATGAATTTGGGTAATCTAATCTCTACTTCAACTAAACACTTATCAATCATGACTTTTGAGCCATTTCCATATTATAATGACCATGCATTTGCCATTACTCCAACTCTTATAGTTAACTTACTAAGAATTCTAAGAGCTATAAAACATTTTATATCCCTTACATCTATCAAAATGGAAACTAGATGTTCAAACAAAGTACTTGATAGTTCTATGGGTAATGCTTAAAATTCAGCTTGTCGATTATTAACTATTGCATAAAATTACTACTAAAAACTACCTTGCTTAGGGATATAAACTTTTCTCTTTAACTTGTCATGAGTGTAGTCATAAACATAATGGTCATCTCTACAAATGAAACAACCTCCAAGTGTTATTTTACTATCAATCTATTGGTTTCCCTTGAAATTGCCTTTAAAACCATTGATTAGTTTCTTGTTGCCAGAACCATTGTTGAATTTGGCATTTTGGTTTTTGAACTGCTTCTTAGAGTCTTCACTACTCTATTTCCAATTATTCTTTTTTAAAGTTGAATTATAATTTACAAACTTTTTCTTGAACTTATCCCTGGCCTATGAAAGAGACTTCAACTTTTATTCCTATTTGACTACCTTCTCAAAGACCTGGTCCATGGTAGAAGGTCCATAGATGTCCACCTCTCCACCAATCTAGGGTCTCAATCCTATGATAAACATTATAATCCTAAACCTCTCATTTCCATAGTATTAAGGTATATACTTTAGAATTTTGGTAAACTACTCCCAGTACTCATTCATTGATAAGTCTCCCTACTTAAAATTCTAAAAATCTATGAGATTCTGATCAAAATAAAGTTATGGAAGCCACTGTGACCTAAATAAAGTCACAAACTAATTCCAAGTAGTGGTGGTCAAGTTAAGATTCATTTCCAACCTCTTATTATCCCATCATGTACATACTTCACTAGCCAACTGATATGCTCCCCTTAGTACTTTAGTGACCTTTGAGTAGTTTCAAATCTTTAAATACTTATCCATATATGTTAGCCATGCTTCATCTCTATCACCCAAAATAGTTTTATCAAACTTAGGTGGGTTCACCTTCTTCATGTCTCTATCCAACTCTACAGCTACCTAAACTATCACCTCCTAAAGGTTTTCCTACTGAATGGGATGCTCCTTAGGTACATCTTGATGTTATTTCTCTTCATGGCCATGAACCACCTACTCTAAGGCTATAATCTGGTCCTTGGTCTCATTCATGGTTATGATAATATGATCCATCTTTGTTGATTACTTAGTGGTAAATCAATTAGGATCAAATAGAAGGTTATTGTCATTGACATTTGAAGAACCCTCTCTAAAAACTCTAGCTTTCACCATTCTCCTTTCTAGCAACAAAAATATATGAAAATGTTAGTGGACTCATTTGGTCCTATAATTTGAGTAGTAGCTCCAATACCACATGTAAAATCCCCACTGGGATCTACCTAGAAACATGTGATTTTTTTAAAATTTAAATAATATATACTTTAAATAGATTACATCATGAGAATATAATCAGTGATCATATAAAATACTCTAAGTGTGATAATTGTAAATAAATAATACTACATCATACATCACTGATCACTATCATCATAAGAAACACATCATAACTAAATATAGAAAGTAATTAGATATATCCATCCATGGCTGATATAGCCATACAACCACTATTATCAATATATAATAAATAAGTAATTATAGCTTGTCATAATAATGTTTCAATAATAAATATAATACAATGTACATATATAATATACATGGCTCCCTAAAGCATAAGTTATTTGAACTCTAGTATCTACGGCAATCTCAAGTGTCCTCTCAAAAGTATTACTGCTATGGGGAGGGAGAGCATCATTCAAGCATTTTTCCACATCAACCATGGACTAATGATCCCTCACAAAAATCCCATCAGGGAATGGCCCTACCTTTATGGATGAATAGATAGTGATGGCATGGGAATATAGAAAGACAAGCTAGTACCTATGTGTTATATGATTTATAAAACTAAATATGTGATGTATCATAAAAAAACCATTCTACTCAAGATATCACACAAACATGTAAATTATACTCATAAAATGACAATGTCTCACTTAACATTACTTTGGCCAAAGTTTTTAATAAATAATGATCTAAGGATCAGTCAAAGTCATACACACGACTTGATTGGATTACCTTCCTCTGACATTGTGATGCTAGTAAGCTAGTGATGTCCATTTCACTACTTACTTAGTATCAACAATGCAAAATGTGGTTAACGTAGTATAACCAATAGAATCATATAGATTACATCCTAATAACAATCACATAGCATGATAATCATAGGAATAATAAAAACACACATTTATTTTATCAAATGTATGAATGAATCTCATAATAATATCTATCCCATAATAAACATAGTAACTACAATTTATGCCATCTAGATATAATATACATCTAACTACAAATTCTAATTACTATAAAAAGTTTTCAAATATACTATGCCCTATGATAACTCATATTATAGTGTTCTTAAGTACAACTATTAATACCATAATTTGCCATAATAAAGTAGTTATAAATAAAAGAAAGCATAAGCTTCTATTCAAATGACTAGTTATAATAAAAAAGTCTCAGTTCTCAAAAAAAGTATACTATTCCATTCTAACATTTGTTATACTTCCAAGAGGTTGTATGCATGCATCTATAAGATTATATTACATAGAAATATATAATATAGTTTATAACCACTTATGAAACTATAATTAGAAGTACACACCTCTATGTACATGTATATGCTAATAGGCATATGTATACCTATATTCTTGTTAAGCATATTATTAATTAATTCATAGCATATTATAGTATTATATCCACACTACGTGTTTTATTTCATATGCTATATCTATATGATAAATTATCTCATGTATATCATAAAGCTTATACTAAGATAGTGATAAATTACATATGATTTATATGTGCTTCCTATGCTTAATCGAAGCTATGTTATGATATTGATATGTTTATAACTACATATTTGCTCCCACAATGAATCAAAACTATTTCCATATACCCCTTTATAATTAATTATTGTATGAAAATTAAACAATCTAGTATTATTAATCAATATCCTAAGATATATGATCGTATAGAGCGATCCATTGAATTTGACCAAGTATTACTATCTAATCAGTTTATTATTGTTAGAGCAGATACCTATGTAGATAATAGTTTTAATAAATATAAAACATGTGATGCAGATCTCAAAAGGATGTTATATGTCATACACATGCCTAACAATCATCATTTCCATTGATATGATTATATATAAATGTAGTTCTCATATATATATATATATATGACCTAACTAAACATGTTTTTGTTGATATCATGAGATCATAAATTTGGATAATATAGACACCAGATTGTTATTGAATATTTAGAAATCATCTATTTATATTTTATACCAGTATAAGTAAAATATGTTATCCAATAATACTAATACTTTTAACTTATATTGTTATTAATATTATAAATCATAATATGTTAGAAACTAGATCGCTATAGTCCTGTTATAAAATAATAACAACCAGACTGAGGTTATTAATACCTAGTTTAAATACCATGCCATAAAATCATGCATCAAAATGAATACCAACACAATATCATTTAGCTTAGTATCTTGCTAAAATAGTCATATTCTAACACATAAATGAATGGGAATTGGTGTAGAAAAGCTATATAGCATAGGAACTTAATAAATGATGGTTCAATTAGTATATAAAGTCTTATACCTGGATCTATTCCACAAAGTTTGTCTTAATCTTATGTATCATCATTTTAAACTATGTGAAATATTATTGATTATAATAATTTACATTAGATGCATATTCATATCAGATCACCTAGCTTGTAGTTTATAGTTTTGGTAGACCAAAATAGCTTATACCAGGTCACTTTACCCCTAATTTTAGTAGATCACCATACTCAAACTGGTCTTGGCATCTTCACATATCAAAATGTCTCATTTTTTTGTTTTAAGAGATTGCCACACTTAGGCATCACTCTTATATAGTTCTATGAATATTTAATATTTTGTCTCTTCTCATTTCCATTGATTGTTTGCTTTATGATTGTTTTAAGAGATTGCCACACTTAGGCATCACTCTTATATAGTTCTATGAATATTTAATATTTTGTATTTTCTCATTTCCATTGATTGTTTGCTCTATGATTGTTTTAAGAGATTGCCACACTTAGGCATCACTCTTATATAGTTCTAGGCATAACTCTTATTTAGTTTGCTCTATGCATATATATATATATATATATATATATATATATATATATATATATATATATATATATATATATATATATATATATATATATATATATATATATATATATATATATATATATATATTAGGCATCTAAATAGGTTCAATATAAATCAATCCTCATTTGGGTGGCACTACAGTTACTACTTATACTGGTAAGTGTATATTTATTAACTAAAAAATGTATAACCACCCTAATAACTACTAGTTATATATACATAGATTATATATTTACCCAAATTATTTGGTATTGGCTATGTAAATGTTAATACATTATATATATAATAATTAAAAGGGAGTTGCCACTTAAAAATCACCTCATATAGCTATATTTTGATACATGTAATTGGGAATATATATAAATATAGTTTGGTGTTTATGGATTTGTACATTTATATGCAAGGATATATGTTTTATATGTAAGCTATTGTTGGTACATAATTCTATTATTGGATAAATAGATCATTGCAATATAACTATTCAATATTTTAATTATATAGACAACTGTATTCATATATATATATATATATATATATATATATATATATATATATATATATATATATATATATATATATATATATATATATTGAATACAGTTGTCTATATAATTAAAATATTGAATAGTTATATTGCAATGATCTATTTATCCAGCAGATCACTATCATTCCACACATGAATTTTCACAGAATATGAATATTCAAATTTCACTACCTACCTGGAAAACTGCTCTGTTGTGTAAGCTTCCTTGTATTCCTTTTTCTCTCCAATATTCCTTCCACTGTGCTACCTCATTTTTCTCCCTACTATTCCCCCTCTCTCCTTTATTTTATCTTTATTCCCCTTTCATGAAAAGGGTGTAGTTTTTATTTTTATTTTTTCTCATTTTTTTCTTTATTTTTACACCTTTCTTTTTCTCTTTAATTATTATTATTTTTTATTTTCTTCTCTTTTTCTTGTTTTTTCCTTTTAAATTTTAGTTATCATATTTTATACTAATTACAATAATCAATATATTTTCTAATTAAATTAACACTTTAATGTCATGATGATTGAATGATAAATTCATAATAAACTCAAATTTATTCTAATTATGCAAATCACATTTCTAAAATAATTAATGATCACACATGCACATAATGCAAAATAAAATCTATTTAACCATTTAAATATGATATAAACCATATATAAACAACTATATAATGAAAATGACATCAAAACATATGCTAGGTAATGTGGTGTGTGCAAGGTTCTAGCTGGTTTCTCTATCATCCTCTAACAACTCCATCTATGTCACCCTGTCTAATGATGATCTCCCTCCATCACACTCTTAGAGATGAGTTATCCTACATAAAATTCATAAAAATTATGTAGTTATATCATAACATCATAATATACATACATCATAAAATATAATTGAAATAACAAATCAACATGATCATATTATAAGAATGTACACTGTAGCTAACTTGTAGTAATGTAATCATGTATCCTAAGCAATATACAACTATCCCATAACAACATATATGACAAATATTAATAAAAAATAACCAAATAAAATTATACACTATAAATATTCATGGATAACCAGTAAGTTTGCTTAGTGAGGAATCAGGATGTAATATCCATTGTTTATCTTTGGTGTAAAGGAATATCAAGTATGGTCTACCTAGGAAAGGGGATTGCCTATTTATTACCCTTTCATAGAGGATTAAACTTAGTATGTTTTATAATTATCTATCTCAAAATAAAATTCTCTTATTTGAGTGGATGTTCACATGTAAGTTTAGAAACTATGACTACCCTATTGGTATGAATGTATTTAATACACCCATGCATTTTGGAAGGTACTATGAGGAGTTTATGTATTCAAGGATGTATAAATAATATATCAAAGACTCATGTATATGGTATAAATGAAAAGGTGATAAACATATATATTGGACCAACTTGTAAAGGTAAATCAATCTCACCAGTAACATGTTGTGATGTCCCATCGAATGCTCTGATATTTTTGTTTGAAGGGTACAAATCATCATGTGTATATCCCAAATGTGTAAGTAATGTCATGGTATATAATTATCACTAGCACCATTGTCAATCATAATACTATGTATAGGTTGAGGGTCAAGGTATACTCAAATAAATAATGAATGCAGATTTGAGTCATTAACCACTATTTCACTATTATCAAATGCAATAGGTCTCTGAATCATATGATATATTAGTTGTGTATAATTTATAATAATACCATAAATGGTTGAAAATAATGTGATGTAGTATGGTGTTCATTATATTCCATTTTCACTTCTAGATATTTCTTATAATGATATGGCAAAGGATTGTTAAATATTTTATGATTATGGTGATCATTAGGTTGTGAACCTAAATCCTTTGGAGGATCATCATAGGTAATATTTTGGTCATCAATAAGGTATTGGATCTTATGATTCAAGGTATAAAATATGTTTTTGGAATGCATATGGCCTTGGAGATAGTCAAAATATGCATTAACATCATATCCTTTGGGTAGAGGTCAACACATATCAACCTCTATGGAAGGAGGGAGAGATATTAGATGACACTCCACAAGCTTCTAAATTTCAAATGGTGGAGACTTGGGTAATCATGTAAATTATCTCTTAGGTTAATTAGATAAGATAAGTTGATTATTTTACTATGACACCAAATTATCCATTTTGGTTGTTTCCTTTTTAGGTTCTATAGGTTTCATCTTGTAGCTTGGTTTGATATTAAATTTGGTATTAGACATAGTTGGTGTGTTTTTTACATACATAATTTTTTTAAAGGAAATAAGTTTATTTTTTTATCTCTAACAATATGGAATAATCCATCAAAATATTTAAAATTATTAAAAATAATATACTCATGTAATGGGAAAAACAAACTTTGCTTGAAAATGTCTTGAAGTTATTTATTTGCCATTAGATTTGTCATTTGGCCAACATTGTTTTATATCTCAAAACATATTCATTGATATGTTTATTGGTTCCTTGTTTGATCTTTGAAATTTGATCATATGACATATTTGTTAGTGATATTGATAGATAAATTGATATAAACTAATCCTTTAGAGTCTTGAATGATTTCACTGATTAGATTAGTAAATTATAGAACCATTGTAAAGCATAGTCCTAATTTTGTTAAAAGTTTATCGTTGGAGGCATAATCAAGGCATGTTTCATAGAAAGATTAGAGATGAAATTTAGGATCATCCTTTCCATCATAAAATGTAAAATTGGATGAAAAAAAAACCAATTAAAAAAGGGTCAAATATATTTTAGGTGAAAAATATTATGTAACACATCTTATGAATCAATAACATGAGGAGACTCTAAAGCCTTTTGTTCAATATTGGTAACCTTGTCTTCCAAAGTTTATATAACTTAGAGGAGATATTTCATTATAGACCCTTTAGGATTAAGAGTATATAGATGGTAAGTCACTAAAGGGGATGTAAACATGGTTTTATTTGATATAGGAATTATAAACGGTAAGTAGGTTAAAGTGTTAATGGTTCCCATGGTAGATGTAGCAATAAGATTTTGATCCTCAGGGAATAATGGTTTGAAAACATAATCTATGCCCCCACTAAACATATGAATTGATGATATGCTCAAGGGAATGGATAAGTTTTATTTTTAGTTTTCAATATGGTTTTTATGATCTCATCAAGATCCTCAATATTTTGAAGAATGTTCTCAAAATATAGTAATAGTTTGTGCTTGCTTTTTATCTATTTGGCCATGTTCATTATTTGCATCAGATTCATTATTTTCATGATCATAAACATCTTCTACGATAAATTCTTCAATATTTTGTTTATTTTCATTAGTGGAACTCTCTTAGCCATATGATTTGATACTTCATTGGTTTAATCCATCTTAGGTGGTAAAAAAGGAAGCTTGAAGTGTTCAATAAAGACCCCACCTAATCTAGGGCTACACCTAGGTTGCATACATATAAGACAATAAATTTAAAACAAACAAGAAAAGGCCTCATGAGGTTGAATATCCTAGGGAAATATAGGATTTGCATAAATAAACATAGAGGTTAGGTTCACCAGATGTTTACCCCTAAGTTTATAATAATGTGGAATACAATTAATCATATAGAAATAGTTCAAGAATAAGGGTGATAAATTAATCTACAATAGGCCAATGAATTACAAACCTAGATAAATAAATATTTTGAATTATAATATTGAGACATGATAAATATATAAAATACAAAATTTAAAATATGTTTAATTAATTAAACTACTAAAGAGAAATGATAGCTAGTTTTACTATGCATAAGAAGATCTAGACTAGAAACATGTAGAAATTATGTAGGATTAGTATTTTGGACTAGTCATCAGATTCTAATTTTTTTACTTCTATAACTACTGACACTATTGTTAGATTTGGACACTAGTGTATGGATATGATGTAGGTGTCTAGTATAAAATAATGACTAGATCTAAAAGTGACCAAATTCATAATTGTGGGTTTTATTTCACCTTTCTACTAGTATATTTAGATCTAGGATACATGTTGTCTCTCTTTGCCAATTGATCAAACTCTAGCTCTTCACCCTTGGAGTGAGTTTGATAAAAATGGGTTAATGGGATCATGATGTTGAGATGAACTCAATGACCCCTCTATCAAAGTGAAATACCTACCTACACAACCAATAATATAAGGAGGTTCTTAGACTTACATAAATATCCTCTATGTGTGGTAATGTGTGTACACATGGGTAAAACATACTATATGAAGATGCATGCAGTGATCTAGCTTATAATTTGACAAATTTTGTTCATGGACTATTATTTGAATGATTCATAAATGTAATATGATTTCTCTTATGATTGACATGCAAATAGGGATAAATATGGCATAACAACTTGGTTATGTAGTTGATAGATGACCTTTAGTAGGTGTTTTCTTGGTATTTATTATATGAGTAATGAGAAGGATTATACTTGTATTTATACCACATATTTTGAATATATCTCAAAATAGAGTTCAATAATAAAATAGGCCAGCCCATAGGTTTCAAAACATTTGTAATTTGGATGACTTTTGGCAACTAGACACTAGATAAGGATCTGGACACTACCACCAATGATAGTGTCCCTTTGTGGCCAATAGTGTCCAAAAGATTATAAAAAATGCATAGATATCAAACTGATAGTGAAGGATGTATATAATATTTTAAGATTTATATGCAATTTAGGGGACTTGGGTCATCGAAATGATATGGATTAGACTAAGATATAAGAATTTAGGCACAATGAGATGATGAATATGAGCCTTTTGGCATTTGGGAGGTCTAGAATTAAAGGGCAAAGCCTTGATTGCTATTTATAAAAGGTAAAAGACTAATATGATATACATATTTAGTTTTAATATCTATATTGTGTGATATTTCTTGTATGCATGGAATTTGAACATGTACATTGTATTCAACCCTTGGCCTTATTTTGTGACATTACATGACATTGTGTATTGTGTTTGCTGAGCTTTATCAATGGTGTAATACCTTATATCATTACCCTTTTATTGAATAGTTTACTTAAGAGATGGTTACTTTAATGTATGCCTCATTAATATATATATATATAGACATGACACTGGTATGCCTCACATTTAATATGCTACATAAATGATTTAATGATAATTCCATTACTATGATAACATATTGAAATAATGCTACATGATTTTATCTTTATACATAATTAACTCTTATTTTGAGTTTAGTGACTTGTAGGTTACATCCATAATCTAAAAAGGGGCATCATAATCAGTTTGTATTAGAAATTCAAGTCTCAATGAATAGGGAAATTAGATTTAGAAAAAAGTAAAAGTTTCAAAAATTCAAAATGTAAGTTTTCAACGATTCAATAAAATTCAAAGATCATATTCTATAACAAAGTATAGGTTTTTAAAGATTCAAAGTGATTTAGAAATCAAATTGTCACATTGATACAAACTATAGGGACATATGACATGCATATGCACTCACTTTTAAAATATTCAAAGTGCAAAATCATACACACTTGTATGCATATGCATGAGCATATATAAAATAAATACAAGATCAAAGTTATAGCTTAAAAATATAGTTACAATTGAGCATATAGGTGCATGGAATTATATAACATTGACAAAGATTAAAGGGGCATGATACTTGTTTATACACATTTTCAAAGGCATGATGCTTGTTCATGAGATTTTTTAAAGTTCAAAGTTAAAGTTTTAAAGGCATTATTATTGTTTATGCAAATTTTCAAAGTTCAAATTTACAATTTCAAAGGTAAAAATTCATTTTCATTCAGATTTATTAGCAATTCAAACATGGTGGGGGCATGAATTTTATTCATTCTCTTTCAATTATATAAATAAAATCTAGATCTGTCTGTAGATATGTGATTTGAATATATTAAGGGTAATGTACGTTCGAGTATAGTGATAGTCAATGGCCTTGGCATTAATTCTAATGAATCCATTGTGTGTTTCCATCTTATGTTATGGGTGATGTACGTTTAATTCTAGTGACACTCAATGGCCTTGGCATCATTTATAGTGAAATTAGCATGGTTCCACATGTTCAACATTTTTTGATTAGTAAATTGGGTAATATTACCCATTCATGAAAGTTAGAATACACATCCTTATAAATCTAGGGCTTGATTATTTATTCAAAAGTGGGACTTGATCACTCTCTATTCACCATTGGTTCAAAGTATCCAAGTGATTCAATAAGGGAGAAAAATTATACACCATCAATTATAGGTTACAAGGAAATTTGGTTTCATATCCATCCATGTGTACTTATTTCATGCTCTCTTCTAAATTTTCTAATTTTCAAAGTTTATATTTTTCAAATTTCAAAAATGGAAAAATGAATACTTCAGATGCTATTGTATGGTTTTCTAGATTTTAGTGACCTAAGAAATTGGAGTATCCTCTCAAAGAAAAAGTGTGTTATACACACTTAGGTTTAATTGTTTCTCCTTTACTCTAATAATTTAATTACTATAATAAAGGGGTGGGGATATAAACACATAAATATGGTCTCATGTAATTGATAATGATAAATATTAACACATCCTAAAGCACATGATTTATGCCCAAATACATTGATCTTATTTTCCATTTATTTAATCCATTTATTTATATGCAAGATTGACCCTTTGTTTATGTTCATTATAGCATAAAAATTTCCAAGACAAATGATCAAACTACATATCACTGTCAAATTGTCTCCAGCTCAAGATAGTTATCCCTAATTTTCTAGGAAATGTCTACACTAGTTGGACATGACTGTTTCCATAGGCCTATCCACCTAAAGTGGTAATGTTTGGTGTCAAATAAAGTATAGTTTCCAAATTTTGAAATAATATTTTGGGTCTTCCAATGTGTTTTATAATGTCAGTTAAAGTAAATTATCAAAAAAATTCCTATAAATACACATAAAATGTCATTCATTATCCTCACTTAATTCCTAGGTTACACACTATTTCACATAGAAAAAATCTTCCTTATTCCTCTCAAAATCAAGACTGTTCACAAGGAGTAGCCATCAACTAGGTCTAAAAAATCTCAAATCAAGTCAAGTGTTATCATTTTCAAGTATCAAATCCATATTTGTAGCTATATACATATAGTCAAGGAACATAATTTCATAATAAATCTAGGTGAGATAACTACATGGGATTGATTTTCATCATTGGAGTAATATATACATAGGTAGTGATCAACCATCAAGGGGCGATTAAGGTCAACTCAACCCATTAAACTACCCCATCTTTCTTACAAGTTTCCAAATTTCAAGGTGCTATTAGGTTTCAAAGAAAAAATAATAAAAATAATGAATTTGATGCAACAAAAATAGAATATGATATCTCAACCTACTCAGTAGACATAGGTGTAGAAGGTACAATAATCATATTTTTTTCATAGTCAATAGGGATACGTCCACAATCAATAGACTCAAGTGATTTTTATTACTATCCAAGGAAAGTGGTCTTGTCCAAGAATGTTTTCAAATTATTTTTATGGTCATGCATTGCCACAGTTTTGATTTTATCTATTTTCTCTATTAATCATAAATCATAGTCAACTAGGATAAGTCTATAGTTAATAGACATAAATGGCTTGCATTAATGTCTAGAAACTATAGACCTATATAAAAACAATTTTATATTATGTTCCTAGTCCTGAGCAGTTAAAATCATATCCTTTTCTAATTTACACATTTAGACATATGAAAAACAAACATATATCCATATTTGAGATAAATACATTTCTTAGTATTTTCCAAAATTAGTAGTTTTCCATATTTGTCAAATTTCCAAAAGTAGAATTGTTGATTATTGTATATCTCTAGCATTTTGATACATATCTAGTTATACTCATATTAGTACATAACATTAATTGTTAAATAAAAAATAGGGTAAAACACAATTTAACCAAAAAATATATAAAAAGTTACATAGAACACAAAAATGATCAAGAAATGTTATAATCATCAACATCAAAGAATCACATAATAAATAATGTTAGTCTGCATAATCAATCAATGTAACCATCTAATATAATAAAACATAATATCGATAGGAATTATCACTCGAAAAATATGAATAAAATCAAGTCATGTATAGAAAGTCTAAGTAGCTTAGTATGATTTTTGTCTAGTCTCATCAACAAGGGGTCAAGGTGTCATGTGATTCTAGCTCAACACAATTAGACTACTTCCCACACTGGTATATCATGCAGGGAGGAAAAACCCCATGAGTTCACATAAGGTATGAAGGAATAGAGGATCTAGGTTGGGGTTATGTTAGTTGTGTGTGATAAGAGAGAAATGTTTCAGAGGTCTAGGAGATGGATATAACTAGATAAATTAGGGAACACAACCACAAATTCTATCAAATGACCATGCAACAAACAAGTATTCAATAGAAAATCTTTTATTAAATCCACTCTTTATTACATACAAGGGAATGAATTATCACACTTGACAAATGTAGTGGCCTCAATCTATAATCCAAAGATCACTTACACCTCTTATATTTCTTTAATAAAATATAATAGTAGTACTCAACCCTCTTAATATTTTTTATGACTCGCTAGTTCTCACTCTTTACTATTTGTTGACCTTATTCCCTCCCTTTTTGACTGACAATTGCTCTCATTATTCTCAGATCTACTTTCATGACTAAAATATTGATTTATAATGGATCTCTCCTCATCCTCCTCCTTATTCTTTGGATTTTCCTACCCAAGGCCATATTTTAATTTCCATATTAGCCTAAGACCAACTACCATGCCATCCACCATCATACCACCATAACTCTGTGTTAAGATTGATAGCCAACCAAGCCACCTATCAATTTCCTTCACAATCACCTTTATGGTTTTTGGGCCCACTAGTTATTTTTCCTAGGTCCTACCACTTTGTCATGTAGCACATATTGATACAATTTTTAAAATTAAAATCTACTTTGTTGGAAATATTTCTAAGGCATGTGTTGGCTAGACCAAGGTTTATTCAAACTAAGTACCTAAGTCACCTAGCCTTGTAAATGTTTTATTGAGAGTCATGCCTTAGTGGCATTGATTTGTATTTCCATGGTGTCTATCAACTTGTTTCAAGGTCTCATTAAGGTCTTTTCAAGAGTGTAAGCTATGAAACTTGGCCAGTCCCCTTAACATGGTCGTCTTTGAAGGTTTTAACATTGTTTAATGTATTTTTAGAAAAGTTAAGGTTAATGTTCTATTATATTATACTTGTTAAGTCAGTCTTATACCAAGTTGAATGAAATTAAATTTTTGTGGAGCTAATTGAAGGAGGTCCTTTAGGACATTTGACACTTATTGAAGATCATATTGTACTTCATTATGACTGTACACTTAGTCAAGGTGTTAAATCCTCCATTTCAAACATACACTCACATTTAAAACTTCCTTATTCATTTTCTTAAATCCCAAACATAGCATAATGTGATGAATGAAGGTAAGGAAGGTTATTTATATGTTACAATATCATTTTACATGTCAATAAGGACTCCATTAAACATCTTGTACATAGCTATAGTAGAGAATTTCTTCTAGATGGATAATTTCCTTGATGGAGAAGAGACTATGCAAGTTTCTACAATGGACCAAAGCATGTATCAGCCAAATTTAATCATGGTACAAGGTGATAAGATCTTACCACAACATATTTCACCCCTCTCAAACTTATTTAAGGCACCAACAGGGTTAAAAGTGCAAAGAAACAACTTGAGCATGCATGCCCGACTTGACTTTGTCAATGATGTAGTTATAAAAATGAAGATAAGATGAAATTTTTGAGTTAAAATTGAAGTTTTGAGGTTCATACTAAGTGTATATAACCTTGGAGAATATTTAGGAGTGATTAGACTCCTTGGGATGAAGATGAACCATTCAAATAAGACCATTAGGATCAAAAATCCTAAATTACCTATAAACCCTTGGCATAGGTTAAAGTAAGTTACAGGAGGTTTAAGGGGTAAATTTATTTAAATAAACACCTAAAAAATCTTTAGGACATGGATGAAGCCCAAAAAAGACATTTTAAACCAAAAAAACATGATACAACCTTTTTGAATAAAACACTTGTCTCAAGTAGACACCTACATGCCTGCAAGATCGAGAAGGTCATCTTACTCAAGTGAGAATTTAGGTAAGAAATTATATGGGATATAATGAATATAGGTGAATTTGATGATGTCTCTCTACTAAATTTTCATGGAATTTTGTAATACATTAAGGGGTAGAGCTTTATGAATAATCATTAAGAAGTCGAAGACCCCAAAACTACCAAGAAACCTGTAAGAGAGATCGATGATTGTAAACCCATTCTAGATGAATATAGTGCACATGATTTATATTAGAAATAATTAATGGAACCTACACACCCCATAGGAATATAGTAGGCTAAAAATTTGGCATGTGTGGAGAGAAAGACATAGAAAATAGTCCAAAAACTACATATTTTGACTTGTTTACAAGGTGTTTGAATGTATTTAAGCTTATTAACCAGTTGGGAAGCTTTTGAAGATTGGGTATAGGCCTATTAACATTTCAAAATCCATTAAATGATCCCTCATGATGATATAATAGGTTTCCAGGAAAGGAACCAAGCCAAATGAAGAATTCCCCTTGCTTGCATAGAGGATATGATGTTTGTAGCCCTTCTTAAGGTCATATAAAGCATAAGAATATTTGAGGAACTCTTATATAAATATAATATCACCCTTGGAGGAAACTATAAGCCATAAAAAATCCCATTCCAATGAATTTAGACACTATTTAAGTACACACACACACACACACACACACACACACACACACACACACACACACACACACACACACACACACACACACACACACACACACACACACACACACACAATTTACTAGTTTCATGGTGTTGAAGGATCACAAGGGTGAAACATAGTCCTTATCAATATTTTAAATCTTGTTTTAGGGAAGTTATAACCCATACCATGTTTGTGTAGGTAGGAAGGAATGATAATGGCTTGGTAAACCTCAATATTACCTCTTAGAATCATAGAAAGGAGTCTTAAAAGCTGATTTCATTCATGTGACATCATAGAGACCTTGTGATAGTTGAATATGTTCCTAAGAGCCTTAAAAGACCTAATACACACCTATAACATTAGTTTGGAGATCCTCAAACATGGATAAGTTGTCAAAAGTACCAAAACTAACTATATGCAAGGATGGATTTTTAACTCCTTAATCAATAAAGGAGGGTAGTTTCAAGAGGTCATAATCAATAAAAGTTAACACATGGTGAGGATGAATTATAGGACTAATTTTTACCTTATATTAACATTGTAACTAATCTTATGATTTAATGAGAGCCACCATGGGATTCCTACATGTCCCTCTTCTCTCTCTCCTTTCTTTTTCCCTATATATAATCTTGTATGTGAAGTTAAAAGGATCCTCCATGTGAGTATGGTGAATCCCTACTCCTTTTATAAGCCTTTTAAATTAGTAAATGACTAATTTCTACCTTCTCCTATGATTATGTCTAGTGTGTATTCATTAATGTTTGATGTTATCATGTGATGATTTAGTTCTCTTTGGTTTTACTATCCCATTTTGTCACCTCTATGTAGTTTTAAGTCTCATTTGTAGGTCATATGGTGTGTTTCAAGTAGTTTTGAAAAGGTTAAGTGTGGAAAACCTTCATTAATGACTTCTTCTAGACCTCTTGATCATCCCTCTTAATTGATGCATTAATTATAACCTCCATATTGAAATACTAATGCAAGAAGGCCATTTTAGGAGTTGTGTATGTGTATTTTGGTCCCATGGTCCATTTTTCACCTTCAAATGAGTGGAGAATATCAAAGCATCTGGTGCATCACCTTGTTTTCTTTTCATTTTTCTATCTTTCTCCCTTTCCTATTTCCTTCCATTTGAGTAGGTGTAGTGTTAGTTTAGGTGTAAAATCAAGGGATATAACCCTTTCTAGAGATTAAATCCAACTTTTAGGCCACCCATAGCTAGGAATGTTCCATTTTTTAAATTGGGTAAGGAGACCTGAAATACCTCCTCAAAAGGTGTAAATTAAAGTGACAATAGTTTTAGGCATCCCTGATGGGAGAAGAATTTCATCTATTGAGGAATTGTTTGGCATTTTCCTTTAGTATATTAGGATTTGGAGGCATTAAAAAAAACACCACTAGTGACTCAAAGTTATCTACATATAATTTAAGAAGTCCAAGTGCTTAAAGAACATCAATTGGTATGCACTTTCATCCTCTATTTTGTGAAAATGCATCTTTTAAACCCCCATATCCATCATATCAAGGTGAGAAATTTTATGGATTCACAACAAGTAGCCATTAACCAATAAGATATCATTATTAACATGACATTTACCCTCTCCCATCCTTGATCATGCTTCCAATCAGCCTTGGCAAAGCCATGTTCTATCTAATCAACTTAAAAAATGTATCAAAGTAACAAAACATGACTTTGAGAGATAATGTATGGAGAATGATAGGGAAAGGGAATATAATAGGTACCAATAAGAAATTTCATATCAAGCTTATATCCACCAATGAGAGGTAGGTAGGTTGATGGGAGAGATATAATGAAGATTGCCTAGTTAGGAAAAATGAGGCTACAAAAGAATAAATGCATCAACTACCCATGAGAGGATAAGGAATTGAATCCAAACCTTAATTGATTCCTCATAACCCTATTTTTAAACAAGATATTTAAATTGAGTCTACTCACTTAAAAATTCCAATATTTATGACTCCCAACCCTCTAAAAAAGCCTATGCCAGTGTAAAATCCACCCATTATTACTCAAGAACCTCAAACTTTAAATCATGGAAGACTTATTGGACCACTCCTTACACACCAATCCAAAATCAACAAGAGGAAAGGGTTGTAGGAGTCAAACCAAGGAAATTTTCAAGTTTCATAAATCATTCACCCACTCCTAAAGTTGTAATTGTTCATAAAAATTAAGGCATATTATATTATACTATAATATAATAAAATTCAAATGTTAGCATCTCTTTGTGAAACCTTCTTAGAGGTGCTATGGGATGATCAAAACAAATTAATTAGTGAAAACCTTCTCGAGGCACCAATAGTTGAGAACAAAAATTATTCATTATTTATTGAAGATATTATTCAAGATAAAATCAAAACAACTTCCAATCTACAACATAATCAAATGGTATCTACTCTCAAGATCAAGCAATAGAATAATATGGTGGTCATATCGAGAGCATCTGTAGAGGTCTTCAGCCCTACCATAACCAAATCTATGTCAAATCTGGCATCAACAACATTACATGTGATTGAAATTCTTGATAGTCATTTATTTCCCATTAATTATACATCCCATTATCACCCACTTATTTATTACCCACTTATATCATTTATCCTAACATTATTTACCATTACTAGCAGTACTTTCCTTTGTAGAAGCTACAAGGATATATTGTCTCGACATTTAAAGGAATCAAATTCAATGACCCACAAAGATCACAAACACATTATTGAGATCTAGATATACTACCATTTATTGATAGAGTATATTTTTTGAAAAGGAATTGGGTAGCAACTTTGTAACTAATCATTTCTATTGTCTCACATATTAACTAGGATGTGCATCTCCATGTTAACAAGAGAAACATAACCAGTTTTCATTTACCATTTACCCATTGAACATTGTCCTTGCTTAGTCTCTTGGGGGAAACCCCATAGACAATTTTATTATAGGCATTATTATACCATTGTGATCCATGAACCGTGCTATTTGAACTATATTGACTTGAGGTCCTTAAGGACTATGTATGCAGTGCTCAATTTTTATTGAGGTTAGCTAGATCACCCCTTTTCTTCACTCTCACTGATTTGTGAGCATGGGCCATTATAGTTGACTTAGCTATATTATTGGAACCTCTACTCTCAGATGTGTATCTCCTTGACTAGAAGGTCCCACCTTATGCATATTTTATCCCAAAAACACTAAAAACATTGAAAATACCAAAAACATTAGAACACAATCCATAAAAGAACAAAAACATTATCTCATGCTTCTATACATTTGTATATTATTGTCCCACCATGCTATTCTCTTGCCATTTTTCAAGCAAATAAATATTATTTCATCTTGTCCCATGTACTTGTCATTTTGCGAGATCATTATTCTTCATCCCATTAACTTGTTGTTTGCAAGACCATTCTCATTTATTTGTTATATCTTCTATTTCTTCTATAACATCAATCATGCTGGTCTAACCATCATTTTTCTTCTATCCTATTTCTTGGGAGAACTACATTTGGCCTGAAATTCATGTTGAAACATGAGTCCATAGAACTATGTAGGCAATGTCCACTTGTCTTGTACATCTAGAGTCAGCTCGACCAACCCATTCCTTTTCTTCTCTTCCCCCATTTATTTTGTCATTATTCCTCTTTAATTAGGGAACAATTATTGTGTCATTGTTATTTGTTATGTTGTGGTGGAAAGTAATGCATCTACCGCATGTGTATGAACACTTGACTTTAAACTGCACTAACTTGGTATTTTATTTGTGTGTGTTTATTTGTGTTTTCTTGGTTTTTTTTTGTGATTTCACACCTCTCCTTTTATTTATTCTCCTTTTCTATTTTTATTACTTCTTATCTCATCTTGGTCTTGTGTTTCCCTGTATGTTTTTGCTTATCTCTTTTGTGTTTTAGAACATCTTGATGATTTTCATGGGTCTTGATTATTTATATCTTGATCCTATGTTATTAAGTTATTCTTAGACCATTTTGTTTATTTAATTATTGGTGGTGTCTTGTTTTTCTATTTGATTTTGCTTTTCTCTTTTGTGTTCAAGAATGTCTTGATGGTCCACATGGATCTTGATTATTTATATCTAGGTCTCATGTCGTTAAGATATTCTTGCTTTTTGATTTTAAATATTTTTGGTTCCTAATTAAGTCTTGATTGATCATATCTTGATTTCAAGTTAGGTTAATTTATTTTTATCTTTTTCTTTGTCTTTGCTTTTTTGTTTAAATGTAAATAGCTATAATTTTGGTTTTGGTCATTGTTTTACCATTATCCTTAGTTATAGGTATTCACATTTGAACCAACTCAATGCAATTGGAATATTATATCATTCTAAGTTATTAATACTTATGATGCCTAATTTATTTTTCTATATCAGGCACTTTATGCTTATGTTTCAAAGTCTTAACATCAACATCATTCCAATGAACAATTTTCAAGAACACTTTGCATAATCCAGGCTCATAATATGAAAATAGGCATCTAGGTATCATGCATTTTACCAATTGAATATATGATTAGACATTCATCTCTTCACATACATTATGAGTTTAATCAATTCTTGGTCAATTTTCATCATTCTTCATTCCATTCTCTCCCAAGCTTGGGTGAACTACATTGGCCTGAAGTTCATGGTGGAATATGAGTCCATGGAACTATATAGATAGGGTCCATTTGTCTTATACATCTAGAGTCAGCTCGATCATCTCCATTCTTCTTTTCATCTCTCTCATCACTTTGTGTATTCTCATATGCTGGGTTTTATATGGATTTTTAAGCCATTACACCATCGCATGTATGTTTGGGCCCACTCACTTTAACCTATTTGTTGGATTATATCCTTGAGATATTTTGCTTACCAATTGCCCATGTTAGGGCACACCATCTGAACAACATCAAAATCAAATCAGCTCTACAGGGGAAAACCATTATTTATTCTTTATCAATGATCAAAATTCACCTTACTAGGGTAAAACTATCTTATCATGATCACATTTGCTCTACTGGGGCACCTCTTATTATCTTCTCTTTGGAGACCCCATTATAGTGGTGCTTCCCTTCTTGAAATAAAACATTCTTTCTTTTCCTCTAATTACAAGCTTTCCACATTAATGCCCATGATGGCAATATTTTATTGTGTAACCTATCTTGAGATTAATCAATGTCATAAGCATGGAGCTTGTACTCTCAAATTAGGTACGTTTAAAGTGTGTCCCTTACATTTATGGATTGTATCAATCCCATTCCCCCTATCTACTAGGGCCTATTATACCTCTAATTATATTTTGATAATTGATGGTAATCACGTGTGCAAGCATTAGCTCATTTGAATGTGATCTACTCTATGGGTTAATTTCTCACTTTCTCTCTCTCTTTTTGAGTGTCCATCCTTCTCTTCCATCCTAGTATGTCCTCTCGAGGGGGCATCATAGGCCTGTTCCAATTTCTTATTGATAACTCTTTTATTTGAAAAGATGTTGATTCATCTGAATGTCTTGCTATGCTTTCTTAAATAGGGGGAAAATGTAGACATCCAATTCCTAACACCATGTGTTGAAATTGTCAATCTTACTCGAATTTCACATTTTAGGTCAAAAACATAAAATATACTAAATGGTTTGAGCTTGTCATTTACAAGTGTTGATTTAGGCTAATGTATCCCTAAATGGGGTAGTGCATTTTATGTTATTCCTAACTTTTATCAATTCATTTTGAGTCAAAATGATGATTTTGCCTTTTTGTACTCTAGATCACTCTTTTATTCTAATTCATTAGTATACATCATGTACCTTTGTTATTTTGTGTCACTAACATCCTAAATGGGAACACGGCCCACATACATCTAACATCACCTTCCAATTCTTATCTAATCAAATTATGACCTAGTAATATGACTTTCTGACTATTTTGATTAATTGAAGGCCATTTCCAAATAATTACACAAATGTTGATTAACCTTGTTTATGGCTGATTGATCCAAATCAAGAGCTTAAGTGGATTTTCTATAAGAGTTATTGAATATTTATTTTTGTAAATTGATTTCTATTAACTACATCACCTAATGACATCATCATATGGAGTGGTATCCATAAGCCATAAATGCATAAAATATCAAGATTATGGGTATCCCATGCCTCATTAAGACCCTCCATGCCTCTTAAATTCCCCTCTATCCAAAATATTTATGAGGGATATTTATAGATTTAATTATATAATTAGATCAATTCATGGTCACACATCTCAATCTTGAGATGTAAGGTCATGGTTAATCTTGATTAATCTCAAAAATATATAAATAGAGAGGTCATGAACATCATTTTTTTAAGATTTATTTATGCTAATTTATAATGCTAAATTTCCTCCACAATCCTTTGTATTGATCATTGTTTTTCATTAGCAAGCTTCATTTGATAGGCTAGATTGGAGATTTCATCTACTTTGAGCTTAGGTTATGCAAAGAATTCTTGAGATATGGGAGGAGATACCACCATTTTTGATGAAGACAAGAACTCTTTATCAAGGGAGAACATGATTTTGAGCCACAACTATATAGTGAATCCACTTGGGAAGGTAATTGATGTTGTTTTCTACCAATTATTTATTGCTATCTTTTGTAATTCCTGCATGAATAGATAGTCTAAGTTTTGTTGTCTTAAATGCATTTTTCATGATTTCTTGACTAATGCTTGACTAACTCTCTTTGTAATCCTCTCTACATTTGGCACGCTCGGTGGGACTATACCCCATGAATTTGCTCACAAAGGCTCTTTCAAGCAACCTACTAAGTAATTTTATGTAGAATCTTATATTAAAGGAGTCAAAAGAGTGAAATTTTAAATTAAAATTTTGTTTTTATGATAATTGCATTTTTGTTCTTAGTAATATTTATTTTGCTCTCTATTGAAATATCACTGCTATCATAGTAGTTATTTTGTAACAAAATTGCTATTTATTAAATAATGATTTTGTAGCCCTAAAAAGTGATATCATTCGCTAGAATAATGATTTCATTCACCTGAGCAATTATTTAAAAAAAATAATGATTTTGTCATAAAACAACAATATAGTTACCTTGTGCAATGATTTTATATTAAAAAACAATGATTTTGTCAACATAACAATAATTATGTGTTTTTTGTCTAGTAATAACGATTTTGTAGGTGAATAGTGATATTGTGTTTTTCTAATGAACTAATTTGAAATAGTGATATTGTTATCTAAAATTGAAATTTTGTAGGGAAACAATAATATTGACTGTGTAACAATGATTTTTAAATAGAGAGCTTGTTTTGAGAAGTTGCTTCACTCATTTTCAAATTAGCTTCAAAGCTAAAGGACATACTCACTTTTTCATTGTAGGATCAAGCTTGAAATTTATTAATACATGATTTTTTAGACCTTCTTTGAAATTTTTAAATGGAATAGGAACTTTATTTTGGTGCTTAATGGAAAATTTAGATGCTTAGGTGAATGTTTTGACAAATTATGTTTTCAAAGTTACAACTTAAGACTAAGGGGTCAAAAGAACACCACCTAATCTTTCATTTGGTCCTTAAAATTGAACTCACTTGTCAAATTTTATATTTAATAGCTGTTTAAACTTAGAATTTGATTGGAAAAAAGAGGGACATTATGTGTATGCTCTTCCATCCATCCCCTTTAGGGAACTTTTGGAATCAAAAGCATTGTCCTTATTACAAACATGCCTAGTCCAAGGCATATAAAGAATGTTGTCTAAATCACTCTCCAAAAACTCACAATAGTTTGGGTGATTTTGAAATGACCCTAAATTATTTCTAATAGTCATTTATTTTATTATATCTTGGCTTGTAAGGGGGACTTTATTACCTCTCGCAAGTTCTATAGGAAATATTTGACCCATGGTTTCATCTCCTAGCACTGACTTCATCACTCCCACTAGGATCAGAGGTTTGAGTGGTTAAACCACCTTCTAGTGTTGGAGTTGCACATGAGACATATATGTACTTTATACATCACACTACATTGAGAAAGTGACAAATTTAGTGGTTGCAAAAAGGACAAGACCTTTTTTCAACAAGCCAAGTGCTATTGACACCCAATTTAAGTGTGTTTCTTTTACAATGTGATGTGAAAGTCATTGGGCAATTGATCCATCTAGATGTTTAAAAACTTATAGATCTTAGATAAATCCCCACTTACCATATAAGTTTTGTTGGTGCAAGGTGTGATTCAAAGTCCATGTCACCATATTGTCATTTGAGAGAGGGGGGGTGTAAAAACCCTACCATATAATGCACATTTAGTTTTGGATGAACACTTAAAATCCTTCAAATGACATATATAGACAAACTCCAAAAATATCACACAACCTTGTTAGTTTAGACTTAAGATGATTTTTTTTTGTCATTAGCTTACTTGGTCTTGATTTGTGTCTAAAACTGCTTGCTAACTCAACGAACTTAACCAAAACACACTGTCCTCAAGATTCTTGATCAAGGGAGGCATTATGCTGTCTAATTAGAAAATTTATCTTTTCATTGTTTAAAATTGTTATAAAAAACTATGTGTCATATCACCCACTTTGGTGCATTTATGCTACCCATTTGATTCTAGATCATTTACCTAATTTATTTAAGTCCCTCATTTATAATTCACATTCAAAATTGAACCTTTCTAAGTTTTGAGGGTTGGTGTGTTAAATTGGGTTTGCCATTTGTACACTAAACTTGTTATAACTTGGGTTTAATTTTCCATTTGGATTAAGGGCCATTTATTAGACTCAAAATCACATTACCATCTTGGTGGATTCAAATCATCTTGTGTATTGCTCATGTTTTGAGTCCTAGAACATATTCTATCCTATTAGAACCATGTGGCAATGTTGTGCTACCTATTTGGTCCTAGTTTTGTACTTAGTGATTCATGTATGTTTTTAGATCTTGAGTTGCTTAGTTCATATTGTCTTCTTCATAATCTAGAGAACTTTCCTCTAATTTCTTAAGGTCAACTCATCGAAGTTAAAACTAGCTTTTATGATACATGTGTATCATAAAGATCTAGGCTTTGGTGTACTAGTTTTCACCTTGGATTTTTGACTTACCTTACCCTCTTCCAATCTATATGATTTTATATTTACCAAAAGTTGAGTAAATTCATGAACCAAATATTCTAATTATGTGTGGTTCCAAGCCACCCTCCTTTATAGTCTCTTTGGTACCTTAGTCATTTGTTTGGAAAAGTATCAAAATTCATATTTTGTTTAAACATTTGCAAAACATTGTCTAAATCTTGTTAAATGTTAAGAACACTCTTTTTTAGTAATGACTCAAAGGTACACTTGCAATAGGGTTTATTATGTCCCTAGTTATAAGGTAGCACATTTTTATAATAGACATGAGCACTCCATATTATTTGAGGATGTTTCCCTTTTTGGGCCTATCTATTGAAAACCAATTGCATCCATGCCAGTTCTCATATGTCATCCTTGTCTTTCTCCTTCAATTTGTACTCCACACTCAAAGGTTACTATTTTTGGGTATCCTTCTTCTCCTTTGGCTTGTATGAGTAAGCAAGCTCCACAACATGCGAAGGTTACCATTTTAGGACCTCCTCCTTTGGGTTACATAAGTAACCAAACTAAGAAGCATCCAGTCATTACCATTTTAGGACCTTCTCCTTTGATTTTCATAAGCAACAAAACTAATAAGTATCTAGTCATTACCATTTTATGATCTCCTCCTTTGGTTTACATAAGCAACCAAACTAAGAAGCATCCAGTCCTTACCATTTTAGGACCTCTTCCTTTGGTTTGCACAAACAACCAAACTAAGAAGCATCTAGTCATTACCATTTTAGGATCTTCTCCTTTGGTTTTCACAAGCAAACAAACTAAGAAGCATCCAATCTTTACCATTTTAGGATCCCCTCCTTTAGTTTGCACAAGAAACCAAACTAAAAAGCATACAATTATTACCATTCTTGGCCCATCACTAGTTTTTAATGAACCTATTATTGAAGAACATCAATTTGATAAACCAATTATGTTTGATCCCTTCTTTAATATTCAAATTTTTGGAGAGTCCATTATTGAACCATAAACCATTGTTCTTGCTAAACTAAATGTTCCCCACTTTAGAAATTCCAAGCCGATCTTCGAGCCAAAATAAGAACCATTACCTCTTCAAAATCCATATTATGAGGATCAAAATGTATTCAAAGTTGATGTTTTGTAACCAATTGTGAACCAAGGTCACAATGTTATTATTGAAACATCCATTTGTGATAAGTTACCTATTCATATTTTACCTATTTTTAAAGATCCTCATCTCCTTGACAAGCCAATCTCTATAGTGTTGTCTCTTGATATTTTTCCACTCATTAATGAGTCTCACTTTGATAGACAAGACTTTGTTGAGATGTCCCTTGAGTAGTTCCCTCTCTTTGAGGGGCTTCACTTAGATGAGCCAGTGTATATTAAACCCTTCCATTGAGCTCATTATGCCATCACATGCCATTACTTTTCAAACATTCAATATAACATTATCAAAATAACCATATTAGATGAAGAGTTAGAATTAATGTTAGATTGTATTTCTAAATTGACATCAAATTTAGCATAAAAAATAGAATCAACATTAGTTGCGACATCAAATTTAGAGTCCCTTGCTTCAGAATCATATTCAAAAATAGATTATAGTCATGGTTGTTACAACATTGGTTACACTTGTCTTGTAGATCAATTTTAATATATTTGTGATCTTTATATGATTTTTTAGGATGATTACTTCAACATTAACAC
The DNA here is from genome assembly GCA_037957365.1 of Torreya grandis. Taxonomy (NCBI): domain Eukaryota; kingdom Viridiplantae; phylum Streptophyta; class Pinopsida; order Cupressales; family Taxaceae; genus Torreya; species Torreya grandis. Next base: position 5,628,240 of record JARHVA010000230.1, read on the forward strand.
AATTTCTCCTAGTATTTTCTATGAAGATTGTGCTACCTTTCACCATCCCATTATTACCACTCAACATAGCCATTATATTGAAATTTTACCTCCCACAAATGTCGATTGGGACCGAATGAATCACACTTTATTGAATTGCATCCATGGTGACATACCATTTACAAAATATCAAGAGGGCCAAGACCACCTTCATTTAGAAGAAGAACAATCTTCTAGTGAAACCTTTTCAAAGGTGCTAGGGGATGAGCAAAGATCAAACTCAACATATTTTAGTGAAACTTTTTTGTAGGCACTAGAAGACAATAAAATTCAAATGTTATCATCTCTTTGTGAAACCTTCTCAGAGGTGCTATGGGATGATCAAAATAAATTCATTAGTGAAAACCATGTCGAGGCACCAATAGCTGAGCACAAAATTTCTTCACTATTTACTGAAGATATTATTCAAGATCAAATCAAAATAGCTTCCAATCTACAACATAATTAGATGGTAGCTACTCTCAAGATAAAATAATAGAATAATTTGGTGGTTATATCGAGACCATATTTATAAGTCTTCATCCCTACCACAACCAAATCTATGTCGAATCCAACATTAGTAACATTACATGTGACTAAAAGTCCTGATATTCATTTGTTTCCCATTCATTATACATTCCATTATCACCTACCTATTTATTACCCACTTATATCATTTATCCTAACATTATTTACCATCACTGGTAGTTCTTTCCTTTGTAGAAGCTATAAGGATATCTTTTCTCGATGTTTGAAGGAATCAAATTCAATGACCCATGAAGATCACAAACACATTATTGAAATCCAGATCTATAACCAGTTATTGATAGAGTAGGTTTTTTGAAAGGGAATCAGGTAGTAACTTTGTAACTGATCATTTTTATTATCTCACATATTAACTAGGACATGCATCTTCATGTTAACAAGAGAAACATAACCATTTACCCATTGAACATTAGACTTGCCTAGTCTCTTGGGGGCAAGCTCATAGACCATTTTATTATAGGCAATATTATACCATTGTGATCCATGATGTAAACACCTAAATCTGGCCATCAATAACCTCTAATCAGGCTTTTGACCAATTTCCACCTAAAGTACACAATTTGGCCTAAAAACACTAAAATGCATTAAATGAGTTGAAATTGATATATTCAAGTGTTGATTCTATCTAGGGTATCCCTAAATGGGGCAATGTAATTTATGGGCCAGCTAACTTTGATTAGATCATTTCGAGTCAAAATGCCAATTTTGCACCTAGGTGCTCTGGATTACTCTTTCCTATCAAATATCTTATAAAAGACACATGCCTTTATTATTTAATATTGATAATATCCTAAATGGGAAATAGATCCAATGCATCTGACATCACCTTACAATTCCAAGCTAGTCAAATTTTGGACCAATAACAAGGCATTTTGATCAATTTGAGTAATTTGTGCACAAAGTGCTTAAACATGCTTAAGAGTTAATTAAACCAAATTAGAGCCTAATAAAGAATTCCATGGAAACATGTTGAATAATTTGTTTTGGAAATGAATATTGAATATCTACATCATTAGGTGACCTCATCTCTTGAGAAGACATCCCTAGGCCATAAATGCCACAAATATCAGGATTCATGCCCTCCATGCCTCATCAATACCCTCCATGCCTAATAATTGCCCATTTTTCCAATGATATGATGAGGATAATTATAAACTTAATTCTAAAAAATTGAATTAATCCTCAACCACACATCTTCATCTCAAGATGGATGGTTCATGATGATTTTGATCAATCTCAAAAATCTATAAATAGAGAGGCCATGAACATCATTTCTAAGCTTAATTTGTGCAAATTTATAATGCAAGATTGGTTCTAAAATATTAATGAAAACTAGTGTTACCATGACAAATTGATTCCAAGCCAAGCCAAGCCAAAGCCAAAGGTGCCAAGGAGAGATGGAGGTAGCCAAGCTTCTATTGATGAGGACTTCATGAGCACAAACTGAGCAAGCCAATTGAAAAATAATTTTAGAGCATCAAAGAAGGTAAAGAATGTGTGTTTTTTTGCATTTTAATTATGCTTTATTCATTTGTATTTCTTCACCAAGATCACCCTAGTAATCAGGCATGAAGATGTTAGTTTAGTGTGTTTTTTGTCAATTTATTATGTTTATTTTATCACTAACACAACATTAATCTCCTCTTCTTATTCAAATCCTAGTTCACATAATGGCACGCTCAGTGGGACCTTATTAGCTTCACAAAATGATATTTCAAGAAACCTACTAATCTTTTCCTTGTAGAATCCTGAAGTAAGAAGCCAAAAAGAGTGAAAATTGGAGTAAAAACACATTTTTCTAGGAGTCACAATTTTATTTTGGCACAATCATGGTATTGTTGCTTTGAGTCACAAGATTATCTTGTAACTCATGGTATTGTGCTAAGCTTATTTTTATTAGACTTTGTCTTTTTGTGTAGGTTTAACAATACCACTACTATTTTAGTAGTGGGATTATTCTACAGCTTATGGAGTTACCAAAACAAGTTAGAGTATTGTCTAACCACTAGTAGGTTAAATGACAATACCGCTACTTTTAAAGTGGCAAGATTGTCCGACAAGTAGTGGGATTGTCACTGTGAGTCACAATATTGTAGTGTGTAGAATAGGTCATTTTTTTGGAGCTTCATTTGGGGTCATTTGGACTTCATTTTTTACAATTGTTTTTTTAAAACCATTTGTTTTTTTATAAATTTTCATAATATGTAATTAGTTTTACTTGAAGTTGTGTATTTTTTTAAATTACCTCATTTTACCCCAAGTAGTAGGATTGTGACCCTGAGTGATGGAATTATTATTTGCAATACTGTAACTTTGAAAGTTGTAGGATTATCCTACAAGTAGTGGTATTATCATTCAGAGTCATGGTATTATGGCTAAATGGTTGCCAGTTATTTACAATACCATAACTCTTGAAGTTGTGGGATTGTCTTGCAAGTAGTAAGATTGCTCTTTCAAGTAGCAGTATTGCACCACTATGACAACCCAAGAGTTATTTTTTCCAAGTTCATTATTTCAAACCCAAAGTAGCTTCAAGGCTAAAGGACATACTAACATTTTTGTTGTAGGACCAAGCTTGAAATTTTCTAAAAACATGTTTTAGATCATCTTTTGCATGATTTAAAATGGATTAGGAACCTTATTTTGGTGTTTAAACAAAAAATTTATATGTTTATGGTGAATGTTTTCAAAGTTTGCAATTAAGACTAAGGGGTCAAAAGAACACCATCACACCTTTCTATTTGGGCTTAAAAATGAACTCACCTTTCCAAGCTTTTTGTATTCACTTAGTTATTTAAATTATATTTTATTTGGAAAAAAGAGGGATGCCGTGTATATGCTCTTCCATCTGTCCCCTTTAGGGAACTCTTGAAATCAAAAGAACCATTACTATTGTAAAAATCCTAGTCCAAGGCTTAGAAAGAATGCCATCTAAACCAATCCTCAAAAACTCATCATAAGTTTGGGTGACCTTGAAAATGACCCTACAGTCTTTTTTTTATGTCTTTCATTTCATTACATCTTGGCTTGCAAGGGGGACATCATTACCTCCCATGATTTATTTAGGGAAGCTTTGAATCAGGGTTTCATCTTTTGACATTGACTTCACTTACTCATTTTGAGTTGCACACATGATGTATCTACATTTGGACATCGCACTACATTGAGCAAATAGTAAGATGTAGTGGTTGTAAAAAGGACTAGACCTTTTTACAACTAGATAATACTATGGTCACCCAATTTTTGTGCTTGTATTTTGCATTATTTGATGTGAAAGTCATTATGCAATTGATTCCCCTAGAATGTTTGGAAACTTTTAGATCTTAGATAAAACCCCATTTGCCACAGAATTATTATTGGTGCAAAGTGCGCTTCAAGGTCCATGTCACAGTACTATAATTTGAGAGAAGGGAGGGTGTAAAAAACCTACTATATAATATGTATTTACTTTTTAATGAACACTTAAAATCCTCTCAAATGATGTATGTTGATAGATTTCAACAATACCAAGTAACTTTGTTAGTTTAGAGTCTAATAATGATTAATCAATTGAGTTTTGTTCTAGATTAAAGTCTTGTTTAAAGTCAAAACTTGGTGTAAACAAATGATACAAACCAAAACACATGCTCCTCATTTTTATTTGAACAAAGAGGCATTATACTACCCATGTGAAATCATCAATTTTTCTTATTCAAAATTTTATCAAAACTTGGGAGTCATATCATCCACTTTGGCGTAGTTATGCTACCCAGTTGAGTCTCGACCTTTGCCAAAGTTGTTTAAGTCCTTAATTTATAATCTAAATTTGAAATTGCACCTTTATAAGTTTATAGGGTTGATGTGTTAATTGGATTCACCATTTTCACTAAACTTGAGTGAACTTAGGTTCAACTTCCAATTTGGGTTGAAGGCCATTTAAGACTCATGATCATTACCACCACTTATTAGACTTAAGTCATTTTGTGCTAAACACTTGAACTTTGAGTCTATGCACCACAACATTTTGATTCAAGAAAGATAGTTTTATGCTATCAAATTTGTGAGAAATTATCTTTGCCTTAGAGATTTTTTGAAACAAGTATTTTATCACATCTTTTGGGTAGTCTAGCATTGTTACACTACCCAAAACATCTCAGATATTGTTTTATAGGCCCTTTTGCATAGAGTTCAAATTTGTTCTTACATTTTTAAACCAATCTGAGTATACTTTTTTGAACCTTTGTCTAGCACAGTTATGCCATTCACTTTTGTCTAGATTATTTGTCAAAATAACCAAGTTTTATACCATTATTTATGAGAAAATAAACTATCTCTAAAGTGCCTTTTGTTTCATACCTTATACCTATTTTATCGAGTCCATGTCCAAGAATCAAATTCCTAATGTTTATTAGAACTATTTCAAATCTGTTAGATTAAAATTTTCATCTATTTTCAAAGTCTAGCTTTTGACGTTGTTTGGCCAAGAGTCCTAGTGCATGTCTTGTTTGAGCCTAGATTTTGACACCATGTTTAGCCAAAAGACCTAGCAACTTTTAATTTCCTAGATTAGAATAATTTGAAACACTTTAACCTTATTTTTTGACATTTTGATTTTTGGTTCATTTACTTAATCTTTTTTTGTAAGACATGTAACTTTAGACACTTAACGTTAGCTTGTGTTATCAAAAATCTTTGCATAAAGCTTTTGATCATTTTGAAAAATCTAGACCAAGTTTAAACATCATCTTTTTAGACATTATCCTTTTAAAGTTTGTAAAAATCTCTTCCCTTTCTATCACAAAGCATTGACTATGGATCCCAACATGTATTCCTACACTCGTAGTGGACTCATGTACAATCCAGGGATTAGTAATGTGGTTGCGCAGGACGAAGTGGTGCAAGATCCCTATACAGATAATATTCCTTATTAGATATATCCTTATCCATCTTATAATAATAAATTAGGGGAAAAATACAAGATCCATTGGCTAACTATTTGGTTAATACACCACCTTATTTAGAACAAGACTAAGAACCAACCGCATAATACCTAGCTATAATACCCACAACTGACAAACTAGTTCTTCAACATCCATATTATACTAATGCACCTTCCAAATATGATCCATTTTTGTTTGAACATAATTTATTGGAGAACAAAGATGAGATTTTGGTTAGAGCCATAGAGGTAAGGGCCAAGTTTCTAGCAGACTTCCCTCATGAGAATTTACCAAGCTTAGTAAGAATTCCACACAACATAATTTATGATCAATATGCCTTTTCTAGAAATCCTTTAGATCTAGTCAAAACAACATATATAAACCCTAATTTGTCTAATATAGGAAAAAATATTATGGAAAACCACTTTAATCAAATGCAAATAGCATATCAAACCTACCTAAATCTAACATGTAATTTCAATCATATGAACATGGTAAGCAGACCTCTTATTGACTTAGTTCCTTCAACATGAGTTTTTATAGAGTTAACTAGTCAAGAGAATTAGAGTTTAGACCCATTCCTACAAAACACTTTAGTATAAAACTTGATGCATATGCCCATTATTAAATAAGTGTCTTCTACTTCTACACAAAATAATGAGCAAAATATAGTGGACAATGTGTAAACAACATCCAATCCCAATCAAAGTGGTACTAATGCACAAACAACTAGTCAACAACATGTACATGTAGTTAATACCATGAGTTGACCATCATACCAAGGATTAGGATTTTTTGCATTCTAACCTCAACCAGTTGCTTCATCAAGTGTGTAACTAATACGATTAGGTTGTCAGCTAGCAACCAATGTCATGCCTCAATATCTGAATGTGATAAATCCTACTCGTCAACAAGTGATGAGTAGTACTCCACAACAACAAGAAAAATATAGTGTACCAATGCAATAGAGGCCAAATATATTACCACCTCAACAAGGGGCAACTAATGTTCCACCTCGTTAGGTAGTGGAAAATATACCTCCTCAATCATAGACCAATGTACCAATCTAAAACCAAATGATGACTAGCCAAAAACATGTAAATATTGGTCAGTGATTGATGTCTAATATTCAACATGATTTCACTTCCCAATAAGGATTCATGCAACAAGAAGGCTCCCATGTTTCTCAAGTACCTATTAGAAAACAATCAATTCAAAATGTGCCATAAGTTTAGAGATAGTGTCTTGGTCCACAAGTTCTCACTCAACATCAAGGTTCGATTAGTTGGCAACACATCCCTTTTCAATGATAGTAGGCAAAATATAGTTATATATAAAAGAATGATCAGGAGATACATAGGATCCACATGATCAATCCAGGAGAAAGAACCCACAACAAATAACCTACAAATAATATCAGAGAATAAAATAAATTTCTCACACCTAAAAAATAGGTGATAATCCTATAAATTCTCTGTATTCTCTCATTATATTCTCATAGATTTTAAATTATTTATAATACAAATAGTTTGTTTTATGACAATAAACTATTTGTTGTGATTACAAAATAGAGAAAACAAACTATTTGTTTTCACATACTACGAATAAATTTATTGTTGAGAGATTCTCAACAATAAAACAAATTAACCTAGGTAAATAAAATTAACCCTAGGTAATAAATAACTTACCCTATTAACCTTAGGTAAGCTTAAATATTCATTATTCTAACACCCTCTCTTAAGCAAAACATAGGGAGAATGACAAACAAATATGGGTCCCGACTACTAAGCCTGATAAGGTACCCATGTACAAACCAATCAAAATATATGAAAAATAAAGGAAGGAAGGACTTCATGGGAAATCCCCCCCAAGGACAACTTCCTTCACCCCAAGCATCAATCGCAACTGAAGATAACGAGGAGAAGCCAAAGGTTTAGTGAAGATGTTTGCAATCTGCTCAGATGTAGGTACAAAATCCAAAGAAAGAACTTCATCCTAAATAAGATGTCAAATGAAGTGCATGTGAATCTTAATATGTTTTATCCAGTGATGCTCAAAAATATTGCATGAAATAGAAATCACACTTTGGTTGTCACACCAAAGAGTAGTAGGACCCTGCTATGTGAAGCCAAACTCTCCAAGATACTGTCAAAGCCAAAGTGTCTCCTGACTAGCTTTGACAGCACCTTGATACTCAACCTCAGAAGAGGAAAATACAATAGAAGTCTACTTTTTGCATGCCCAAGCAATTAGACCTGAACCACGTGTGAAAGCAAATCTACAAGTGGACTTGCGAGTGTCAACATCACCAGCCCAATCAGAGTCAGTGTATCCAACAAGCTGTGTAGAACTCTGTGGTGTGTAATGTATACCAAAGTGAGTGGTGCTTTGAATGTAGCCCAAAATATGCTTGGTTACTTGCCAATGACTCTCATGAGGCTCATGTGAGAACTGAGAGACAAGGTTCATAACAAATGTGATGTCAGGATGGGTATGCATCAAGTACAACAAACTACCTACAAGTTGCTTATACAAAGTTGGATCAATAAGAGGAGTCATACAAGTGGCAGACAACACAATACCTAACTAATATGGAGTGGGGGTAGGCTTACAATCAACCATGCCAAATTGATGAAGAAGATCTGTCGCATACTTCTGTTGTCCAATAGAGATGCCCTCAGAAGACTGAAAAACTTGAAGACCAAGAATATAATGTAGAAGTCTCAGATCTGTCATATCAAACCTATCTACCAACTTGTCCTTGATGTCATATATCAAGGAATCTGAATTGCCAGTGAGGATGAGATCATCAACATACAAAACCAATATGACAAGCTCCTCACCTTGCTTCAGGATGTATACATTATGATCTGACTCACAATGAATAAAACCAGAATTCAAAATAAAACTATCCATCTTCTCATACCAAGCTCTAAGAGCTTGTTTGAGGCAATAAAGAGAATGACAGAGTCTACAAACCAATGATGAGTCCTACAAAAATCCTGGAGGCTGCTCCATATAGATCTCCTCATGGAGATCACCATGCAAGAAAGCACTCTTGACATCCATCTAAAAAATTGACCAAGAATGTGAAGTAGCAAGAGAGAGTACAAGCTGAATATAATCCATCTTAGCTACAGGGGAAAAGGTCTCAGAGTAATCAACCCCTTTAACCTATGAAAAACCCTTAGCTACTAATCTAGCTTTGTACTTATCTACCGATCCATCTAAAACATATTTGGTCCTATAGACCCATTTACATTTTACAAGTTTTCTTCCCTTAAGAAGAGGGATAAGTTCCCAAGTATCATTCTTCATCAATGAAGAATACTCATCATACATAGCAACATCCCACTCGAGTATACTAATGGCGTCAAAAAACAACACTGGATCATTTGTACAAGCTTGTCCCAAAAGAGCAACACTAGATGTCTATGAGCGAGTGTGACGAGAATCAGATGGATCACCAATGAAAGAACCAGCTGCTTGTAGAGTGCTCTTTGCCCACTTGGGCAAAGGTGGTGAAGAATATGTCTGTGGTGGCTAAACAAGTGCAACATCATCATCATCAACAATAAAAAACAAATCCTCACTATCCTCAATAGAAGAAGGAGGGGGAGAAGAAGAACTAGATGTATACTCCTGTGGAGTGGGTAGCTCATCAACCTGAACATCCCATCAAAACAATACATCATGTGTGATAGGATAAAAAAGATGGTAGGCTTTTACATCTTCACAATAACCAACAAAAATGAGTGGTTGGTGTTTCTTCTCTAATGCTTTATGTTTGTCATCAGGAATAAATGCCCATGCTTGACTCCAAAAGATGCAAAAATATAAAATATCAGGCTTGATCGCATACCAAGCTTCTTCTAGCATCATATTTTGCATAGCTTTGTGAGGCATATGGTTTTAAATGTAATTTGCACAATTTACAGCTTTAGCCCAATATTGTGGACCCAAATTTTTAGAGTGAATTATATAATTAGCCATCTCTTTCAATGTTCGATTCTTCCTCTCTGCTACGCTATTTTGTTGAGGAGTGTGTTGTACAGTGAACTGGTGCTGTATCCCATGCTCAATACAAAAATCATATAAATAATTATGATCATATTCCCCACATTGTCAGTGCATATCTTCTTAAGAGGAAGAGATGATTGTTTTTCAACAAAGGTTTTGAAAGCCTTAAAAGTCTCAAAAACTTCACTTTTCAACTTGAGAAAATATACCCAAGTTTTACGAGTGAAATCATCAATGAATGTGAGTGCATATTTAGCCCCTAAAAAATAATGAGTTGGAAAAGTCATCAAATCACTATGAACCAACCCTAAGGTTACATTTGCATGTGTGGCCTTACCAACTGGAAATGGATCCTAGTGCTGTTTACTAACTAGACAACCAGGACACACCCCATCAATACATGAGACCTTAGGAAGGCCTTTTATAAGATGTTTTGTACCCATTTATTGCATATATCCATAACTCAAATGTCCTAATATCTCATGCCATAATTTGCTGAGATTATTACCATGTGCTATAAGCGAAGAACCAGAAGACATAAAAGACTCAAACTTATCAAAAGTATAGAGTCTTGCAGTATGGTCTGTTGTACTTGTAGCAACTATCTCACTAGGATCATTACATTATTTTATTACAACATCATGTGAAGTAAACTCCATAATTTTACCAGTACCAAAATTACATATTTGATATACAGAGAGAAGATTAGAAGAGATTTAGGGTACAAACAATACATTGTTAAAACATCCATCCTATTTGTCAACAGTACCAGATCCCAAAACTTCAATCTATGAGGAGTTACCCATAACAATATGTGATGTACTAAAATTTGTAAGAGAAGAGAATAGATCCTTAAAATGTGTAAGATGGTGAGAAGCACCTGAGTCAAAAATCCACTGATCATGATATGAAGATATAGCCCTAACTGAAAGTGCTTTCCCTTTTCCTACAGGAGAAGTAGAAGGAGATGGAGACATAATGGAAATTTTGTGTTGTCTGACCACTACCTCTAATGCTTCCATCTTCTTAAAACATCTACTTTCATCATGATTAGGACCACCACAAAAATCACATGGACCAAATGTTTTCTTCTTTTGCTTAAAGGACTTTTTGGTCTTAGTAGATTTAGAATGATGAGGTGTTTGGGTGGTGGACTCTGGAGGGTTATTTGAAGGTGCTTGATTTTTTTTAGACTTAGGTGAAGGTTTTAATTTATAATAATTAGCAACAAGAGCATGAATAGGACTAGGTAGAGCATCTAAGGCCATTTTGTTTGCTCCCTAGTCAATCTTTCACAAAAAACTTCAAAGGAAGGCCATTTGAATTCATCACCTAATGTATCCATAATAGTATAAAAAGTAGAGGAAAAAACACTATATGGTCCTTTCAACTTTGAAAAAATCATGAAAATTCACTCCTGATCACTTTTATCCTTGTCACCAACTTTCAACTGTGACCTTATAAATTTGAATTTTGCCAAGAATTCATCTATTGAAGGGAAATCAGATGGAGAGAGAGTACTCAATTCTGTATCTAATTGCAAAATTTTAAACTCATTAACTTTTCCAAATAGGTTTTTAAAATTTTCCCATGCCTTTTTTGATGTAGTAGCATCTACAATGTGAAATTGAATATTATCTGAGACGTTGAGGTAAATCAATCCAAGAGCCTCATCCTGCTTACAACCATATGCATATTTGTCTTTTTTAGTGGTGAATGCTGCAGGTGTTGTTTCAGAAAAAATTCTCCATAAGCCCTTTGATTGAAGGAGTTGTTGCATTTTCCGCTTCCAAACATGGTAATTTTTATAATTTAGGGGTTCAAACAATCGGGATTCCATTCCCGAGGAAGACAATGAAGTTGACAAGAACAACCTAGACATTCATTTTTCCTCAAAACACCCCTCCCATTATAATTTAATGTCTCCCAACGAAATTTTTTTTAATCCTTAGCTTATAAAAAATTAAAAAAAATGGATTTATGCAAAAAAATGTAGGGGGATTTGACCCCAAGGCTTCCTCCCTACAATTTTTTAACAAAATACCTCTAGCCACTTTAGCAAAGTCAAATTTGTACTTTTAGAGATAAAGACTTGCATTTAAACCACTAAAATTAAAAAATTAATAAAAAATAAGCCAAAATGACTCACATGTGTGAGATAAAAGCTGAATAATATTTGGCTTTATCATAATTAATCTCTTGTTCTAGCAAGGCGTGGTGATCAGAGAATTTTTTGAGAAATTTGTAAACACAGGCTAAGGAAAACACCTCTCAGCAAATGCAGAATTGGCTCCACTAGATCTGCCCAAAGGACTGTATGGCCTCATCCAAATCCATCCTTCTCAACTGGAAATGAAAGCCTGAGAAGTCTGATAACACATAAAATTATCAGATTTTGATTTTATGCAGTATAAGGCGTTCAAAATGGATGAAACTGTACGACTATGCTGCAGACTAAAAACAGTTTTTTAAATTTCTTGTTGTAACCTTCCAAAACACTGTACGACCTAGTTTAAATCCATACTAATTTATATGGAATGAAAGCTATCATAGTCAAATTTCACAAATAGGTCTTATATTTCAAAAAAGTTGAACGTACGATCTGACACATCAAAAAAATGTACAGGCATTGCAACCTGCCAGAAGGAACCAGCCAGCCTATTTTTGAATAAAAGAGCTGTACGGCTAGCATGAAATGAAAAAATTCAAGTTGAAATGTATTCTTTACTTGATTTTATACACCCCTATAAAAAAAATTATGATTTTGGAAATCTGTACTATCATTAATGAGCATAAAGTACATAATTTTCCAAAAAAAAACTTGTAAACAAGAACCATTATTTGAGAAAATAACAAATATCTGTAACACATCAATAAAATAATGTTTTTGAATGTGTTAATAGATGAAAAATGATAATTTTTTTTATGGAATAGGATCTTCAACTAGAACTCCAAGCTTTGATACCATGAAAGAATGAGCAGGAGATACACAGGATCCACATGATCAATCCAGGAGAAAGAACCCACAACAAATAACTTGCAAATAATATCAAAGAATAAAATAAATTTCTCACACCTAAAAAATAGGTGATAATCCTATAAATTCTATGTATTCTCTCATTAATATCTCATTATTTTCTCATAGATTTTAAAGTATTTATAATATAAATAGTTTGTTTTATGACAACAAACTATTTGTTGTAATTACAAAATAGAGAAAACAAACTATTTGTTTTCACATACAACGAACAAATATATTGTTGAGAGATTCTCAACAATAAAAAAAATTAACCTAGGTAAATAAAATTAACCCTAGGTAATAAATAACTTACCCTATTAACCTTAGGTAAGCTTAAATATTCATTATTCTAACAATATCCCTCCATCCAAACCAAAAAATCCTTCAAGTCAAAGCTTCATAGCCAACCCAAACCAAAATATCACACAACTAAATGTCCAATTTCAAGTACATCCTAATCCACGTATGTATATTCCTGGTCCATTTCCCAACCAAACCAATATACCCCAACATGTATCTCTATCATACCCTAGTCAAAGTGTCCCACTTGTGACCTCCCAACCATCTACCCAAACCAATATTCTCCCTCAAACCAATATTCCTTCTAGTTTCTTATCCTAAAATTGTAACAAATGAAGGATACAATTATTTCCATTCAGGCTGGGAAATAGACTAAATTTTTTAAGTTGGATGACATGTGTTATTATCCATTTAACATGGAGTACTTGTAGATACTATTTCCTCTAGTATATGAACCACCAAAATTTGACAAATATAAAGGGAAAGGTGACCCTAAGGCCCATTTAATCGAGTTCTTTGTCACATGTCAACCAATGACATATAACAATATATACCTTTTATTGTTGTTTCCAAGGATCTTGGTTGGACAAGCCTTGGAGTAGTTTTTAAGGTTGCCCAAGAATTTAGTAACAAATTTTGATGATCTTTCTGATAAGTCTATATAGCACTTTTCCTATAATCTTGAACATAAGATTTCATTGGTTGACTTAACACAAAAAAAAAAAAAAGGTTGGTGAGAGTTTTACAAGTTATCTAAAGTGATGGAAAGCCCTTACAAGCTAATTCACTCACAGTTTACTAGATAAACAATTAGCTACTATGTTTACTAAAAATTTGCATAGTGAGATAACTTATCATATGAAACTATAATGTACACATAATTTTAAGGAGATCATCGATAAAGGCTTGTTGATTGAGCAAGCCCTTATTAATAAATGGATCATCAAGCTTACACCAACTAATCAGAATCAAGGTACCAATTAGGGAAGTGGCCAAAACTAACATCTAATCCAAGTTCAAGCATCACAACCAACATAGGCTAATAACCAAGATAGATCAAAGCAATTTAACTACAATAGGAATGTTGTGGGTAATGGAGTAATTGAGTCACATCATGTCCAAATAATTAAAATATCATCTTCACTACTTTTTTAGCTTACTCCTACCCATCAACCTCTCCAACCAATACCGCAAGCACAACAATTAAGACCCATACAACAAATACAACAACCTTTACCATTGTAAACCCCTCCTGTAAAGAGAACTGTGCCTATTCATCATGTCTTTAGTGACCTAAGAGAGCCTATTGAGTTTGTATTTCACAAACTTACCACTACTAATTTGATTAGTTGGCTTGTACCAAAGCATTATTTGTAAGGCATTCCTTATCCTGATTGGTACCATGAAAATGAATTCTATGAATATCATCAGGTTAATGGGCATAATCTACAAAGATGTGTGAAAATCAAGCATTTAATCAAGAATATGTTAGAGAATGGGGAGATAACATTGGATAATGGTGATTATATTTCCAATCAAACTCTTGGGATTTATCAAAACCTATTTTCCAACATAACACACAACAAAAACATAACAATCAATAATAAAAACAACAACACCAGCCAGTGCAACAACAAAATCAATAGTATCAAAATCAAAGGCCAAACCATCAGAATGAACAATAGAACTCATAATGTTAGAATAATGGACAAAACCAATGTTATAATGGTAACAACTAACAAACCTACCATGTAGTTTCACATGAATACAATAGGGTTGTAGGTCATATTGTAGGGGCTAGCATTAATACCATCTCCATTAATCCTAGATGAAACACTAATCAATCTAGACTATTACTATACAATACTACTCAATCACATTACATGGATAGTCCTTCTTTGACCTGGGATAACACATAGAAAAACCAACAAATTAGGACTTCCACTTTTAGACCTTACACAAACAACTCACCCTTGCCATGTGACCACATACAAGTGCATCAACAACTGAGACTTGTCTTATCTGGTCCCACACCATTCCCAACATTTATTAGTAATTATGGTCTAGTATCTAATATTGATTGTGTAATCAAAACTCAGAGGTCAAAGATTACTATCCCAGGCCCACAACCATCTACCACTTTTCTTGTTATCCAACCAACCATTCAACCTCAGAATAAACCATTCACTATTGACCAAGATAAGAAGTTTGATATTATGGAACAATTACAGAAGACACTAACATAAATTTCTATTTTAGATTTGTTACAACTGTTAACAATCTACAAGAACATCTTGAATGAGTTCTTGACCCAATCCAATATTTATAGTGACTTATCCCCTGATAAATTTCAAGCTTTGGTTGGACACCTAGCTCCATTCCAACAAGTCACATTAAACCAAAGTGATATGTCTTCCCTTGACCCACTCCATAATAATCTATTAAATATAGAAGTTTATATAAAGTGGAATAAAGTGAAACATGTCCTTATATACAATGGATTAGGCCTCAACATAGTGTCTTTAAATATCATCAAGATTCTTGGATACACACTAGTAGATCTCTAGCCAAAAATGATAACTATCAAAGCTTATGATAATTAGGAAAGAGAATCACAAGGCACCATTACCTTACCAATTATCATTGAGCCTTTGAACCATGATACACTTTACCATGTGATTGATCTTGAGTTGCCATATAATATGCTTCTAGGTAGGCCTTGGTTACATGAGATTCATGCAGTCCCATCAATGCTGCACTAATGTATCAAGTTCTCCCACTTAGGGATGGAAGTGAATATTCTAAGAGATTTACACCCATATGAACACTGCAAACATCTTAAGGCCGAGTTTCAAAGCTAAAATTACCAATACAACATGAATCTAAGTTCCAAGCAAGATAAAGGAAAGGCCATAATTATTAATCCACCACAAGATAATTGCATAGATCCTAATACCTTAGATTCTCTTTCCCACATGCCACCTCCTGAAGCTTCCAATCATTTCACCATTTCAAATAATAGATTGAGGGAGTATGTGACCCATGATACCTTCTATATTGCCAATCTTCCTCAGAATCCAAAGACATTTGGGCAACCTAAAGTCACCCCACACATGCATTATCAACAAAAGGAAAAAGATAAGGGACCTATCATGTTTACACCAACATCTGGCCTAGAGCCAGACCCTCTTGAAGGGGATGAATCATGGTTGTATAATGACAACCAAGCTGATTTTTATAAAAGTGCAAAGTATCTTATGTCCCAATAGAATCATGGAGCATCAAGATTATGAAGGAAGAGGCCTCGAATCAAATCAACAAGGAACCATTGAGCCAATTTCCATAACTAAGTACAAAAAACCCTATGGACTTGGATTTAAACCTCCTGGGGGTGACCCCACATATCTTATTCAAGTTCTATCATTGGTGGCTAGTGATGATGATGATGACAGTGAAGTAGAGTTTGATCATAGCCTCATCTTTGATGACCTAATTGAGACTAACCTATTTGATAACAATGCCATTTATACCCTTACCTTGATAATTCATCATAACCTATTTCCATTATAATATCCCCAACTGATAGATTGGGACCAACAAGAATCCAATTTGTCAATTGATGAGTTTTAAAATGATGAGGCATATTGTGACTTTTTAGGCCTTAGAGATAATGTTCCATTGGGAGATCACAAGTTCGGATTCTCAATTACATCAAATCTTGAAGCCTATTTTGGGGAGCAGGTGAACACCCTTAGCCAAAAACAAACAAATAAAACATTGAGGTCCCAAAGTGAAAACTTATTTGATGTGCTTTCTAACCAGGGAAAAAGTAAAGATAAAGGCTATTCTAGTGGTGAAAACTTGTTTGAGGCACCATTAGATGGGGTTGTTCATTATTCTTTGAATTTAGATTAGGAGACTACCAATGATGAACTTGCCTATGGATTTGAGTTTAGTTTTGCAAAATAATAAGTATTTAATCAAATTCTTCAAGAATTTTTGACTATTTTTATCACATGGCCAAATATCCTATTAGGGGACTCAGATTCATCATCTGTAGGAGATGTTGAAGATCAAGTCCTAATAGAGGACCTTGATATAGTCCAATCATTCAAGTCTTTGCCTACTATCCTAGAAGGTAGTTTGATCCTTTTAGTGAAATATATAATAGAGGTAAACATCAGGACTCCATCAAACCCAAAATGGATAAAATTAGGTGCATCCCTCACTAAGGAGGAACGTGAAGTCTTTACAACTCTATTGAGAAAATTTGTAGATATCTTTTCGTGGGCTTATTTTGACATTGCAGGTTTGGACCTCACCTTGGTTTTGCACCACCTTATGGTCAATCCTGATGCCAAACTAGTAAAATAAAAGATACATAAGATGCATCTAGCATTACTATCTTGGTAAAGAAAGAGTTGGAAAAAATCTTAGAAGTAGGATGTATCTAATTCATTGACTACTCAGAATGGATATCTAATATTGTACTTGTTAGAAAAAAGCTTAAAGGAATCAAAATCTATACTAATTTTTGAGACATAAACAAAGCTTGTCCTAATGATGATTTTCCATCATCTAATATTGAAATGATCATCAAATCCATGGTAGGTTATGAAATTATTTCACTCATGGATAGCTTTTTAGGATACAACCAGATCAGAATAACACCAGAAGACCAACATAAAATAGTGTTCATCACTCCATGGAGAAAATTTTGTTATCAGGGAATGTCATTTGGTCTTAATAATTCTAGAGCTACATATCAAAGGGCCATGACTATCATATTCCATGATATGATGCATGATATTGTTGAAGACTATGTTGATGACATATTATGAAAATTCAAAACTAGGGCTGACCATCTAGTAGTGTTACATAAGATATTTGAAAGATTATGATAGTACAAATTCAGACTCAACCCAAAGAAATATGTGTTTGGTGTAACCTCAGGCAAATTACTTGGCTTCATCATGTCTCACAGAGGTATTGAATTCGATTTGGCTAAAGTCCATGCTATAACTGAGATGCTACCACTAACCAATTTGAAGCAACTCTATAGTTTATAGGGTAAGATCCAATCAATCTAATGCTTCATCTCTCAGTTAGTAGACAAGTGTCATCCATTTACACATTCTAAATAAGGGATTTGCATTTCACTAGGATGACCACTACCAAACAACTTTTTAACAAATCAAGGACTATCTAGTTAATCCACCTATTTTGTTACCTCCTATGTAGGGAAAGTCATTCTTGTTATACCTATTAGCTATCAATAATGCTTTGGGAGCACTCTTGGCTCAACATGATGAAAATGTAAAATATCATGATGTATACTACCTAAATCATACCTTGGTCGCATATAAACATAATCATGCACCTATTGAAAAAGCTTGTCTGGCCATGGTCTTCACAGCTCAGAAATTATGTTATTACATGTTGAGTAATAAGACCATGGTCATTTCAAAATTATATCCACTCAAGTATCTACTATCTAAAATAGCTTTATAAGGTATAATGGCTAAATGGATCATGCTTATTAATGAGTTTGATATAGAGTATGTCAATTAGAAGGCAATCAAGGGACAATTTCTTACAGATCAACTTGCTAAAGCACCTCTAATAGACACAAATCCACTCACATTTTATTTCCTTAATGAATCCATAATGACCATCATTGACACACCTCTTGAGGAGAAGCACTAGAAGTTGTATTTTTATGGTTCATTTACTACACATGGATCAGGGGCATGCCTCTTATTTATTATGCCATAGGGGGATCTAATCCTAAACCATTCAGAATCAGTTTTCTTTGTACAAACAACATGGCCGAGTATGAAGCACTTATTTCAAGACTTTAATAGGTAGTAAAATGGAATACATCTCATATAAGGGTTCATGGTGATTCTAAATTAATCATCAATCAGGTCATAGACCATTTTTATACCAAAGATGATAATTTGGTTCCATATAAATCCATGGTCAACACTCTTAAGTAAAATATTGCCAACATTTAGTTTTAGCACATACCAAGGGCTAGTAATAAAACTATAGATGCCATGGATTTTATTGGCTCTCTAATTAGACAAATAGATAAAGATAGAGAGTATCAATTCTCATCAAGAATTTGTCAGCACCAGCTCCTGAGACTTCAATCATTGTAATGATTTATGATATTGTTGGTCCTAATTCTATCTGGTACTTATAATTTTAAAACTACCTTCATGAACAAGTTTTACCACCTAACTTATCTCTAAAATAAACCAAAGCCTTTATTCATAATTCCACTCATTATACTCTACTTGGATCCACCCTTTACTACCATAGTTTTGATGGAACTATACTTCATTATTTAAATTTGATAGAGTCTACACTAAATTTGATAGAGTCTACACTAGCGTTAAGAGAAGTTCATGAAGGAGCATGTGGAGCTCATTATAGTGGGGAAGTATTATCCAAAAATCTCTTGCATACTGGTTATTATTGGCCCATGATGGACACAGATGCAACTATATATGTAAAGAAATGTGACAAATGTTAATGGTATGCTAATCTGATTCATGCCCCAACCTAAAATCTGAAACCAATATTGACACCATGGCCATTTTCTACTGGGGACTTGACCTAATTAGGAAGATAAACCCCACTTCATCTGATAGCCATAATCATATCCTTACTACCACCAAGTGTTTCACTAAGTGGGTTGAAGCTATACCCCTCACTTACATAATTGGAAAGCAAATTTACAAATTTATCTTCAACCATCTCATTTGTCGCTATGGTATCCCCTCTGACATTATATCTGATAATGGAAGATCATTAAAGAACAAGGATGTAGACCAACTATGTATCAAATATAACATCACACAACATTTTTCTATAGTATATTACCCTTCAGGTAGTGTCCAGGCCAAAGCATCGAACAAAACCATTATCAATATTCTCAAAAATATTATCAATGATGTTGGTCATGATTGGCACCTACATATATTCCCCACCCTTTGGCCATATCGTACCAATCATCGTACCCCCATAGGAGCTACTCCATACTTGTTTATGGTACTGAAGCCATCCTTCCCATTGAGGTCAAATTGCCTTCACTACGCATATCTTTCAAACGTGTCCTAGAAGATCATGAATATTGAGTAGCTCACCTATAAGAGCTATAAAAATGCATATTTACACTCAAAAATATTTAGGCATATTAGAACTGATTCAAAGGCTAGTATAATTGATGTGTCAAAAATAGAAACTTTGAACTTGGTGATCTTGTTCTTAAAGAAAACCAAAATAATACCACTGTTGAGAAAAAGCATAAATGAAAATTCAAACCAAACTAGATAGGGCATTTTATCATTATTGCAGATTATGGATCAGGGGCATACAAGCTTGCCACACTGGAGATGAACTTCCAGAGCTAATGAATATTATTCACCTTAAGCAGTACTATATTTGAGTGCTAAGGTGTATTATTTGTGAGGACCATTTTAGTTATGCTATTTTATCACTATTCTTCTTTATACAAGTATCATTCTTATCTATCCTCTTAACCATATCCACTTTACATTTCTAACCTATCGACCTAGAGTGTTCTAAAGCCTAGCCCATTTGACCTTAGTTTTTGTCATTCATTATGCATTTTCATCATCAAGGAATCTAATTAGTTTCATCAGTTAGTTCAAGTACTTCAGATAGAGATCATATTTTGGATTAGTGTGATAAAAGTTTTGGCAGTTGCATCCTTCATTTGTTATTCCTTTCTTATCACTAGTCTTGCTACTAATTATAACCACCTTTGGGAAAATTAGTACCATTAATCTATGATGTTATGTATTAGTTATAACTTTATATGGGAAAACTAGGGGCAACATTTGTTTCTTAATCTTTGACATACCAACTTTCCATTTCCTATGCCACACTATGCCTTTTTACCAATTATGCTTATTTTGTTTGAGTTGACTACTACACTAGTTGAATTCCTCCACTATAGGGTGGAACTATAGTGACTTGAGGTCCTACTCTGGGACTATGTAGGTAGTGCTCGATACTTGTTGAGGTCGGCTTAGTCACCCTTTTCATAATTCTCTCACAATTTTATAAGAAACCTAGTTTGAATGCTCTCACCATTTTATAAGCAACCTAGGTTTGAACATTCTCACCATTTTGTGACCTTGAACCATTTAGTGTCTCATCATTCTTGATCGAGTTGAGATACTTCTAAAATTCCAAAATCATTTGTAAAATCATTAGAAAAAACCAAAAATATTTGACCACTTCTTTGCCTTAAGGATTATGAGAACCCTTACTATGTTTCAAGCAAACCACTTGTGACTTAGTTTCCCCTTCCTTTTTGGCTTTTTCTCTCATGCACTTTCCATTTTACAAGACTATTCCTATTCTTATATCACATCCATTCTATTTGTTTTCACTAGTTATCATTTTTCTTCCCATTCCCTTGAAGAACTACATTTGGCCTGATGTTTTTGTTGGATATTACATCCATGAAATTATGTAGGAAACATCTAATTGCCTAGTGCATAGGAGATAGCTCAGCTACCCCCTTCCTTTTCTTCTATTCTCCCATTTTGATCATTTGTTAAGTTTTCACCTATTTTATAGGGATAATGTTTGTATGATTTATATTGAGTGTTTCTTTGTTTTTTTTGTTTATTTGTCTACTTGTTTGTTTGTTTTTAGCATTATTGCCTTGATTTAGTTTATGTGTGTTTATTAGGTGATTCCTTGCCCACACTTACACTTGAATCCATCCATATTCATATGTTTACATTATCATCATGGTTTCTATCATTGGTGCATTATTTTTTATTTGAGTATTAGATTTTGAGAGTCAGTCCTTATGCATCTTTCAGCCAAGTCCTCATGATGTTATACCATGATGCCTACCGACACATGATACAACAAACCTTAGCTTCAATAATTCTATTCAACAATGGTGGCATCAACATCTCTTTAGCATTGACATCTTATTTTAATCCCAATCATATCCCAAATAGAGTAATTAATCATGAAATAATTTTAACCTTTATTATTTTAGATAAACATCTCCCTACTAGTATGTTGTTATAATTCATCACTACCCTCTGTGTTAAGTTACCATCATCAATCATCCAATCAATTGTGTTTGCCATAATCAGGGTCTAATGATTATAACCACCTATGTGCAAATCATTGCACACCATCCCACTTGCATTTCTTAATGATTAAAAACACCTTTGGGCAAATCATTATGTTGTCACCACTTTACTTTTTATACCCATATAGAGGCACATTGTTATCTTATTTATTTGTCCTAATTGGGGTAGCTCCATTTTCTCAATGATTATAACCGCCTTTGGGCAAATCATTATGTTATCATACCACATTACCATTATCAAGGTATAATGCTTATAATCGCCTTTGGATAAACAAATGTACACCATCCCACTTACATTATCAATGATTTTGACTACTTTTTCAATATCATTGTGTTTTCACCCCATCATTTTTCCTTTCTTTGGTCCCCTCATTTTGCTTCTTTCTTTTCAAGGGACCATTTACTGACTTACTTGTGTCAACCATTCCCTCGAAGGGGCATCATACAGTTTATTTATCATCATTGAAGTTATAGGCATATAATACCTTTTAATTCTTTTATAATATGTTACTATGCTTATAGATTACAATGCCTTCCCAAATATGGGCAAACTGTAGATACCTAAGTCTGTCCACTAATAACCTCCAACTAGGCTTTTGACCAATTTCCACCTAAAGTGCACAATTTGGCCTAAACATTAAAATGCATTAAATGATTTGAAATTTATATATTCAAGTTTTGATTCTAGCTAGGGTATCCCTAAATGGGGAAATGCAATTTATGAGCCAGCTAACTTTGATCAGATCATTTTGAGTCAAAATGCCAATTTTGCACATAAGTACTCTGAATTGCTCTTTCCTATCAAATATTTTGCACAAGACACTTGCCTTTGTTATTTTATATTGATAATATCCTAAATGGGATAATGGATCTAATGCATCTGACATCACCTTCCAACTCCAATCTAGTCAAATTTTGGACCAATAACAAGGCATTCTGATAAATTTGAGTAATTGGTGCATAAAGTACTTAAACATGCTTAAGAGATAATTAAACTAAATTAGAGCCTAATAAATAATTATATAGAAACTTATTGAATAATTTGTTTCGGAAATGAATATTGAATATCTAGATCATAAGGTGACCTCTTTTCTTGGGAAGACATACCTAGGCCATAAATACCACAAATATCAGGATTCATGCCCTCCATGCTTCTTAATTGCCCCTTTTTTAAATGTCATGATGAGGATAATTATAAACTTAATTCCAAAAAATTGAATTAATCCTCAAACATACATCTTCATCTTAGGATGGATGGTTCGGGATGATTCTGATCAATCTCAAAAATATATAAATAGAGAGGCCATGGACATCATTTCTAAGCTTAATTTGAACAAAGTTATAATGCAAGATTGGTTATAAAAGCTTCATGAAAACCAGTGTTACCATGCCAAATTGATTCCAATCCAAGCCAAGCTAAAGCCAAAGGTGCCAATGAGAGATGGAGGTAGCCAAGCTTCCATTGATGAGGACTCATGAGGTCAAATTGAGCAAGCCAATTGAATAATACTTTTAGAGCATCAAAGAAGGTAAGGAATGTGTGTTTTCTTTCATTTTTATTGTGATTTGTTCATTTGTATTTCTTCACCAAGCTCACCCTAGTAACTAGGCATGAGTATGTTAGTTTAGTGTGTTTTTTGTCAATTTGTTTTGTTTATTTTGTCACTAACATAACACTAATCTCCTCTTCTTATTCAAATTCCTAGTTCACACATGAATCATGATATTTGAACTACATTGACTTGAGATACTTAAGGACCATGTAGGCATCACTCAATTTCTATTGAGGTCAACTCGGTCACCCATTTTCTTTGCTCTCACTGATTTGTGAGCATGGGTTGTTGCAACTAGCTTAGTTATTTATTGGAAACTCTACTCTCGGATGTGCATCTCCTTGACTAGATGGTCCCACCTAGTGCATATTTTATCACAAAAACACCAAAGACATTGGAAATACTTTGGAAATACCAAAAACATCATAACATTATCCATAAAAGAACAAAAACATTGTCTCATACTTTTGTATATTTGTATATTCTCATCCCACCATGCTATGCTCTTGCTATTTTGGAAGCAAAGAAACACCAATTCATCTTATCCCATGCACTTTCCATTTTACAAGATCATTCTTCCTCATCCCATTATCTTGTTGTTTTCAAGACCATTCTCATTTTTTTTTTTATATTTTCCATTTCTTATATAATATCAATCATGCTAGTTTGATCATCATTTTTATTATATCCTATTTCCTCAGAGAACTACATTTAGCTTGAAGTTCATGTTGGAATATGAGTCCATGGAACTATGTAGGCAACATCCACTTGTCTTATACATCTTGAGTCAACTAAGCCAACCCCTTCCTTTTCTTCTCTTCCTCCATTTCTTCAGTCATTTTTCCTCTTTAACCAAGGAACAATTGTTGTGTCATTATTCTTTGTTGTGTTATGGTGGAAAGTAACGCCTCTACCTCACATGCATGAACACTTATATTTAAACCACACTAAATTGGTTTTTTATTTATGTGTGTTTATTTGTATTTTCTTAGTGTTTTGTTGTGATTTCACACCTCTCCTTTTATTTCTTCTCCTTTTCTCTTTTTATTACTTCTTGTCTCATGTTTGTTAGGTTGTGGAGCTAAAAGCTTCACTGATGCAGACATGGAGGAGGTTGCTAAGGTTGTGGAGGATTGCTGAGTTGCAGAACGAGTTGTAAGGAAACCAACATCGGTCTGATCAATCGACATCAGTCATATTATAGTGCAAAAACAACCAACATCGATTATGAGTTGGATGACATCGGTCAGGAAGGAGCTGACGTCGGCAACCTGTGTGTGCATGTAGTTTGCATGCAGGTTCTAGACAGGTCTATTTTTGGACTATCAATTTGCATGTTAAAGGCTAATTATAGTCTTGGAGTTGTGTGTCTAATTATTGTAATTAAGAAATTCTAATTATTGTATGCATGAGATCTATATAATAGACTCATGAGCTGTATTGTAAAAGTGTGCTAGAAAGCCATTGAGCTTGAAGAGAGAGCTAGAGTAGCTCCTCCTAGTTCCAAAGGGGTGCTGAGTGTGTATGATCAGGGAGAGTTGCAAGTTGTGCAAGTTATACTAGGAGATCCACTAGGGTACTGGTTGAAGAATCATGAGGACTTGGTGAGGCAAGGACAAGGGTTCTTTAGGGTGTATAGAAATCTATATGGTAAGTAAGGTCTATTGATTTGCAGGTGGCAGCAAGGAGAGGAAGATCTACTTGGAGTACGGTTGTGTACTTGGTGTACTGGCAGCATTGTTACTGACTGGTGGAGGTGAATAACAACTCTGTATTAGAGTTGATTGTTGTGACCGTGATGAGAGAGTGAAGTGTTGGAGGAGAATTACAGGTGAACCCTAGATGTGTGGGAGCTCTAGAGGAGTGGGAAGAAGAAGTGTGGCATCTTCTTTATTGTATTTTCTTTTGAGTGATTATTAATACAATTGTGTATTATCTCTCATATCCTATGTTGTTTCATATTTCTAGTTACTTATCATTCTATTATAATTCCGTGTTTAGTTGCTTATACAAGAGGTAATCATATATACTCTTATTGAGGAGTAGGATCCTGACAATGTTGGTCTTGTGTTTCCCTATATGTTTTTACTTATCTCTTTTGTGTTTCAAAACATCTTGATGATTCACATGGATTTTGATCATTTATATCTTGATCCTATGTTATTAAGTTGTTCTTAGACCATTTTGTTTATCTGAATGTTGTTGGTGTCTTGTTTTTCTATTTGATTTTGCTTTTCTCCTTTGTTTTCAAGAATGTCTTGATGGTCTACATAGATCTTGATTATTTATATCTTGGTCTCATGTCATTAAGATGTTATTTATTTTTAGTATTAAACATTTTTTGTTCCTAATTAAGTCTTGATTGATCATATTTTGATTTCAAGTTAGGTTCGTTTATGTTTATCTTTTTCTTTGTTTTTGCTTTTTTGTTTAAATGTAAATAGTTGTAACTCTAGTTTTGGTCATTGTTTTATCATTATCCTTAGTTATAAGAGCTCACATTTAAACCAAATTAGTGTAATTAGAATATTATGTCATTCTAATTTATTCATACTTATGATGCCTAATTTATTTTTCTATAGGAATCACTTTGTGCTTAGGTTTCAAAGTCTTAACGTCAACATCACTCCGATGAATAGTTCTCAAGAACACTTTGCATAATCTAGGTTCATAATATGAAAATAGGCATCTTGGTATCATGCATTTTAACACTTGAATCTATGATTATATGTGTATCTCTTTGCATAAATTATGAGTCAATCAATTCTTGGTCAATTTTCATCATTCCTCATTCCATTCTCTCCCAAACTTGGGTGAACTACATTGGCCTAAAGTTCATGTTGGAACATGAGTCCATAGAACTATGTAGGCAACGCCTACTTTTCTTATACATTTGGAGTCAACTTGGACATCTCCATTATTATTTTCATCTCTCTCATCACTTTATGAATTCTCATATGCTGGGTTTTATATGGATTTATAATCCATTACACCATCACATGTACGTTTGTGCCTTCTCACTTTAACCTATTTATTGGATTATATCCTTGAGCTATTTTTATTACCAATTACCCATGCTATGGCACACCATCTAAAAAACATCATAATCAAATCATATATACAAGGGCAAACCATTATTTATTCTTTATCAATGATCAAAATTCACCCTACTAGATCAAAACTATCTTATCATGATCACATTTGCTTTACTGGAGCACCTCTTATTATCTTCTCTTTGGAGACCCCATTCTAGTGGTGCTTCCCTTACTGAAGTATAACATTCTCTCTTTTCCTCTAATTCTAAGCTCTCTACACTAATGCCCATAATGACAATATTTTAGTGTGTAACCTATCTTGGGATTGATCAATGTCGTAAGCACACATCGTATACTCTCAAATTGGGTACATTTAAAGTGTGTCCCTTACATTTATGGATTGTATATTTCCCATTCCCCCCATCTATTGGGGCCTATTATACCTCTAATTATATTTTGATCATTGATGGTAATAATGTGTGAAAGCAGTAGCTCATTTGGATGTGATCTACTCCATGGGTTAATTTCTCACTTTCTCTCTCTTTTCAAGAGTCCATCCTTCTTCTCCATCCTAGTACGTCCTCTCAAGGGGCCATCATGGGTCTGTTCTAATTTATTATTGGTGACTCTTTTTTTTGAAAAGACATTACTTCATTTGAATGTCTTGCTATGCCTTCTCCAACAGGGGAAAAATGTAGACATCCAATTCCTAACACCATTTGTGTTGAAATTATCAATCTTACTCAAATTGTACTCAAATGCACATTTTAGGTCAAAATCCATAAAACACACTAAATGGTTTGAGATTGTTTTTTACAAGTGTCAATTTAGGTTAATGTATCCCTAAATATGGAAATGCATTTTATATGATTCCTAAATTTTATCAATTCATTTTGATTCAAAATGATGATTTTGCCTTTTTTTGCTCTAGATCATCTTTTCTTCTAATTCATTATTACACACCATGTACCTTTGTTATTTTGTGTCGGTAACATCCTAAATGGGAACATGATCCATATACATATAAAATCACCTTCCAATTCTTATCTAGTAAAATTATGACCCAGTAATATGACTTTTTAACCATTTTGATTAATTGAGGGCCAATTTCCAAGTAATTACACAAATGTCGATTAACCTTGTTTAAGGCTAATTGATCCAAATAAAGAGCTTAAGTGGATTTTACATGAGAGTTTTTGAATATTTATTTTTAGAAATTGATTTCTATTAATTACATCACCTAATGACATCATCATATGGGGTGGCATCCATAAGCCATAAATGCATAAAATACTAGGATTATGGGTCTCCCATGCCTAATTAAGACCCTCCATGCCTCTTAAATGCTCCTCTATCCCAAATATTTATGAGGGATATTTATGTATTTAATTATATAATTAGATTAATTCATGGCCACACATCTCAATCTTGAGATGGATGGTCATGGTTGATCCTGATCAATCTCAAAAATCTATAAATTGAGAGGCCATGAACATCATTTTTTAAGCTTGGTTTGTGAAAAGTTATAATGCTAAATTGTCTCCACAATCCTTTGTGTAGATCATTATTTTTAATTATCAAGCTTCATTTGATAGGCTAGATTAGATATTTCATATACTTTGAGTCTAGGTTATGCAAAGAATTCTTGAGACATGGGAGGACCTACCACCATTGTTGATGAAGACAATAACTCTTGATCAAGGGAGAACATGCTTTTGAGTTGCACTTGTATGGTGAATACACTTAGGAAGGTAATAGATGTTTCATTATTTTACTTATTTATTTCTATCTTTTGTAATTTATACATGAATAGATAGGCTAAGTTTTTTTATGTCTTTAATGCATTTTTCATGATTTCTTGACTAATGCTTGACTAATTCTCTTTGTAATCCTCTCTACAATAATAGTTATCTCAACTTGTTCTAAAGGCTTGTAGTTATGTTTGAAGGGTTAAAATATATTTTAAATTAGTGTTTAGTGACTCCATGCCTAATGGGTTGTTTAAGGCCACTAGTGTATATGTTTAGCAGGCAAACTATCCCTAAAGGTCACCAAAAATGTTGGTTAATTTAACCAAACTTGACCAAGGTTTATTCAAACTAAGTACCTAAGTCACCTAGTCTTGTAAATGTTTTATTGATAGTCATGCCTTGGTCACCTTGATTTGTCTTGCCATGGTGTCCATCAAGTTATTTCAAGTTCTCAGTAAGGTCTTGTTAAGAGTGTAAGATATGACACTTGGTTAGTCCCCTTAACATCATCATCTATGAAAGTTTTAGCATTATTTTAGGTATTTTTGTAAAAGCTAAGGTTAATGTTCCATTTCTTATACTTGTTAAGTCATTTTTGTACCAAGTTAAATGTGCTTCAATTCTGGTAGAGTTACTCAAAGGAGGTCCTTTAGGCCATTTGGCACTTATTAAAGATCATATTGTACTTCATTATGATCATACACTTAGTCAAGCTATCAAATGCTCCATTTCTAACGTACACTCACATTTGAAACTTCCTTATTCATTTTTTTAGATCCAAACATAACATAATGTGATGAAAGGAAGGCAAGGAAGGTTAGTTTTACATTAAAATATCATTATACAGGTCAATAAGGACTCCATTGGACATCTTGTATGTAGCTGTAACATAAAATTTATTCCAAATGGATAAGTTCCTTGATGGAAAAGAGACTATGTAAATTTTTAGGTTAGACCAAAGTATGTAGAATTAAAAGTGGATCATGGTATAAGGTGGTGATATCATACCACAACCTCCTCCAACCCCCTCAGACTTATTCAAGTCACTAGTGGGGTTAAAAGTGTAAAGAAATAACCTGAGAATGCATGCTTGACTTGACTATGTTAATGTTGTAGGTATGAACTATAAGAGAAGCTAAACATTTTGGGTTGAAATTAAAGGTTGGAGGATCATACTAAGTGTAGAGAACCTTGAAGAAGATGGAAGGAGTGATTAGACTCCTTGGAATGAAGAGAAACCATTCAAAGAAGTCTATTAGGCTCAAAAATCATAAACTACCTACAAGTACTTAACATAGGCTAAAATAAATTATAGGAGGTTTAAGGTGTCAAGTTATTTGGAGAATCACATAAAGACTCTCTAGGACATGGATAAATCCCAAAAAAGAAATTTCCAACCAAAAAAACAAGCATGAGATGACACTTTTTTCATAAAACACTTATCTTGAGTAGACACCTATAGGCTTGCAAGATCAAGAAGGTCATCTTCCTCATGTGTGAAGTTAGCTAAGTAGGTGCATGGTATATAATGAATCTAGGGTAAGTTGATAGGGTCTATCTACTCCAAGTTCATGGAATTTTTTTGTCCATCAAGGGATAGATATTTATGAATAATCATTAACACCTTCACATTTAAATAACACCTTCACACCTCATAGGCATCTAGTGGGATAATAATTTGGCACGTGTGGAGAGAAAAAAATAGAAAATAGGACTAAAAATGCATATTTTAATTATATTTTAGGGTGTCTAAATGTATTTGAGATTCTTAACAAATTAAGGAAAATTTTCAAGCTTGGGTAGAGGTCTAATGACCTTCTACCATCCATTCAAAGAAACATCAAGATTATATAATAGGTTTCCAGGCAAGGAAACATGCCAAATGAAGAATTCCCCTTGCTTACATAGAGGAGATGATATTTTTAGACCTTCTTAAGATCATCTAAAGTATAATAATATTTTAGGAACTCTTATAGACATCTAATATCACCTTTGTAGGACTCTCTAGGCCATAAATAAGCCCATTCTAATGACTAAAGGTAGTATTGAAGGAATTATATATAAATAGTTTTCTAGTTTCATGGTGTTAAAAGATCACAAGGATGAAACATAGTCCTTATTAGTTTTTCAAGCTTATTTTAGGGAATTTCTACCCCATATAATGTTTGTGTAGGTAGTAAGGAATAATAATAGCTTGGTAAACCTTAATCTTACCTCTAATAACCCTATAAAGGAGTCGAATATGTTATTGAAAGAGCTTTAAAAGACCTAATACACACTTATAACACTATTTTGGAGATTATAAAACATGGATAAGGTTTCAAAAGGACCAAAAGTAGCTAGATGTAAATATGGATTTATAACTCCTAAATTAAGAAAGGATGGCAGTTTTAAGAGATCAATAGTGAGTCATAGAAGGCCAAGAGTCACTCCTACACCACCTTTCATGAGGTCATCATCAATAAAAGTTAACACATGTTGAGGATGAATTATATGATTAATTTTTACTTTCTATTGACATTTTAACTAGTGTTATGATTGTATGATAGCCATCATGGGTTTACTAGACGTCCTTATTCTCTCTCTCCTTTATTTTTTCCTATATATACTCTTGTAAGTGAAGTTGAAAGGATACTCCATGTGAGTATGGTGAAGCCCTACTCCTTTTTTAATCCCTTTGAATCAATATATGACTAATTTATACCTTATCCTATGACTATGTTTAGTGTGTATTCATGAGTGGTTGATCTTATCATGTGATGATTCAGTTCTCCTTGGTTTTGTTGTCCCATTTTATCACCTCTATACAATTTGAAGTCTTTTTTTAGGTCATATGGTGCACATAAATTATTTTTACAAAGGTTAAGTGTGTAAAACCTTCATTAAAATCTTCTTCTAGACGTCTTGATCACCCCCCTTGATTGATGTATTAGTTATAACCTCCATATTGAAATCCTTATGTAAGAAGGCCATTTTAGGAGTTGTGTATGTTTATTTTAGTCCCATGGTCCATTTTTCAACTTCAAAGTGGAGGATATAAAATAATATAGTGCATCATCTTGTTTTATTTTCATTTTTATCTCTTTCTCCCTTTTATGTTTCCTTCCATTTAAGTAGATGTAGTGTTAGTTTAGTTGTAGTATCAAGGGATCCAAGCATCTCTAGAGATTCAATCCACCTTTTAGGAAACCCATAGCCTACTAGTGTTTCCAATTTATAAATTAGGTGAGGAGACAGGAAACATCTCTCAAAGGGTGAAACTCAATGTGATAAAAACACACACACAAGTTGTGAGGTTAAGATTACACATGCCTCTCGGCTAGTGGTGCTAAATTTACTTGAAGTGTACTTAAATAATTTTAGTAGTCAACATCACCCCACACTAAACGAGTTGTTGATCCATATATAAAAAGTTATAATTATGTTTTCCTTCCTTATGCAATCCTAATAAAATCAAATCTTCTTCATAAGCAACTTCTTCATCTTGGATTGCATGGTTTTGTAAGCATTTTCTACATGACTCCTCACAAGATGCTTCCCTTTCCTTCAACAAAAATAATATGAAATATATTGAAATAACAACAACCCCACCTTGGGGAGTCATTCTTATATTTATATTACCAATAATTTCCATAAGTCTATGCACTATGAGATCAGTGCACATTTTAAGCCCTCATTTCCTGGTGATGAATAATATTCAAGGCACATAACACCACCTTGTCTTCTACATTTTCAATCAATAAATGGCTTTTGATATTCCTCCAATACAACCCCAAAAGATTGATTTATGATATATTGATGTGATTTAGGCACCTGATGGCTCTTATTTCCATATTATTCTTGGTATTTAATCACCCCATCTTTACCCTATTCCTTTTTCTTTGTAGGGGCTTGTAGATATTTCATGTATATATGAGTAAACCTCATCCCTATTTTTATCACTATAGGTGAGGGATGCCAGTTTTATAGTGTAATGGAGAGGCTTAGGGCACACATCCTAAACAAATTGATCATAACCTACCTAGTTGTGACTTCTTTTAATCCTTAGATGGGCCTAGCAAGAAACTACTTGGAATGGTAGTGGGGAGTCCTATGATCCCATGCACTACTTTGATGTCATATATAATATTTAAAGTCTTAAAAAATTATATAGGATAAGCTCCATATTGTGTTAATTAGGCCTATAATGCTACTAATTTCTACTAGTGTCAGGCTACACTTGCTAACCTCTTGTTGTTTTATGATTTGCTTCAAGGTGGGTTAATTTTTTGGCTCCTATTGAGACATACACATCTTATATGGTAATGTTTGACCTCTACCTATCTATGTGTGATGGATGTTCATGACTCCATACTGAGTCATATTCACTTGGATCTTCCCTTTATCTTGCACGATCCTTTTACCTTCTCTTGCTACTTGTAGGTTTCTATTTTTCCTATGATATCTTGATAAAAATGGGAGATTCCATTTTGAAACCTTATTGAAATAAATAGAGCTGAATACACATGACACAATTATTTCTTCATCTCCTCATCTCTATTTTATCTTATCCAAACTATAGATATTTGACCTTGATGGTCTGATTTCTTCCTTCGTCCTATGGTTTTGACTTTCTCTGCTATTTCTCTAGCTGAAAGCCTCTCAAGGCTACTTTTTTTAATTTCTCAGTAATCTCTTCTACTTTTACTTCTAAATTATCAAGTTTTAACATGTTCCATGTTTCCACCCATATATATAGGTTATAAATGAGTGATTAGATGATCCAATTGATAGGTTGATAGCCACCCATAATACCACCTATTTATACCTATACACATAGTAGCCTATTAAAGTCATGCTTAAAATTTTGAAATTATGATAGCTAATATATATTTTCACACACCTTAATCCTTATCATACTTATCATTCCTAGGCTAAGTCGCTTCCTTCAATACTTAGCTCCTATAATAATAAATCTAGACCAGGCCTAAGATCATGTTAGTCCTTATGTACATTAGCTAAATAATCATTTTTCCTTTCTCCATCGAGATGGCTAGTTGGTTGTACCTCATTCCTTATGTACTAACATGACACATGTCCTTTCCTATTTAGTGCTTTGAATTGGTAAACATTCCAACTTATTTATATGTGTTATTTTTCCTTATATACACTTCCCAACATCTCCTCTTATGTACTTTTCTTCTAGACATCTTTATCAGACACCTTTGTTTCACTCCTCTTAACACTATCTCCTACCCCACACAAAAATATATGTTTGGTCCTTATTATCACAAAATATTTCACCCTAGAAGAGGGTGTTCAAGCCTCTTAAAGATTAGGGCAACATGGGAATACCTCCAAGTATGTGGGTGTACCTATGATGGAAGTAGACTTCTAGGTTTAAGGGCTAGCTCCCTGAATATGATTTTAAGTGCTTATCACCTAACCAACTAGTAAATTATATGGAAAAATTTTATAAATTGCATGAAATAAAAATAGTCTAAGGGGGTGATACACCATAAGTATTTACACATGACTATCATACTTATTTCACTAAGAAATAAAGCATACAAACTAGCTTCCAAGTCCTATAATGCTCTAACATTAGTGTTTCAATATGGAGGTGATATTCATGAAGGCTATCCTAGGTAAGTGAAACCATAGATCATTTTTAGATATTAGGGGCTCATTTTACACTTAAAAACATATCCATACACTTAATCAACACTTCATTTGACTTGCTAGAGTGAAGTCACTTACATCAAACATTTAAGGAAAAGCAAGGATAGATAGATATATCTTAACTATTCACTATACATCTATTCAAACACTTAAAAATATGAGATATGAACTCAAAATAGATTGAATTTATTTTTATAAGGTAAATTACATGGTGTGGTATTAGCTTAAAAGAGCCAAAATTATTACTACTTATAGAATTTGAGAGAGAGGAGAAGAGAATGAAGTCTAAGAGTCACTAGGACATGTGGCATGATAATAAAAGGAGTTAAAAATGTAGTATAATTAAGTGTGAGATATAAAATTCAAGGTATTATAGGAAAAATGGCCCTCAAATGCATGGAACTCCTAAAATGTGGTGTAAGACTCCTCATTGCTTGCTTAGAAAATTGCCTTCATCATTTGGCCCTTTTGGAACGTCACAAAACTAACTAGGGGAATAAGTGATAATTTAAATGAGGGGTAAAGGTTGTAGACATGCTCCAAAATGCATTGGTTTCATCCTTAATCATTAGTATTCTTATACATATGAGTTATCATTGCCTGTAGTCCAGATAACTCCTCTTTCACTCACCCCTCACACTTGGCCTCAAATTTGGATTCAATTTCCATGAAAATAAATAAAAATGAGTGAATGACACATGTAAAGACATCCATTATCCTTATATTAATTAGGTAAACCTTAAATTCCATCCCCTTGAAGTTCTCACTCTCTCACTAGCTTGCTTACTATGCCATCATAGATTGACTAAAGTGAGAATACTTGTAGAAGTACTTAGGATATTTTATATAGAAATAAATGGACATGAGGCATTATAAAAAGTACAAATACTTCTCCCAATGTTTATTTCACCTCTTGAAACACTCATATACTTTCACAACACAAAAAACTATCAAAGAAAGCCAATTTCTCCCTATTTGTACATGCAAAGCAACACTAAAGTTGATGGGGATGAGCCTTGGAGAGTCCTCTAGAACCTAAAATCATATCCCAATCCATTCAATTCCATTTGGATTTATTTACTTCCTTATTTTCCCAATTTGGTCACTATTTAGGGTTTTAGAGGGTTCTAGACCATTTTCCCTCTAAGGATTATTCATGAAGATGTGATGTTAAACAAATGAACCAATCTCAAAAAATTATTTATTAAGACCCTCTTAAAATTTTACAATCTCCTTGAGCTCCCATGTAAAATATCCAAGTAGGTGTAAGCATTCAAAGTTGCCTATTCAAGCTCTTCTCTTCATTCCCTATAGGCCTAATGTGATTTAAGCCAAGAAATAGCTTACTAGTTATTTCCATTGCATTCCATTAGTATAAAAATAACTTATGACTCCACATAAAATTTATAAAACTCATTAGATTGTTTATCTAATACTGGAGATGGAATTGACCCCTCTCTTGGGATTTAGGCCTAATAGGCCTATCTACATCCTTAAAGGTATAGACCGTTCTAGCATGTTTCAGTCACCTATGAATGGTTACTCATGTTGGTATAGATTATACACAACTCTCCATACTTAAAAGGTTTCACCAACATTTATCTCATCTTTTTATCCCCTTTCTTCAAAGCCTATAGGTTTGCATCATAAGGGAGTTTCCTCTGTTTGAGAGAAAATAGAGGGTAGTTACCCTATTTCCATAGACTAAATAATTATATGGTGGGATTATAAAAGCTATATAGACAATCTATGAATATTTTTAGGTCTTGAATATACCATTAGGACCTCCAGTCATTCAAAACCTTGAAGACAGACTGTGAGGAAGTGGACTATGTGTAGGGTCCTAAATATGGGCTATGGCTTGTCTTGTTAGAACCTTTCTATGCATTATATCTATATGGTAAGAGCCTCATGAGATTATTATAACTATAATTAAAGTACCTCCAAATCACTTACCACTCTAACTTTTCCAAACACCTCATATATGCTTTGCTTTTTAACTTGACTAGACTGTTGATCATGTTTTCAATTTGGAAGAGACACATGTAGGTGCATTTACATATTTAGGCATGGAAAATAATGTAAAATAACTTATTGAATATTTCCAAGGTCATTTTACAATAATATATGTCATTTAACCTCATGCTCATACTCTGCTAGCACCAATAATACCATGCTTCTAACTCAATATCCATTACAGTCAGCTATAGTTAAATGTACAAGGGTCTTATAGGTGGACATTACCCTTCAAATATGTGTCATGTTAACTATGATCCTCCTAAAATAATTATAATAATTTTTTAACTTTTATATTTTCTCATCCATTAGGTTTTCATGCTTAGGTTTGTGTCATCAGACTATATATACCTAAAGTCAATTGTAGGCTACCTTTTTGAACCATAATACACCTGTAGGTGTGTCTATTAGGCCAAAACCTAGTAATCCAACATTTATTTATGAAATTTAGACTAAAAATGTTTTACTTAACTCAACAAGGCCACCCAACATGAAGACATACTTTAATACTACAACTTAGGATGTGAAAGCATTTGAGAGTTTGAAATACTATAAAGATCATTGAATAAACACAGTGAACAAAAGTCAATATTGAAGGATTTTAAAAAATTATTTCCCCTAGTCAAACACCCTCCTTCATTTTCAAGGTTATGCCCCTATGATAGGGATAAAATATGGAATCATAAAAAATTACATAGTTTTCCTATGACCTCATCAAATGGTATCCTCAAAACCACCTAGGGGTTTGTTTTGGAGATTTTAGGGATTCTAGCCCTAAAACATAGTCCCCTCAATTTGAATATGATTCTCACTTTTCTTGCCAGTTCAATGATATAAAAATTACTATCATGTTATAATATAACTACACAAATCTCATGAAACTTTCAAAGCATGCTAAACTCCTCTATGAAACACCTTTGGGTTTATGTGTGTGCCACCTATAGGTGGGGCTTGCAGTATACAGTCAGTGGATATAGACATGAGTAATTATACATGAATTATGGACTTGAACTTGGTTATACCCTTCACAAAGGTAATCCAATTGATCTTATCCTATTTTAAAATGTTTAAAACATTTCAAATTTTCCTTCCATTATGCTTGTTCTTGAAGACACTTGTAGAAACACTTCATAACTATGGACAAGGTAGTGAAAGTAGGGTATGAACAACTGCATGTTATCTAGGTATGAAACTAGTCTTGGATCCTCCATCAACTACCAAATGGATTTTTTTCACCATGAATCACTTTTAAAATTTTAAATATTCCCACCTTACATAATATTCTCCTGTAGGCACTTGTATATGCAGATTAGTAGTATAAAACTATGTATGGAGGAGGACAAGTTGCTATAACTAGTCATGTATAATTTGGAGAGATCAACTTGATTTAACATGTAATAAGAGTGTGTTAAACACCTTAAAACCATCATTTCATCTCCATGAATGTGTTCAAGACCTTAGACTCCACACTCAGTTGACTATATATGATAATCATGGAGAATATTGACTGTGTATCACTTATGACTTTAATTCCATGTATGATTGCTTTGTATAATGAGATTGAAATGGGAGGGGACCAAGAAGATATTTGAATAATTAATAATAACTTATCACCATCCTCTAAAACCACTACTAAGACATGAAAAATCTAAAAGTGGTGAAAACCTACCTGTAACTTTATCAAGATACTCCTATTTGCATCATAATATGTTTATCCTATTAAAACAATTTAAAACATGAAAAAAAGCATGGAAAACATGATATGATGAATTCAACATTATATGTAATCAAATTCACTAGTTGAGTTATATAGACTAGCTCAAATAAGAGCTAAACCTATAGGGTGTGGGAAATAATAAGTAGAAAAACATAGCCAACTTATTGAGAATGGTTCATAAGGAATAGGAAACCATTATATGCACTCAAAACATGAATGTAAATCTGAATAAGTTTAATATCACCCCCAAAGGTATTTGACCTGAAACTTATTTTGTTGGACATATTAAGGAGAAACTTATTAACTTGTTTTGCATGTCTAAAAGTGTGATGAAGGGGAAGAATGGGTTTTGAACATTTTTAGCACTTCCAAATCTGATTAAAGGTTTATATTAGTATATGGAAGCTTAAGATCCACTAAATAATCTTTCCACATGTTCCACCTTCCTTTAAAGGCTGTACAGCTTCCAAAACTACTCAAACTACCACCTTTCCTCTTGTTTCAATAAAGTACCTACAAGTTTTAGTTATGCACTAACATTTATAACATATATCTGATACATACACATTTAGGAAGTCTTTGGAAAACTTTTCCTACTTATAAAACCATACCACCTTCATTTACTGCTCTAAGATGACCCCCAAATGACATCAAATGACATAAGGACTAAACTAGAATATGACCAAGGATAGAATCATATTAAATGACATAAAATGAATAAAAACACACCCTATTACATTATACTATACCCCTATATCAGGTTTTTTTCTATAAGGGGTTGACTCATTTTGAATTGTGGCTAAAATGGTCAACTCTTGACGATTTCCCAAGGGTGGTATGCTTGTTAAGCTAAGACCAGTTTCCTAATCTTGTCCATTGGGCCATGGAGTAACATATACATAGGTTTGACACATAATTTTCCTTTTAAAACACACCAAAAATAAATGAAAGACACACAAAACGAGATACACTCAAAAGAAACACACATGTGTTCACTAGAACACTTATGGAACATTACACAATTGAAACAAAGACACACACACCTATTCTACTATTTATAAAATCTCACTATTGAGGTGAAACATTTTATCATGCCTCAAATAGGGTCAAAATAGTTCCCCTTGCATCTTTTTTACTCCATGAAGGTATCCTAGCATGAAGAGCATGCTCATCACCAATCACTTGCATAGGTGTATGGTTAAGAAGCTTACCAATTCTATGAATTTTCCTATTTGAAAGTGGACTATTTGGAGCCTTCATGAATGATTTGTCTTGATCTCTAAGAAAATTGATTTGGGATGCAATTAATTTTATCTCTATCATATCCATTGGATGTTCTCCAAAAAATTGTAGATTGGAGTGTATGACAGCTATCTCAACCTCTACACCTTGTTAGACATATTGTGTTTGATGTTTGGGAGAATCAAAATCTTATCCTTTATGTCTCAATACCTCTAATGTAAATCAACATCAGATGGGGCTCTTGACTATTCCTTAGGCACATCCAAAACTATTTTGACCCCATTCTCTATGTTCTTAACTTCTTGAGTAATAGTTTTATCAAATTATTTCATGGATGCAATCTCTTTATCAATAGAGTGACCTTCATCCTTGTGCTTGATGAAAAAATAAACAACATGCTTGTTAGTCTCATTAGTAACCTTGATATTAGATGGATAATATCTTGGGGAAAAAGGAGTCTTACCAATATTATCAAACTTTTTGTATATGGCATTGAAACTTTTCCATAAGTCATCTACATTCATCACATGACACTCTTTTTCATGTTTGGTGAGGTAATTAACATCATGTTTTTTATAATCATTATCAAACACATAAGATATGGAACTTTTAGGAGGGGAAGTAGCATTACCTATATGGTCAAATTATTGACATATGCCATTGTATCTTTTCCATAAGTCATCTTCATTTCTCTCATAAGTGTCATCATCAAGGGTAGCTTCATCAATGGCAAGAAGAAAGACATAATTAATCCCACTATGGTGTTCAATTATATTCATCAACCTATCATCATCATACTCATGAATCATATAGTTACCTTCAACAACATGAGAATGTTTGACACTTACCTCAGCTCTTTCAAATGGCTTTTCATGCATGATATAAGTATCAAGGTTAGTTTTCTCAAATTATGCATAAGGATCATGATCATATGCATCTACACCATACTAATCCAAGAAAAAATAAGAAATTACCTCAAGTTTAGAATCACCATCATCCACATTAGATTCCTCCTCATGGACAACACAATTCAAGTTAGAACTTATTTCAATATATGGTTCAATATGAAACCTTGCAAGAGGATGAGTCCTTATGATCACCTTGGTTCCATAACTTGTCCTAAAGGCTAAGAAGGCCCAATAAGATGAGAGATATCCACCTATCTTGGCTATAAAGTATCTTGAAATGAAGATTGCAAAGTGAGCTGGGAGGTCAACAATAACTATGTCTTGAAGGATAGGAAAACTAGGATAATCATACAAGAAAACCTTCAAATTTTTTATCAGTCTTATTGTCTTAGTAGGTGTATTGTATAATTAGATCACTAATCTTATATGAGTCTCCTATTTTAGGCACAACTTATCAAATACAACTTTTGGCATGACTAAAGTAGAGGTTTCACTATCAACTATATAATTGTGTACCAACTTGTCACCCACAATTAGAGTGAGGTAGAATGGTGGAGGATCCTCAGCTTTAGTAGATGGTTCAATAATAGTATTAGGTAATTCTCAAGGATAACATGACTATACATTTTAATTGAAGGTATACTGGTAGGGATAGTGGATAACTACTTTTGTAATAATTATTTTTGGCTAAACACATGGAGGATATCCCATAACAAGATTGATGATTTGGAATGTTTCAAAGAATCCACTATGTTTAGGGAAGTATTACTCATCTTATCTTGAGTCCTTGGAGGAAAATTATTTCTTGAAAATTAAGGAATTGAGTCACCTTGAGTATATCTTACCACATTTTGACTTATAAGAGGTGTAGGTGTGTTTGGAGCTACCATGCTTTGCTACCTTGAAGGGAGATTAAATGAACTCATAGTCATGAAATTATCACCTCCTAGATCATTATTCTTTAACCTTTTATTATCTATAATAAAGGCTCCTTGATTGATTAAAAAAAATTATTCCACTAATAAGTTGGTGAATCTCTCTCCATGAGGTTGCCAATTATCATTTGCTTACATCATGACCTCATCTTCAATTGATAGGAGAGGAGTGACTCCCCCTTTAGTAACAAGATCTTGATCTCCATTCTCATTTACATCCATAAATTGGTCTTGCTACCAATATTTTCACCAAGTTGTTATGTAATGGTACCCTCTCTCTTGCATTGGTTGTGAAATTGGGATTATACACATCAACAAGCCTATTGAAATTAGGATGCCCTTGCCCTCTTCCTCTCCCAAATTATTGGCCATATTGATACTAATAAGGGTATGGATTTTGATAGGCACCTTGTTGCCTAGTTTTAACCTCTAAGGCTAGGAATGTTTCTCTCCAATCAATATCATCTTTTGTCTTCCTAGGAGCAGTCCTAGGCTTAGCATTGACATTAGGAATTGGAGCAATGTTTGGAGTATTAGCAGAATTATTGGGCAACAAATACATTGACACTTTAGGAGGTAACTTTCCTACTTGAATGAGGCCATTATCATCTATAATGGCAAGTTAATATGCATTAAAAATAGTGAACCACCAATAGATTGAAGCATGATAGAAATATAAGTACTAATGGATTTCAAGTAGGTAGGGAACACAAAGCTAGTAGGTGGTCTCATGGGTGAAAGCAATCTATACCAATTATTTTGAAACCTCTCATTGAATTCATGCATTGTTTCCTTGGGGCCTCTTTTTATCACATTGAGCTAATGCATAAGAGAGGTATGGTCACTTTCATATTCAAACCTTGAAGTAAACAACACTTCAAAGTCTTCCCATGATGTCATACATCTATCAAGCAAATTCCTATACCAATCAAGAGATTTCACTCTAAGGGACATGGAAAGGATTCTAATGGAAATATTCTCCTTAGTGACATTATGTAAACTAAAAAAATTTGAGATGTCCCTGATGTGTTCACTAGATGTAACATGACTCTCACCATTGAATGTAGGCACACTCTTTATGGCACTGGTAGGAATGCCATCATAGGCTTGAAGGTGGATTGGATTTTTAATATTAAAGGTAGGAAAGGCATTTTTCCTAGCCATTTTTATTCAATCTCTTCACTTCCTTAATTATAAAAATCCTCTTAATCTTCAAAGGGCTGGTTAGGATGAGGATATTGAACTTCAAGAGGAAGTTCAAGCTAAAGAGGTGGATTGATAGGATTGAGAAATCTACTAGATGGTGACATAGTAAGAACCATGAATTATGAGAGAAAACTTATGACAAAACACTAGCCTTAAATGAGATTATACCTTGAATGGAGTCACCAAATTCTAAGTATCACACCAATATGTAGGTGATGTTATCAAGACCAACATTCACCTTGATAAGTTGTCTTGAAGATAATTGATCCCACTAGGCATACCAGAACGTTTATCAATAAATATTGCACCCTACAAGAGGGTGTTAAAACCTCTTCAATATTTTGACAACTTGGTAATACTTATACGTATGTGGTTGTACCTATGGTGGAAGTAGACCTCTAGCTTTAAGGGGTAGCTCCTTGAATATGCTTTAAAGTACTTATCACCTAACCAACTAGTTACTTATGGGGAAAAGAGTTATAAATTACATGAATTTAAACTAATATAATGGGGTGATACACTATAAAGATTTACAAATTACCATCATACTTCTTTCACTAATAAATAAGGCATACAAACTAGCTTCCAAGTCCTAGAATACTCTAACATTAGTGTTTTAATATTGAGGTGAGATGCATGAAGGCTATCCAAGGTAAGTGAAACCATAGATTAGTTTAAAATAATAGGGGCTCATTGTATAATTAATAATAGATCCATACACTTAATCAACACTTCATATGACCTTCTCGAGTGAAGTCACTTGTATCAAACATGAAAGGATTGAGAGAAAGCACAGATAGATAGATATCTCTTAAATATTCACTATAAATCTATTCACCCACTTTAAAATATGAGATATGAACTCAAAATATATTTAATTTATTTTTATAGGGAAAATTACAATGCCAAAACTAGTAGGGATTCATGATATATGGTATGGTACTATCTTACAAGAGCCAAAATGGCTAATACTTATATAATTAGAGAGAGAAAGGAGAAGAGAATGAAGTCAAAGAGTCACTAGGAAATGTGTAATGCTGATAAAAAAGAGTTAAACATGCAATATAATGAAGTGTGATATATACCATGTAAGGTTTTATAGGACAAATGGCCCTCAAATACATGAAACTCTTGAAATGTGGCATAGGATTCCTTATTGCTTGCTCAAA
Organism: Torreya grandis; assembly: GCA_037957365.1. Lineage (NCBI taxonomy): Eukaryota > Viridiplantae > Streptophyta > Pinopsida > Cupressales > Taxaceae > Torreya > Torreya grandis. The sequence goes on from JARHVA010000230.1 coordinate 5,671,409, forward strand.
AAATTACCTTCATCATTTGTCCCTTTTGAAACATCCCATAACTGACTAGGGGAAGAATTTATTATTGAAATAAGGGGGAGGGGTTTTATACATTCTTCACCATGCATTTTTTGCATCCCTAATCATCATTATTCTTCTGGATATGAGTTATTACTGCTTGTAGTCCAAATAACTCCTCTTTCACTCACTCCTCACATTTGGACTCAAATTTGGCTTAAATTTTCCATTAAAATATGTATATAGGAGTGAATGAAACATGTAAATACCTCAAATATACTTATATTAATTAGGTATACCTTAAAAGGCCATCCAATTGAAGTTCTCACTCTCTCACTAGTTTGCTCACTATGCCATCCTAGACTAGTTAAAGTGAGAATACTTGTAAAATCACTTAATTTTTTTTTTCTGTAATTAATGGACACCAAGGGTTATCACAAGTCCCAATCCTTCTCCCAATGTTTATTGCACCTCTTGAAACCCTATTGTACCTACAAAACACCAAAAAATGTCAAATAAAGCTAATTTCCCCCTATTCGTACAAGTAGGACCACACTAAAGTTGATGTGGAAGAGATATAGAGAGTCCTTTGAAAATTAAAATCATATCCCAATACATTCCATGCCATATAGATGTATTTCCTTCCTTGTTTTTTCAATCATGTCACTATCTAGGGTTTTAGTCCATTTTGACCTCTAAAGATTGTTCATGAAGATGTGATGTTGAACATATGAACCAATAATAAAAAAATTCTTTCTTATAACACTCTTAAAATTTTCCAATCTCCTTTATCTCCGATGAAAATTATCCAAGTAGGTGTAAGCATTCAAAGTTGCCTATTCGAGCTCTTCTCTTCATTACCGTAGGCCAAATGTGATTTGAGCCAAGAAATGGCTTACCAATTATTTCCTTTGCATTCCATTATTATAAAAATACCTTATGAATCCATAAAAACATTCTCAAACTCATTATAATTTTCATCTAATAATGGAGATGGAATTGACCCCTCACTTAGGCTTTAGGCCTAAACCAGGCTTAATAGGCATGTCTACATCCTTAAAGGTCTAGACCATTCTGGCATGTTTTATCACATATGAATGGTTCCTCATGTTGTTATATATGTGACATATATCTCCACACATACTTGAAAGGTGTCACCAACCTTTATCTAATATTTTTATCCCCTTTCTTCAAAGCCTACATGTTTGCATCATAAGGGAGTTCCTTCTATCTAAGACAAAAAAGGGTAATTAACCTATTGACATAGACTAAATAATAATATGGTGGGATTATCAAAGTTATATAGACACTCTATGAATATTTTTATATATTTAATATGCCATTAAGACCTCCAATCCTTCAAAACCTTGAAGACAGACTGTGAGAAAGTAGACTATATATAGGGTCTTGAATATGGGCTATGGGTTGTCTTGTTAGAACATTTATTTGCATTATCTCCATATGGTAAGAGATTCATGAGACTATTAAAACTATAATGAAAGTACTTACAACTTACTTACCACTCCAACTTTACCAAACACCTCACAGATGCCTTACTTTTCAACTTGACTAGACTACTGACTATGTTTCATATTTGGAAGAGGCACCTATAAGTACATTTGCATAGTTTAGGCCTGAAAAATAATTTAAAATAAATTATTGAAGCTTTCCAAGGTCATTTTAAATAATATATGTCATTTCACCTCATGGTTATACTCTACTAGCATCAATAATACTATGTTTCTAACTCACTATCCATTACAATCAAATAAATTGACTATGCAGGGGTCCTGTAATGGACATTACCCTTGAAATATGTGTTATGTGATATATGATCTTTATAGATGTATTGGAATCATTTTTTAACTTGTATTTTTCCTCATCCATTAGGTTTTCATGCCTAGGTTTGTGTCATCAGATTATAGATACCTACAGTCAATTGTAGGTTGCCTTTTTGAACCATAGTACACATGTAGGTGTGTCCATTAGGCCAAAACCTAGTACTCAAACCTTTATTGATGACCTTTAGACTAAAAATGTGATCCTTAGATCAAAAATTACACACAACATGAAAACATGCTTCAATACTAAAACTTTGGATGTGAAAGCATTTGAGAGTTTGAAATACTGTAGAGATCACTAAATGAACACAATAAACAAAAGTCAATATTAGAGGCTTTCAAACACTTATTCCCCTAGTCACACACCCTCCTTGCTTTTCAAGGTTATGCCACTATAATATGGATACAAGATGGAATCATCAAAACTCACATAGGTTTCCTATGACCTCATCAAATGACAACCTTAAAACCACCTTGGGCTTTATTTTAGAACTTTTAGGGATTCTATCCCTAAAACATAGTCCTCTGAATTTAATGATTATTACTTTCCTTGCTATTCCAATGATCTAAACATGACTGTCATGTTATCATCTAACTACACAAAACTCATGAAACTTTCAACGCATGCCAAACTCCTTTGTGAAACACCTTTGGGTTTTTGTGTGTGCTACTTGTAGGTGGGCCTTGCAATATACAGTCAGTGTATATAAACATGAGAAATTATACATGAAGTATGGAATTTAACTTGGTTGTAACCTTCAAAAGGGTACTAAAATTTATATTATCCTCTTTGAAAAGGTTTACAACATTTAAAATGTTCCTTCCAATGTGTTTATTCTTGATGACACCTTTAGATGCACTTCATAGCTATGAATAAGGCATCAAAAGTAAGGTATGAACAATTACATGTTATCTAGGTCTATAACATATCTTGGATCCTAAATCAACCACCAAGTGGATTTTTTTCACCATGAATCACTTTAAACAAGTTCAAATACTCCCACCTTGTGTAATATTCTCTTATAGGTACCTATATGTGCAGATTAGTAGTATAAAACTATGTATGGAGGAGGAAAAGTTGCTAAAACTATTCATGTATCATTTGGAGAGATAAAATTGATTAAACATGTAAAAATAGTGTGTTCAACACCTTAAAACCATCATTTCATCTCCATGAACATGTTCAAGACCTTAGACTCCACACTCAGTTGACTGTGTATGATAGTCATGGATAAGATTGATTGTGTATCACTTATAAATGAAAATCTATGGATGATTACTTTGGATAATGAGCTTGAAATGGGAGGGGAAAAATATGACATTTGAATAATGAATAATAACCTATCACCATCCTTTGAAACTACTACCAAGACATGAAAACTATGAAAGTGGTGAAAAACTACCTACAACTTCAGCAAGGTACTCCTATCTGCATCCTAAGATGTTTTTCCTAACAAAAAACTTTAAAACATGAAACCAAGAATGGGATACATGAGATGAGGTATTAAAAATTCTTTGTAATCAAATTTACTAGTTGAGTTGTATGGACCAACTCAAATAAGACCAAAACTTGTAGGGTGTGAGAAACATCAAGTAGAAAAACATAGTCAACTTGTTGAGAATGATTCATAAGGAATAGGTAGTAATTATCTCCAATAAAAACATTAATGTGAATCTTAATGAGTGTAATATCATACCCCAAATTCATTTTACCTATAACTTCTTCTATTAGCTATACTAAGGAGAAACTTGGTGACTAGTTATGCATGTCTAGAAGGGCGATGGATAAAAATGGTTTTTGACCATTTTTATCACTTAGAAATTTAATCAAACATTGAGATGAGTTTAGGAAAGATTAAGATCCAATAAATAATCTTTCCACATGTGTGACCTTCCTTTAGAGGCTGTACAACTTCCAAAATAACACAAACTACCACCTTTCTTCTTGTTTCATCAAGGTACCTACAAGTTTCAATTAGGGACTGACATTTATGACATGTACCTAAACCATACACACTAAGGAATAATTTATAACACTTTTCCTACTTATAAAATTTTACCACATTCATTTAATGCTCTAAAATGACCCCTAAATGACATCAAATGATAGAAGGACTAAACTAGACCATGATCAAGGCTAGAAAAATATTAAATGAAATCAAATGAACCATAACACACCCTATGATATTATACTATAAACCTATATCATGTTTTTTGCTATAATGTGTTGAATCATTTTGATTTATGGTCAAAATGGCCAATAATCCTCGAGTGTAGTGCTACACTGAGATGTGTCTATCTAGGTGCTGATGTAAACTTTATTTTTGGTGGTATAAACATGCCTTTTCTGATCTTATGGTTCTCTCAACCTCAACAAAGATACATAGACATATAGCATGTACAAATTAAAGTCCCCACTTGACTTGTTTGATTGGATATTAAGAGGTGAGAGCATCTTATTACCCAAAAATAACTTCTATCACCAAGAAAAATGGACCGAAAAAATATAATGAATCTTTCTTACATAATGACATTGAACACCTTATTAAAATGTGGTTCTAGGACCTTCCATGACCTAATTCAATGAAAGTAAAAAACTTCTAAGGTGTTGGTAGGTGAGGATCCTAGCTTCTTACTCCTAACTAGTTATCAAGGCATGAGGGTAGTCCTAGCCAACTCATTGGTCAGAGAGTTTATGAATAAAAACTCGTTGGTCTCACCATCTTGATCGAAGGGACAAAAACATTCATGAAGTATATTAGTAGGGTGAAAATTTGTTAATTATAGAGTGATATCAATAGATGGGGTGTTATATCACTAATGAATGTTATCACTATAACTCCATGACCAATACCATCTACTTTTGATGGTTCATTTAAGGTCTGAACCAATTTTTTTTATGTCTCAAGATCAAGGGGGAAGATGTAGTGCACTATAATACATACCCAATTAGGTTCCTTATAGGATTCCTATACTTATATGTGATATATATCGCATATATACTACATATTGAGTAAGGACATCTAAAGGTATCCCCTATTTCATAATACTTATTGGGAAATACTTCTTTAGGGTGAAGTTATTCACCAGGTTCCCATTGCTCATGCATGGAGAACCTGTTCTGATTATTGTGGGAGTACCTACTCATGGGTACTCAACCTTAATTGGTTTATGTGTTACAAACTCATACACATATCTATTATGGGGGATATATATTAATGCTCCAACCTTATGGGATCATGATTAAATTAGTTATTCTCTCATTTGAGTCAAGTAAAACTCACTTCACAAGGATTAGATGATATGCATAGCCTCATGTAACACCTTATACTATTTATCTTGGTTATAATGGTTGGTTCATGAGTGTGGATCAGTTTGCACTATGCTCACATGTTTTTCAAACTAGGGCATAGAGTCAACCATCAATTCTTTAAGGATTTATGCACACATCATGCCTTCCTAGCCATCTTCCCTAGCTTACTTCATCTCATAATATTCACATAGAGGTTAGGACACTTATTGAACTTATGCCATTTTTGTTAATAGGAGTAAAAAGGAGAAATGGGGAAATTATGCTAGAGATGATCCATCAATCTACACTTTTAAAATGAGAACATACTGGGTCATTATCCTCATCAATCTTATGCCTAGATGACTCTTCTAGGTAGCTTCCTCTTGGTGATCCATGACCTTAATCCTTCTCCTTGGCATTGTCCATCATAATTTGGACTCCTAGTCACATCACTAGACTTATGCTCATGGACACATGAGTAGTTATGTAATCTATTCCTATTTGATCCACCATACCATCCTCTATGTTAACAATCTACATGGTTAAAACTTATTTCAAATGCTACTTCATCATTAAAATTTACATTTCCAAGCCCAATCAAGCTTCTTCATCCATTCAATGTGTGACTTCAACTTTAAGTGTAGTTTTTAGTTCCTACTAGGGCTAAAAGAACTCAATCATGGATAAAGTGCATCGAATGAGGGGTAACAATATATTAATAAACCATTGAACATGCTCAAGTGGCTTGAGGTTATACAAGAGCTTCAATACCAAGGTATTAAACCTTAAATAATAGGCATGTATAATCTCCAAATCCTCTTTATTAATGTCCATTAATGCATTAACATCTTGATGCTCCACCTTTATGACATAAAACTCCCTTAGAAATGTGGTCTTAAGGAGGGAAAAGTTTGATATTATCATTTTGGATCAACATTTTGGTACCAAGTTTGTGCTCTCCCTCAGAAAGTGGTAGTAAACTAATACACATTCTACTTTGACTGGACAATCCCTTGAGATCTCCAAATGAGCTCACACCTATGAACATGGTCTGAAGTATATTTTATCCCATAATATTATAAAAGGTTTAGATCCAAGGCATAAAAAATATTTGAGACTAACATGATCATGGTCTACATTAGGAGGGTGTTTTTTACCATGATGGTCCCTCATAAAATAATAGATCCTATCTTGAGCCTCTTTAGATAATGTAACATTTATACCAATTATGTTACTTCTAGTTTGAGTAGAGGGTCATGAAACACTTGCTCAAGATGAGTCCCCAATTTTAACTCTTCATCCTCCACTTTTGGTGCATCTTAAAATATGTCCTTTGATTTTAATAGGGTCATATGGGCTTGTGTGCTAGGATCAAAGACATAGGTGCCACTCCACTAGACTCTTGGAACTTAGCATCAATTTAACTCTTCCTAAAACCTTCTCCAAATCCATGGCATGTTTGATCCTTTCCTCAAAACATATTATCTCTATTCAAGAGTTGACCTCATGCCCTTCAATTCCTCTAAGGTTCCTCATGATATTTATAAAGGTGTACTCTTCCCTTCTCCTAGGGTCCTACTCAACCATTATCATCTATTGATTCCTATCCTATCTATGCCCTCTTAGTTCTCACCTATTTGGTACTTCCATGTTAAATGATGATCTAATCAATTAATAACTCATACGTGCATAAGTCTGATTGATGATTATCAAACATGTCACATGCCCTTCTACCTATTATAAATTTGGCCTCCCAAGTCCAAATACCAAACCCCATAACTAAAAATTTTTCATGGAGACCACCTAATCCTACACATGGTGATCTCCTAAGTGATGATGTATCCTAAATTACTTCTTGAAGTCATTCAACACTATTGAAGGTTTTATATAGTTTATTTGTGATCATCATATCTCCTAAATGTCTTAGGTCCTTAGGTTATGTGCTAAATCATCATGATGGTATTTGAGTGAGAAAGGGAGTGTTAATATGTCTTGTAAGGTCCAAAGAATGGTTTTAACCCTATTTGATAATAATAAAGATCTTTTGATAAAATTAAGGTAATTTGGACATTTCAAGGTTATTGGTTCTTATGGTAAATGGGACTATTTCAAGCTATGATTTATGATATATAATTACTAATAAATGTGAATGGTTTCTAAGCTCCTTTTGGTTCATGATGTAAATCCTACTAGTGTGTGTCAATCCCATTTTCCATGGCCTTTCTATTTATGTTTGTCACAAAGCCTCATTATCCCTTTGAAGACTCTTAAATGCCTCATATGAGTCACTATGATTTATAAAACCTTCAGAAAATATAAATATTTTAATGTTTCAATATTCAAAATGGTATTGAAAAGGTCTTATTCTCATTATATGTTAATGGTCAGGCATTTCATATCCTTAAAAGTCCTTTAAAAAACTCATATTCACTTCCCACTAGCCGAGTTGACCCCACACATGCTAAAATGTGTCTCTCTAGATTCCCCTACCATATCTCATATTTTAATACGTTATTTATCTCATGTTTTCCATCTCTTCATCATTCAATGGTAAATCAAAGTCAGAAATATAGATAAAATGTAGGAAAAAGGGTATTTTCAAGTGTTTCTTGTAAGTTGTATGGACTTGTCTGATCAGGTCCATATGAAAGGAGATAAAATGTTTTAGGTGGGATTATTTTAGGTGTATAAAATAATTTTCATGGTATAAAGATTCAATAAAAGATTAAAATTGACCCTCTTACTGCATCGAGCTCTTTTGCAACTTGGTAGAACCCTTCAGGTTTATGGATGGTACAAACATGAGAGAAAAGATGAAGTTCTAAAATTTTGGGTAGAGGAGGGGACCTTATATATATTACATATTTGGTAATTTTTTATTATATTAACTCCCTCTCCCTTTAATAACAATTATTAACAATGTAGGGCACTTATAATGTCTTCTCCATTCAAGTAGGGTGCTAGTTTTCTAAGTTTTCTCCTTTCTTGAGCATGGTGAGAGATAAATGGAAGATTAGATATATTTTAAGGATTTCAAATCAACTTACCACACCATTATACAACCTAATTTCACATGTGTGGGTTATGGGAGCAAGTAATACTTCATATTTTGTTCATTTTTGTAGACTGCAAACAAATGTATCTATGTTGCAAGGCATTCAAAGCATAAATATAGAAGAAATGGATGTCTTAACATATTTACTATTCCCTTAAAATAATTTCAAATATCATATATATTATATAATTAGCTAGGTAAAATCAAAGGACTCTTTCAAGTCATGTTCCAAAGTGATTATCATAAGTACATTGTGTGACCTCCTAACAAGCATAAGCCTGTGTCACTATAGTGGTTGTGAAGGGTTCCAGTTCAATAAAAAATAGACATAAGATACTTCATGTTTTCATATTAATTATTTTATTATCCTCAAGGCCCCTCACTCCCCTATGTCTAAGCATTCTCAATTTTAAGCCTTGAAATGTAAAATCCCCATAGTCATATAATGCTTATTGTGTAAGGCTAAGAAGATGAGACTCCACTATTGAATTGAAGTATGTAAGGTTGAGAGACCCTAGTAAGGAGTAATGAGGACCTATAATAGGTATGGGAGAGGAGATAGGGTTAGATAGATTGTAAGTGCATCAAGTTCACTTCAAGGGCAAGTAAGCTTAATCAAAACTCCTTTGAGCGCACTCAAGAAAATAATTATAGACCTAAGATATTTTTCATAAAAGGTGACATGAGGATATAAGATTTTTAAAAGACCTTGAATATAGGTGATATACATATTATTGATGATATTATTCTAATAATGGAAATAAGGTTCTATTAAAATTAAAAGATTCACACACATAGTCAGAGTCTTAAGAAGGTAAGACTAGTCATAAAACTTGATGGTGCATACACATGGTTATAGTGGTGAGACAGGAGAAATGATGATGGTAAGAGGTTTAGGGAAGATTAAATAGGTCAAAAAAGAAACATAGACCTTTATTTCATTCCCCCTTTCAAATAATCATCAAATCACTCCTCAAATGAGATATACATAGTTAACATACCTACAATAAATACCTATAGGCTTGACTGTAGAGGGAAGGCACTTTTGAACAATAAATATATTTTGAAGATGTATTGAAGAGTGAGAGGAAAAAACATTTATAAATCCACAAGGAGAAGGTGAATAATAAGAGGGTAAATTTTTTCATGAAGGTAAGACTTATTTAATCACACCCACGCAGTCAAATGGTAGGGTCATCAACATTAGGTAATGTCTTAGCATCTTAGTGTGAAATGAAATAGAACAAGATTGGTGAAGAGAGTGCATATTTGGAAACACATGAGTAGGAGGTCAGAAGGTATGATAGTTATTCCTAGTGAAAAGAGCCTCAAGTTGATAAAATAACCTAATGACTTAACTAGGCCAAATAGGCCTAAGGTTGATACACATAGGCCCAGGCAGAGCTCACTATCTTTTATAGGTAGGGTTATTGACAAGAGGAATGAGAAGAGGACATAAAATTTATAAATACAATATTAGAGCATTATTTCACCCCCAAACATCAGACACACAACCACACAAACCTTATCCCTTTAACATAGTTATAATCCAAAGATCACTACCTACATTAGACACCTATAGGCAAATCCTTTAATAAGGGAAAGTGAACATTAAATATTGCATAGAAATGAATATTGAATGATTGGACACAAAGATGTAATTAATTTATGAATGATTCTTAGTCTCTTCATTGAACTAATTAACCATTAAGGCAAACAAAGCCTAATGTATGCCTAAACAAGCCTGTACATGTAGGTTGGAGATATAGGCATACTATGTAGCTATTAAGGGGTTGATAAAAATTGACCAAGTGAGAAGGGTGTATAAATGGCATTAAATTCATAATAACCTCTGGTTGGTGATTACTTAATGGCCTTTTAGGCCTGTTAGACCTAAAACTAATAAGAATAGACCTATACATATCAATTAGGGGCTTGTGCATAATTTTAAGGTCATCCTAATATTGAAGACACCAGAGGGGAAAGGTGAGAAAGTCAAAAAATTCCATGAGGATAGGAAACTCATATAACATAGGAAAATCACAAAAATCAGTCACTAAGGGTTCAATAAACATGATTGCTTGTAAACCCTAGGAAAGAGATAAAGGAATGTAGACAACAAAATTAGAATAAGGGATTAGTAACATGGGTGTTTCCAATACTAAAAAAATGTTTTAAGAATGTATAACTCCATCAACATTTCAGCAAGGGGAAGCTAAAACCCACTCAAGTCTAAAATATTCAAATTGATAGTAAATAGTGAGACCTACAGGGAGTCTCATGTGATAATGAACACATGGTTAAATTTTAAGCATTTGAGGGTAGTTGTATAAGGTTATAAACAAGTTAAAAATGAGGTATTATGATGGTTTAAAGCTTAAATCACCTATGGGTACCTCAGAGTCATGAGACTCAATTCAACCCTTTTAGGCCTAAGAGCCATTCTTAAGGCCTAGAAACCCCACATTATAGTGAGACATGCCCAAACTTTCTCCAAGTAGAGATAGGAATTAGAAAAGGTGTATAAGGATGGTATAGGTGCTAACAAAGTTATTTTAGATAGTGGATGCAACCAAATGATCATATGGGCCTAAAGAATCTCTTCAAGTCACATAGCCCTTAACAGTCACTTTGATCCATCATTTCAAATGCTTAGATCTTGAATAACATAAGGACTTGGGGAAAATTATCTTATCAAGATTTGGGAACCCCTATGTACTTAAAATCCATGGAGGATAGATTTGGTTTTAGGGGCCCACTTTTATGAATCATTGCTAATATTATGGATAGGTCTGGAAGGCTTGTATAGAGCTCATAGTTCACCATATTCTGCTTGTATCTCCATACAAAATCTACATGGGAACCAAAAATTTTTATGAGTTTTATGGGGGTCTATAAAATAAACATTTATTACCATAAGTTTTGGATTGGAGGTCTCATCTTTATGAACCATCATTAAGATGGTAGACCTCCAAAACCTTGCTTAAACCCTAAGGTAGACCTGATTTGGAAAAGTGAATATTTTTGAGCTCAAAAACTCATGAATGACCTAATAAACACTTGAAACACTTGGTACACTCAAAGGAGACTCTACCCATAGTTCTAGTCCGTATAGACACTATACAAAATTGTCAAAAAAGGGAACTTTTAAAAGCTTTTATGAAATTTTCAAGGTATAGAACTATTTTTAAAGATGAAAATCATTGGAGGTGGAGGTTTGAAACTTGTTTCATATTATCAAGACACCATATATCCAATAATCTACCTACAAATGCCTCTGTAACTCTCATCTAAATAGCCAGTCTGTAGATGCTAAAAGTAAGTGGCCTGATCACCTAGTTTGGTAAGATTACAGGTGTAAACTAATAAAAAAGGATTATGTCATGATATGAGAGTTTTATTCAAGCCTAAAAATAATTTATCCACCTATCCTAGTTTTATTTTGTAGGTTTCATATACATCAAATGCAAATAGTTAGGTAACTAGGCCTAATTGGCCTAGTAGACCTACTTGGTCAACAAGGAGCTATCAAAGTTGGCATAGAGGGATGATGAAGTGATTCAACACAAATTAATTAAACCATATAAATTATACAAGTGCACATTTCATGGTCATAATGGATAAATAATTTAGTTTATTAACTTGGTCACTATGCTCAAAAGAAGGATTGGCTATTATATGATTTATGATGGCTTATTTACATCTCATTAATGTTGTAACTTATATAAAGATGAGGTATTTAAAAAAATATGGGTGTATCCATGCTTTAAGAGAAGTTTAACAAGTCAACCACATCCTTCATTACCCCACCTCAATGCCTAAGGGCTACTTGAAGAGCATCAACGCATGGAGAGAGAGAGAGTTGAAAGAGGACTGTATAACTGATTGTAACTATAATTTGAGTTGACTATGGTCATTAAATAATTTTTATCTCTCATTCACACCATTATCCCCATTTTATCTCCTCATTCTACTATATATTCAAGCCTTAAGGCTTTGGTTTATATCCCTAACTTGTGTACGAGGAAACTTTGCCTGGTTTTATACTTGTAAACCTATTAGACTGATGAATAGAATATTGCATCTTCTTCATGATTAGTATCTAGTGTGTACATGTTTGTTTTAATATGCACAAGTGGTGAAATATTCCCATTTTAGGTCCAAGTCTCTCCTAGGTGCTAACAGGTTTTCTATGTAGGTCATCTAGGTGTTATAATGTTGATGGCTGAGTTTGAAGTGGAAGTCTAACTATAAGTGCCTTGAACCAAGACTTCATATCATTACAATAATTCTCTATTCACTCAAACCAAAATTTATATGAAACCTTATTTCCTAAAAACCATTGGAGATAGTGATTTAGTTATATGCATTATTCATTAGTGTTGATATGAGTCCAATTTGAGTGGATAAGCAATATTAGTATATCACCACCCCTTAGATTAGGATTATTTTATTCACTCTCTATCCTTTTTCATCCCTAATATATTTTGTCTTAGTGAATTGATCCAGATAAATGCACCACGAGAGCTAGCCCCATAATCTAGAGGTTTGGTCTAATGATAAGGTCACCCACAACCTTTAGGCCATTCCCATGTTAGTCCAAATTTGAAGTATAATTGAAAAGTATCCTTAAAAGGGTGAAAATTGGGTTTCCAACACCACCATAAAAAAAAAGACAACCCTATCTATTAATGGAACCAAAAATGTTGGCTAGTCTAGTCAACAAAGGGCCAAGGCATCGTGTGAGTCTAGATAGACACAAATTGGGATAGTTCTCATACTAGCATATCATGTATGGAGAAAAAACCTTATGAGATCACCCAAGTTGTGAAATAATAGAGGATATAGGTTGGGTCATGTTAGTTGTGTGTGATAAGAGAGCAATCTCTAGGAGGTGCAAGAGATGACGATAACCAAATAACTTGAGGAACACACCCACAAATGCTATCATATAACCATACAATATACAATTTTTTAATATATATATTTTAATTAAATCCACTCTCTATTACATATAATTGAATGTATTTTTACACTCAACACATGTAGTGGCCTCAATTTACTATATGAAGCTCACTCACAACTCTTATCTCTCCTTACTACAATATAATAGTAGTGCTCTACCCTACTAGTATATATTGTGTCTTGTTGCTTCTCACTCTCTACTATCCTCAAATATTGTTCTCTCTCCTTATAGCTAATAGATACTCTCATTATTATCAACTTTGATTATTTATCTGAAATATTGATTTCTAGTGGCTCTCTCTGTCTTCCTCCTCCTCCTTAATATTTTCCCACCTAAGCTCATATTTGAATTTCCATCTTATACCAGGGCCAAATATAACACCATTTACCATTGTAACATCATAACTCTATGTCATGATATATAACTATCCAATCCACCTATTACTTTCCCTTATAATCTTCTCTACAATTCCTAGGTCCATGTGGCTACTTTTCCATGAGTACTACCACTTTGTCATGTAACACACATCAACACAATCCTAAAAACTAACAATTAATTTATTGTCAACTATTTATAAGGCACATGCATAATTTTTGAGGTTTATATTATTCGTGCCTCTCAGATAGTGGAAATAAATTCACCTGAATCATGTAAGCGCATGCTTGTATGGTACTTAGATTATTTTAGGGGTCAACAACACTCAATGGAAAAACATAGAAATATATAACCTAAAAAGTGTAATAAGATGTCATTAGCATGGGAATGTACCCAAAGTGGAAAGTTTTCTCATGGGTTTGATGAATGTTATCATATATTCATCCCTGTCTCATATAGAGAACTATATATCTCACATATAGATTATGTATACTATGAAAATCTTGTGCATAAAAAATGGATATGTAACTCACCCTGTATTTTAAAAATGATATTAAATAATTATGTGTACTATTAAAGTAAGTCATGTAGAGGTCTTGGTTTTTTACTTTTGAATATTTGGATTTTTACACTTTTTTGAATATTGATATAAATAAGCACTCAATAAATGAAGTAAGGCTAGGGAAAAAGGTTGTGAATATATAAGAATATGATGGATATGATTAATCAATAGCATATGTCAACACATTATGTGGATCAAGTATAGTAGTAAATTAGTATAAATAAGGAAAATGATATGCCTATGATATATGGTAAAGTCATGTATTAAAGGAGTATGCAAAATAATTTAGAACAAGTGCATTACCCTAGTGGGAAATATTTAGTTGTGTGTAAGAATTTTTTATGGATTATATAGCACCTTAGTATTGTACAATTGGAAAATTTAGACCTTGGTTATTCCTCTAAATTTTGGACCTTTTTTAATACTTTTTCAAGTCTCACCTATGTGTTGAGGTATTTTAAATGATGTCTCCAAGGTATCTAAGAGTGTTCATGAGGTGTCAAGTATGATATTAGGTCAATGACAAAGTGTGCCTTAGTGATCATGCGTGGATCTTGCAGTGTTTTCTTAGTTAGTCAAGATGATGGATGTTGATGATGTGTTGACCATGTTTGAGGGGTCATATGGGGTTTAAGGAGTGCTTGGTGTACTTTTGGAAGTGAAAGGAATCCATTTGAGTAGTATTGTGAAGGTCTAGGATATCCTAATCATCTTGGTAGAGTTTTTTGACTAAGTAGATTGATGACATAAACATTCAAACATGTGAAGGTGTCATAAGAAAGTGGTCACATGGGCCTATTTAGTTTTATTCATATAAAATGTGTTTAAAATCTCATACCTTGACATGATTTATATCAAAATTTATGATAGTGCAAAGTTTCTCTCCCAAGATAATTTCATCATTTTCCATAGTCAAATTTGCATTTTTTAGTGACCATTGGAATTTAAATATTTGAATTTACAAAGGAAAACTAGTTTTTAATGTTTTGCCTATAAATTTTGATGATGGATGTATTTTATGATGGAGTAAAAATAAAAGTGGTAGATAACTTCAAGGGAAATCTATAAAAATTAATTTGTAGATTTGACTGGTCGTACAATTGCATTTACTGTAGTTTAAAGTTGACTAAGGGTTTGATTTTATTCTACAAGTGACTCGAGAAGGATGTTTGAGTTTTTATTGATGGTGTTTGGATGTTTAATAGTGAATTATCTATTTGATAATGTTTTATACTCCATTAGGATCATCTATATGGATTTTAGAGGTTTGACCAATCTAGATTCAATTGAACCATTGCTTAGAAGTTGAATATTTTTTTGTTCATGATGTTTTCATGTAAATGGCAAATGATTGATAGGTTTTGCATATGAAGAGTTGTGTAGTGATTAATTTAATCACTTTAGGACGTTTTATGGGTCATGTGGCATTAACTTATGTGATTTGAAGTGGTCTTGTGTTTTTATTTTTTCTTGGTAAAGTGTTAAAAGGATGAATAGGTCCTCATGGACCTAAAAGGGCTACTTAGGCCTATTTGAAAGGTGTTGTTTCTTAAGGGTGATCTATCAAAGATATGGTCAAACTATGAAGGTGGTTTTGATATTTTTTCTAAGTGGGATATAAGCCTTAAGGGTTAAGGAATGTCTTGTGGCTGACCAATAAGGTGGTAATCATGTAGACTCTATAAAGAAAAAAATCAAAGATGAAGGTTTCTAGAGTGAATGTGTGAAGAAAATAGATGTGTGAGTAAGATTGGTGGATGGATTGAAGAGTATAGTAGTGTGAGGGATATGTATGTGACCTAGTGGTCATATTTATGATTTCGTAACATTATTTTATAGGGTTAGTGATTAAGGATGAGTGAAAATGTGTAGAGTGATCCAAAAGGTTATTTTAGATGCATTGATTATGTGTGAAGGGTTGAAGAGAGTTGTTATTTACTATTTATCCATTATATTGAAAGGCAATCAAAGTTATAGAGGTGTTGATATCAAAAGGTGTTGTGTGGGTGCTCAACATCTAGGGTAAGTGGATACTTGTCCATGATTAGGGGTTAGTGCTCCTTATGAAGTGGGTGTTTCACTAAAGTCTCTTATTTGTGATCTCTTATAGGACTTTAATCCATGTGTTTTTAGGATTAAGAGTGGATTTTATCCCCCATGAGGGTTTTCCACATAATTCATGTGTTATGTGTTTTGATATTGCATGTTTTTATTTGTTCATTGAAATGAATGGTTTATATGCTTCATGAATGATTATGTTGAATGGTTAAGAATTTGAAGGATTTGAATTGAATTTGATTTTATTGCATCATTGATTCACCCCCCTCTTGGTTATTGTACCTCTATCAATTAGTATTAGAGACACACCTTCTTTATAAGTTTAACTAATTGAAGGTGATCAAAGGTACATTGGGTAGTCATAAAATGCAAGGTGATTTATCTACTAAGAAAGAACCACTATTAAATGGATCAAACTATGATTTTTGGATTGTAAGGATGAAGACCTACATCATGTCTCTATGTTTTAACATTTGATAATCTATTATGGATGGGTATTCTACACTCCCTACTCCTCCAACTAATGTAGCTAACAAGAGGTTGACTAAGAATAAGTATAAAGCTATGAATGTTATCATTTGTGGCCTATTAGAGGTTGAGTTTACCAAGGTAATCCATAGAAAGTTTGCCAAGTAAATCTAGGAAAAATAGCAAATCACCTATAAAGGGGATTTAAAGGTTAAGTTGGATAAATTAAAAACCTACCAAAAGCAATTTGAGGGCCTAAAAATGAAGGAAGAAGATCCTATGACATCTTATCTTCTAAGGGTTGATGAGGTGGTGAACATGATCAGAGGTCTTAGAGAGGAGATTGAAGAATCTACTGTAGTACAAAAAGTATTAAGGTCTCTCGCCCTTAAGTTTGATTCAAAAAAAATTTCTATAAAAGAATGTCATGATCTCACCAAGATGAATATGGATGAATTGCATGACATTATTAATGCCTATGAGATGAAAGTCAATGAGGAAAAACCACCAAAGAAGGAAGTACCCTTCAAGGTGATCAAGGAGATAAAAGGAAAGAAGAGCATGTTAAGTCTTGAAGACTTTGATCTTAATGAAGATCAACTTGAAGCCATGATTGCAACAAAATTAAATGTAGGATCAGATAAATATGAATGGGAGATTCCTTTTAAATGTTTTTCATGTGGTAAAGTTGGTCATTTTATAGCTAAGTACCTAGATAGAGGCAAGTCTAAATATAAAGAAGGTCATAAAGAATCTCATGAGGATGAACACAAGAAATTTGAGGCTCCTAGCAAGTACAAAAAGTTATTCAATAGGAGAAATGGAAAGGAGTCATACAAAGGAAGTAAGAGTCACTACCATGAAGAAGACAATAACTCATTTGTTGAATAAGAAGGAAATGCATCGGACAATGATGATTCATCTCATGATGAGAATAATGAGACACTATTCATATATCTTGAGGATGATGAAGGTGAATGTTCTTTAGGTAGAGATATCTTTGGTGGAGATAGCTCAGAGGAAGAAGATGATCAAATCACTCTTGAAGATAAATATCTAAATACCTTGGAAGAGTTGAAGGTTATACAAGGTAAGAACAAAAATTAAGAATCCTTTATCAATATCTCTAAGGAAAAAAATAGATTATTTGAATAAAGGTTAAGCAATGAATTTAAAGAGCATGATGAGATCACTCAACATCTTGAAACTTAGGTTTATACCCTTGATGAAGAGGTAAAGATTAAGGATGAAGAATGTGTCAAATATAAATCAGATATGGAGTCTTTATAGATGAAACTAGATCAAGCTATGAGCAAGCTTGAAACATATCAAAAATTTGAGAAAAGTATAGTTGATCTTAATGACCTATTGAGTAGTCAAAATGTCAGAAATGACAAGTCAGACCTAGGGTTCCATGAAGATGTTTTAAAGGATAAGAAGATTAAGAAGATAGTAATGATAGATCAAAAGACTAATCATGTTAAAGAGAGTGCTAGTAAAGACAAGAAGAATGCAAATATGAATAATAAGGACAACTTCAAAATCTATAAAATTTCAAATAAAATCAAGCAACCCAATGTAATAAGGTATGATAACTCCTTCATTGGTTACTATTATTCCTATCATCAGTTTGGTTATACAATCATTGATTGTAAAAAAAAAATCTCATAGTAAGATATTTGCATGGAATTATGAGTAATATAATGACAATAATGAATAATATCATCACTCAAGATAGTCAATCGATCCATAAAGAAAGGACATCTTGTGTTACAAGTGTTAAGGGATTGGTCATATTCCAAGGTCTTGTAATGCATTCATCAAGAAATCAAATAATCAGGTGCATGAATGGGATAATGAAACTTCAGTGAGTCATCATGTAGCCCATACACAAGGTATGTACAATCAAATAAATTTCATTTATTTAAAATGTAAATAGAGGGGTCACATAACAAGGTTCTATAGGAATGGTAAGAAATCTACTTCAAAGAATGTGAATCCTAACATGAAGAAAATGAGCCATAATGAATGGAGACCCAAGAGGTGAATGAAAAAAAAGTTTAAAATGGATTGTTTGTCATGAAAATATAGGGTACAAGTTCAAGTGTCAAAGATCAAGTCTTATCTACCCAATTAGACAAATTAATCACTCAAGATTCCATGTTTGAAGGAAAGAATGAAGTTAAGGACTCATTCAAAGTCAATTTGATGATGAGGCAGGCTTACAAACCAAGTGAGAACATGGAGATGTGGGATTCTCATAAGTTTTGGGACATTTATTCTCTCTATGAAAAGTGGGTGTCTCTACCTATTATTTTTACGAGACATATTTCATATGTAGAAGCAAGTGTGTGTGCTCTAGGTGATGATAAGAGGCTATAATTAGTATAAAGGTACAAAGAGTTATTGATTGGTATTTAAGACCAATGCATATATGGTAGAAAATTAATGATATTATGTTTTTAAGCCTTTTATTGAACATATAAGGTCATTAGTTAAGGGGGATTAACAAGTTCATGAGTTTGATCTATAGGTTAGTGATGAAAAGCTTCAAGAAATCTATTCAGGGACATTGGTCCTAAAGGCAAGTTTTAGTCAATCTTTGAAGCTTGGTTTAGCTGGTCAAATTATGAATAATGAAGGTAAGATTGATTTGGAGTATAGAGAGAAATTTTAAAAGTGTATTCCATGGGCTAAAATTTTCTAAGTTGGTCAAAATAACCATTCATGACAATTTGTTCAGTTTGACCATTTTGCTCAGTGTTTACTGCCTAGTGAGAGCTCATCATGCAAACTTGGTGTTTTTGAGTTATATGAAGCTAATCAAGGGTTTATGAAATTTGGATTTTATGTGTCTAATTTTAAAAGGTGACTTAAAGGTGTGATATTGATCACATGATTAGTTGGTGTGTTGGCATAGTGACAGGGCTATACACAGGGTCTACATGCACAATCATGAGCTTTCAAGGTGTCAAATAGAGATTGGTGATGTTCAAGGTGAATTTATGGAATATAAATTTGTGTTCATCTCATAAAGATGTGCTCCAAGTTTTTTTAGGCTTTGAATGCCTCTTGAGGGCAAGTTGAATAATTTTGTTGGCTCTCGGGTATGACAGTCTCTACTTAAGGGCTAGTAGAACAAAACCACATTCATGGTTCTATGGGTTAAACAAGGAGTAAAACCTCAATAATTAGTCTAATTGTGTGTATTTATTAACTTTAGTTTTGAGAAATTTTTCAAGAGTTGACATTGATAGGAAGATGGTAAGTTGACCACATTTCTCTTTGATGCCCTTGTGTTTTAGCCTATATGGGTTAAAGGCATTCCCAAAGGAGTTAAGGTCTAAGTATGATTAATATATTGAAATGGATAAATGGGTGCTCAAAAATTACTTTAAAATCATCTTTAAGTATATGGTTTGTTCTATGGTTGAGCATTTGTGCAAATGGAGGGCTAATTAGCAGGTCAATTTGTGAAAGAGCTATGGTGTAAAGGAAGAGTTGGATGATGAAAATTGGCATCCATGAGGGGGAATATGATTATACATTAGATATGGAATTTAAATTTATGAAGGTATAGACAAAGAAAGTTATGGGCTCTATAAGGTTTAGGTAGGGCTATTAGGCCTTTAAACAAGGCTAGGTGATTCAAATGGACTTTTTGGTCATTTTATCCAAAATACCAAGGTATGATTATTATCATATGAGTTTTTCAATATATTTTGAGCATATTTAATATTTGAATAATGGCTTGAACATTTGTTGGTGATCATGGAGTTGGCTTGTGAGAGAAAATTTGAAGGCAACTATGATGTTTCATCATGGTTGGATATGGTCTAAAGGTGCTTAAGGGGTGCCTAAGTTTAGGTGACTTAGGGGGAGTTCCTATTAGTTTTATTAAGGTGTGATCACTCTTATTCATTTGATATTGTTCATTAATTCTTCATATAGCAGTGCATGATCAAAGAAGAGTGTTGTCAATGAGTAGGTTTGAGGTAGTCATGGTAAAAAATGGTATGCACAGTGATAGGGGGAGTTTATATCATCTCTTAGAGGAGGTAAATTCTTGATGTTTTACTTGAAAACATTTATAGGTTGTCAGGATCAACAAGTAAGCCCACTTTGTCATTGTTTCAAAGGGGGATAAAGTGTTTATAGAGGGAGAAAGAGTATATGCATAGCTTTGTGTTTGTGTTTACAAGTGTTGATATCAATGACAAAGGGGGATATTTTTGAGGTATTGTAAATCATGTCTCCAAGGTGGCCAATAGTGTTCATGAGGTGTCAAGTATGTTAGCACGTCAATGACAAAGTGTGCTTTAGTAATCATGCTTGAACCATGTAGTGTTTTCTTGGTTAGGAAATATGATGGATGTTGATGATGTTTTGAATATGTTTAAGGGGTAATACGGGGTGTAAGGATTCCTTGGTATACTTTTATAAGTGAAATGAATCCATTTGAGTAGTCTTGTGAAGGTCTAGGATATTCTAGTAATCTTGGTAGAGTTTATTGAGTAAGCAAATTGATGACATTAGCATTCACACATGTAAAGGTGTCAAAAGAAAGTGGTCACATAGATCTATCCAGTGTTATTATTATAACATGTGTTTAAAATTTTATACATTGACATCATGTATATACAAAGTTATGATAGTGCAAAGTTGCTCTCCCAGGTTGATTTCATCATTTTCCATAGTTAAATTTGCATTTTTTAGTGATTGTTAAAATTCAAATATTTAAATTTACAAAGGAAAAATAGTCTGTAATGTTTTACCTATGAATTTTGATGATAGATGTATTTGATGATTGATTAAAAATAAAAGTGGTATATAAATTTAAGGTCAATCTAGGAAAATTGATTTGGAGGTTTGACTAGTCATACAATTGAATTTATTGTGGTTCAAAGTTGATTGAGGGTTTGACTTTCTTTTGCAAGTGGCCTAAGAAGGATGTTTGAGTTTTTATTGATGGTGTTTGGATGTTTCATAGTAAATTATATATTAGATAATGTTTTATACTCCATGAGGATCATCTATATGGATTTTGGAGGTTTGAACAATCCATATTTAGTATGAAGCATTACTTGGAAGTTGACTATTTGTTCATTCTTGATGTTTTCATGTACAAGGCAAATGATTGACGGGTTTTGCATATACATAGGTGTATAGTGATGAATTTAATAACTTGAGTATATCTTAGGGATCATGTGGTGTGGAACTATGTGCTTTAAAGTGGTCTTGTGTTTCTATTTTTTCTTGATGAAGTGTTAAAAGGATGAACCATGGACATAAAAGGGCTACTTAGGCCTAATTAAAAGGTGTTACTACTTAAGGGTGATCTATCAAATCTATAGTCTAACTATGAAGGTAAGTGGGATAAAAGCCTTAAGGGTTAAGGAATGTCTTATGGATGACCAAGAAGGTGGTAATCATGTAGAGTCTATAAAGAACAAAATCAAAGATGAGGATTTCTAGAGTGAATGTGCAAATAAAAGAGAAGTGTGAGTAAGATTGGTGGATGGATTGAAGAGTATAGAAGTGTGAGGGATATGTGTGTGACCTAGTGGTCATATTTTTTATGGTTTAATAGTAATTTATAGGTTTGGTGATTAAGTATGAGAGAAAAGGTGTAGAGTGATCCAAAAGGTTATTTTGGATGCATTGCTTGTGTGTGAAGGCTTGAGAAAGTGTGAAGGGTTGAAGAGAGTTATTACTCATTATTTATCCATAATATTGAAAGGCAATCAGAGTTATAGAGGTGTTGATATCATAAGGTGTTGTGTGGGTGCTCAACATCTAGGGCAAGTGGGTGCTTGTCCATACTTAGGGGTTGGTACTCCTTGGGAAGTGGGTTCTTCACTAAAGTATCTTTTTTGTGATTTCTTATAGGACTATAGTCCATGTGTTTCTAGGATTGAGAATGGGTTTTATCCCCCATGAGGGTTTCCCACATAATTCATGTGTTATGTTATTTGATCTTGCATGTTTTTCATGAATGGTTTATATGCTTCATGAATGAGTATGTTGAATGGTTAAGAGTTTGAAGGATTGGAATTGAATTTGATTTTATTGCATCACTAATTCAACCCCCCTCTCAGTGATTGCACCTCTAACAATATGTTATATATATTTCCCTTTGGCCTATATCTCTTAGTCTAACTAGTCTTATGTTGATAACCTAGGCATTCTATCTTACCTAAAATACTTAAAATGTACTTATATTCCACTTCTACAAGTTCTAATCCTGTACCTACTTTCTTACTCTAGGACACTAATTTATAGGACATGCACTAGCATTGACATTAGTGTCTTAATCTGATGCAAATGTCCTGTGCCCTTAAGTCATCTATTTTTCAAATGAAACATATCCTAATGGTTTTCATAAGTGATTGAATGTGAGTTACTTATCCAAAGGGTTGATATAAATACAAGATCAACACTCATTCATTCCACACATAGAAAAGACCAAAAGAGACCAAGGTAACTTATCAAAAGCACTCTATGAGGCATTCAATTGAAAAAAAAATTCCATACTTCCATACCAATAATAGGAATAACACATATATAGGTATAAAGTAATAAAAGAGTATCCCAAAATATATATTTGACAAGTTACAATCTATGTCACTATTATACTTACTTTACATATATTACATGATTTACACATAAGCCAACACATAGGGGAGAACTGCATCAATCTAAGGCCCTCTTAATAATATTACTAATTTAGGTAGTGCTCACCGATAGAGGGATATTTGGGGTTAGCTCAACACCATGTTATCAATAACACATTTTCCCACAAATTTACCATGAAGATTAATAACTAGGGTTTTATACATTCATGAGGAATGATAGTCCATGACCCATATCTGAATACACCAAAGAGAAGGTGAAGAAAAAACCAAAAGCAACCAAATTTTTGAATCCTTTTATAGCATGTATTCTATATTGAACACTAACATTGAACCCATACAGTCGGGTCAAGACAACCATCCAAGGTTGACATTAGTGTCTAGAGCTCTAGAATCATTAGCTCCTAAATTTCAAGATTATTCCAGAATGATCTTCCAACCCACTTTCTACCTATTCTAGATACAACACTATGTTAGAATTATAACCAATTAAGTATATTACTTATTTGTCATTTCCATACATAGCTTAGTTATACTTTCTATATTTATCCTATTATCAACATAATAAATTCAGTATATGTTTATATCTGAGTTTGGCACTTAATTGGTCTATTGTAGATCTGATTATTGCCCTTTTGCATTATCATTTATATATTCTTAACCCTATATACTCCAAATTAGTACTCATAAATCCAATATAGGGTTAAACATTTGGTGAATGTAATATTTGAAAATTATTTCTACCTAAGCAACCCTATAAAATTCTTATTACCTGCTTTGTCCTAATATATATTTACTTCATATCTCTTATCATGGAAGATATTGATTACTTTGATGACTATGATTATGAAAATCTCTAATTTTATATCAAATAAGGGGTAAAAATAGATTACTCTTGTATCCTTCCAACCTTCTAAAACATCTAATCCTCAAATCCTTGAATGGTGGTAGATGATATCCCTTTAATTAGGTCTATGCTACCACATTTCAAAAGATCAGCTAAGACATATTAATGAAGATAAATAAACTTTATGAATACTTCATGTTGTCACATTGAAATACACTCTATCATGCACTGATAGATAATTCAACTAATTCAATGGAAACACTCCTAGGTTATGGGTGACCTATGATAGGAGTGAATCTATAGAGAAGGTTAATTCCTTTTCAATCATAGTGCACCTAATTTAGGATTAGGTTGTAGTCCTAAAAGCTACACTAATAAATCCTACCTAAGCTACACTAATACTATTATTCATGAAAATAAAGATAATGGAGATAAAACTTGAAATGGAAGTGATGCACCAAGATTAAGGATCTCCTCTACCTAATTGGAAAAACACAATAAGACTGATAAAGATTGAAATTCATCCTATATACTCTCTAAATTAAGATTCTCAAGCATAACTAGAGGGAATAACCAAAAAGTCTTGGATAAGACATAATTAGTGAACTTACACAACTAATCACCTGCATAACCAATTCTATCACAACATGTGACCTAGAAAAGACATGCCTATTTTCACCAAGGTGAAGGGAGATGGACATACACAAGGGATAACACTCTTTGCCACATGTATAGATCAATAAAACATTGAATCACATAAGATACAAGCTTAAAGAAGGTAAAAATTAGTCTTTACTAAATTCAAAGGCCTTAAGCCAACATTTAAGATTCTCAATAGAAGTATATTTTTGCTATACCTAGTAGAGGGATTCAAAATAAGGATTTTCCATCCTTTTTATAATAAATATGAGACAATAAAAGAGAATAAGTACTATTAGACTATATAAATTTAGTTTTTACATCATAACTCAGTCTATCCAAGAGAGAGAACAAGTGGAAATAGGAACATTCACCTCTCATCAATGCACTAGGCCTACAACTTTTATGGTCTCTCATGGAAGATGGGCAGAGGAGTGGAGAAGGCTTCATTTTTTCCACTTATATCCTTTGGAGTGATTAAACATGCATTATTTGGTTAACTAGATACTCCACTCTTGGAAAACATGACACTTCTTGTGCTAATGCTTTAACTCCCCCATTTTCATCTTTTATGTATGCTAAATGTTTTACTTGAGTAGGAGACCTCTTACTCTATTTAAAATCTTGAGGGTTGATTTTACTTAATTAACACCTCATGGATAGAGTTACATGTTTACAGGATTAGTTTTCAATGCTTTCATATCTTCATTAACTCTCTTTAAGACCACTCATATCATTTATTGGCATGAAGGAAGCTTGACTTGGTCCTTGGATTCCTATTCAATGTGTCTCCCATGATTGGGATTAGCCTTGGATCCTATGTGAGGAAGCTGGATCATCACCATTCTTGTCTACAAGAACTCCTTGAGAGGTCTAAGAACTTGCATCTTCATAATTCAAGCTCACTTTGTTTCATCTCCTTCCCTATAACCTTGCTTGAATCTCTATTTAACCTCATCAATTACCTTGAAAACTTGTAATTAGTCCTTTTCACCCATGATTTATTGAATTTTTTGGCCTTATATGTGGTTTTTAAGCTTTAACATCCTTACTCTCCACATTTATCTTCATATATTCCTTCAACACTTACCAAGACACCCTGAAACCTCTTCAAACTAATTAACTAGGCTTATAAGAGGGGTTCCGAAGTTAGAATCCTTCTATCATAGCATTATGTCCTTAATAACAAGATCTTACAACCTACAGCTTGAAGGTTTAAAGATTTTGTGTTCATGTCTTATCCCTTTAGGACCCTACAATCCTTCTCTTCAAGTGGTCTTCCATTTCACCAAGAGACCTTGAAATTCATTCAACCTTGTTTGCTAGGTTTGTAATCTAAGTCTTTCATAATGAGATTGTGTATTAGCTCATACCTTCCAAATATGGCCTATAACCTCATAATAACCTCTCACATAATCCCACTATCTTGTATGTAAGCTAAAGAGACTCAATTTTAAGTTTGAATCCTTGTATGTTGCTCACGAGAAGCTTTGAAGACCCTATTTATGGACTCCTTCATGGAGGTTTTAAATCTATAAGAACAATGTTGTAGATAAGAGGCCCTAAAATTTGATCTCAAACCTACAACATTTATTGAGAGATCATTAAACCCTCTTCTATGGAACATGAGGTCCATTTGGTATACATTAAAGATCAAACCAAACATGATATATGTTTTACCACTTTGTTTACAACTTGACTTCATGTTTCATAATTTATTTCCATTAATACTTTCAAACCCATTTATAATCTCTTGAATGATTTGTTAAGATTTTTTATTTATAACTTGGTCTTAATAATCACTTTCATGACCTTAAGATGACTTATTAGACCTTCAAACAAGATATTGCATTGACATCAACTTTAATGATTATAGGCATGAAATGAGACCTAACAAGGTTAATCAATACCTAAACAAGACCTTAAGACACATTTTTTGAATTAAGGGGTCATTTAATAATCCTAATACAAATCATGACTCTAAAAATGATTGTAAGACTCATTCAATGGAGAAAAATTACAATGCACCTTAATGACTTCTTCATACCTATTTTTGAACCAACCTAATCATCATGAAGGCCCTTGAAAAAACTGTACTCAATTGGTCTTGGCAAAAAATGAACCTCTCCAATCATGTCAAGTGTCAAGAGACCAAGGGTGGATAGAATATCCTTTGATATTTGTAAAAATATGGATACAAAGGCCAAGGATTGGGAAAACATGATCAAGGTATAGCTCAACCTATTATTCCTAAAAATAGTACATCTCAAAAAGGCTTAGGATTTTCAAAAAATTCTATGAGTAATAATTCAAGTCATCTAAACATGTCCTATATGCACATTTTACCACACAAATGGGTACATAATACTAAAAGTCTCTTCATTTGATCTCCAATAATTTAGACAACTACATCAAGAAATTATGAATGATTTACAACTATAATATAAGGAGGACATGCCTTCAAGCAAATTAAATGGCACCCCCATAATTCCTACATTCCTAAATAATATCCCCCTTAACAAATATTATGATTCCCTCATAAATTCATTAGAAATAAATTCTATACCAAAAGAGGACCTCAATTAAATATTGTTTAAGATCAAATTATTATACTAAAAGTAAATAAATTTTTTTTTTCCAATGGTCCAAGCTATTCAAATGATATACCAAAAGTACCAAATTTTAAAGATCCCATACCACTAACAAATTACCTTACATTTAGTGATCATGAACTTACACTTGTTATACATGAGGATGATGGTACTCATATGCCTAGATTCAAAAAAGGTGATGGATTGAAACTAATGATAACACCTATGACAAACACCACTATCCCCATGGAATATATTATGTATATGATAACCATTATTGGGGATCTTCAAAATTATGTTTCTATACTTCAAATACAAATGGATTTCCATAATAATAATGCACATGTAACCGTATTCAATAATCAACCTCTTAAAAAATGTATACTTGAATATCCTTATCCATAAGGTTTTGAGCTACCATATTTACCTCTCTTTCAAACACATAAAGATCCATTTTATCACATGATATGTTATGCCAATTCTTTCAAGAAATGGGCAAAATATGACAAAATTTTACTAAAGGTTTTCCATATGAGCATTTTGGATGAGGATCATAATTGGTTCTATAATTTACCAAAGGTTACTTAACCACCTTTTTAAAATTCGAAGACACATTCTTCATGGCTTTCAATATCCACAAGGTGCTAAAACTTACATTAGAACATTTTAAAAATTTCAAACAACATGATGATGAATCCCTTCAGTATTATACTATTCAATTCAAAAGTACATCATATGAGCTATCATTTAGACCCTCAGATTTGGAATTACAATTTATCTTTGGTAAAGGTCTTCTTTCTCCACTAAAGGAAAGAGCATTGAATAATCAATATGGGTCATTTACCCATTTATATAATGATGTGCATAGATATTATTCCTTCATAATTTCTCATTCAATGTACCTTAACATATCTCCCTCCAAATACAAAATTTTTATCCCTCACACAAAGGAAGGAGATAACTTAGCTAAGGAACACTATGGACAAAATTATGGTATTCCTAATCTTTATATGATCCCTTTTCAAATGTTTCTTAAAATGGATCCATCCAAGGTCCATATCTTATGCAATAATCTCAAAGTGAACAATACAAAAATGTATCCACACTAACAATATTTAATAATCACCTTATCCATGGGTGGTGCTTATTTTTGTCATAACCATATTGATCGTACACAATAAATGATTATTTACAATGTAATATGCTTACAACAAATTGGATTTGATCTAAAAATCTTACAAAATAAAGGAGGTTGGAAAGACTAATTGGGAAACACAATAATACCAATTTCATGTGGTCTTAAAATAACTCAAACATGGGTTTGGGTTATGCCTACCACATCTCCATATGCACTTACACTAGGAACCCTTTGGCTATAATGGAAGTAAAAAATTACTCCCAATAAGAAAGGTATCTAATTTTATCATGAAGTTAAATTAATACATATTCCAAATGATAACTTAAATTATTCTACTACACATGATAAACATGAGGAGGAACATGCTATGTACCTTTTCAACCTATCCAAGCATGATTCAAATAATGTAAAATATCAAAATTAGGGTTATTAGGCATTAAGTGAGGGGAGCTACATATGATCATCCATTGGATGAGATCATATAGTATTCCCTTAAAATATATCAAAAATACCAAAAAAAAAAAAAATATTTAAAAATATTTTTAGTGCCTACATGTTTTATTAGCTCCTTGGCATCTATGTGTTAGATCCAAGTTGATAAATGGCATAATAAATTAATACTACATACACACATGTGTGTCAAACTTCTATTAAGTGTGATATAAACATACACAAATACATTATATATTCCTATTTTAGATGTTGAGTCTTCGCTTTACTAATGTCATGAAGACATTGTGAGCATCCACTTCTTTGATGTTAATACAGACAAGTTATATGGTTCGATGATCATATTTAATTATCATGTTTGAAATTACATATGTACTTACACATGACTTTATCCATGATTATATATTACATAGGGTACTTTATATTCTATCCACTTGACATTTTTTCATAACACCTTGGATCCATGGTCTATTATGCCATGTTTATGCTAGTTGCTTATGCTTTACTTTATGTACTTACTTGAATGTCTTGCCTTGATATTGACTTATTTATTTGAGAATTTGAATAGGTTATTTTGATTACAAACCTTGTGATTATGTATAATTTCACTGAGATTTGTATATGTCATTGTTTGTTGTATTGACATTTGAATATGTCATCCTTGATTTTATGGACATTTGACTATGTCATTTCATTTTGATTTTGTAGCATTTGAACATGCCCCTTGTTTATGATATCCTTAGACCATTGCATTTTGAATTGATATTATGTGTGTGTTTGTTTGATTATTGAACTTTTAATATTACTATTTAGATGTTAACATAATCCTTATCATGAATCTTAGGCCTACATGTGATCATATTGGTTCTCTATGCCTCAATGCTATATCTACCTAAACATGTTCCTTCTATATGTTACATGGTTATATTCATAGATTATATAGCTATATTATCCTTTTTAGGTGAGGTAACTACTAGTTCCTTTATTTCCCTCACCTCAAGGGGGAAATATTAGTGGGGGCATGTCATTGAGGCATGTTATCCACACTTTGAACAATTTTTAGATTTAATGGGGGAATGTCATATGGGCATGGATTACACACATTCACAATTTTTAGATTTAGTGGGGGCATGTCATATGGGAATGGATTCTACACATTCACAATTTTTAGAATCAGTGGGGGCATGCTTTAGAAGAATGTTCTCCCCACCTATTAAATATTAAGCATCTCTAGATTACAGTGGGGGCATGCTTTTAAAACTTGTTCTCCACATTGGTACTTAGATCAGTTTCATATTTCCCCATACATAGTGGGGTCATTCTTTGGAATCAAGTTCTCCACACTTACATAATTTTATAAATTAGCCAAAGCATAGAGTTATATGATTTAGATTTATAGTTGTGGTATAATTATATACATTGGTACCAATTTTATACATAGTTTTAGCATGAGACATATATAAGGTGCATATGCTATGTAATTTGTGCCTAATATTGTAAAATCCAAGTCACTTTTATATTTTAGAATTTTTTTAAGAAATGTCACCACCATCAGTTGGAATTTTATGAACAATATTAATCCAATCTAATGTAGTAGTTCATTCACCTTCTTGGTATGGTTTAAGTGATCAAATCACTCAATATTGAAAATTTTTCAAGTTGGAATTAATAGTATCATATAGCCTCACTATTTTGACAATATGGGTGACTTGGTTCACTCAAATCACTGGGTTATAAGTATCATTGTGTTTCACAATTGATTTAATCTTAAATACCATGTAGAAAATCACTTCTATTCCAAAGATGGGGGCATGTGTCTGCCAAGCTCTAACTTTATCTCCTTAGATATATGCAGTTTCAAGATTTATCTATATTTATCCTAATCTCAATTTTAGTTCCTTATATTGATACACATTTTTCAAATCAACTTTCCAATAGGTAAGGTGGTTACATCAACACATAGGTGTACTCCTAAACCTTACTCTTTTGATTTAAATCTATTTCAACTATTTTTAATTCTAGATTATATGCACTAATTATATACTATAACATGCTCTTAGTTGTAGGTTAGTCTCCAATAAAGCACTTAAGTTGGGCACACATAAAGATAAGGTGTGTTATACACACCCATGTACACATTCCTTTTCTTTTAAATTAGTAATTTCATTACTAGATTAAAGGCGGGGTGGGGAAGAAAATATAAATGATATTTATGGATCATATAATACTTTAGTTAGCTACACATGGAAAAATTAGACCTTGGTTGTTCCTCTTAGTTCTATGTTTTTTTGCACTTTTTTAAGTCTCGTATTTGCTCTATCTTGTGCCTCTTAGCCTATATCTCTTAGTTTGACTAGTATTATGTTGATGACCCAGGCCAAATATCTTGCCCAAAATGGTTAAAATATACTTATCTTCCATATCTACAAGTTTTAAACCTATACCTACTTTCCTGCTCCTTAGACACTAATGTCCAAGTCAAACACTAATATTTAAAATATTAGTGTCTTGATCCAACATAAGTTCCTAGTGCCCTAAAGTCATCTATTTTTAAATTAAAATGTATCCTAATGGTTAGCCTAAGTGATTTAATTTGATATACTTATCCAAATGGATTGATATAAATAAAAGATCAAACCTCATTCATTCCACACCTATAAAATACTAAAAGGAACCAATGCAACCTATCAAAATCACTCTATCAAGCATTTAATTAAAAAATGATTCCTTACTTCCATACCAATAATAAGAATAAAACATATACGATTTGAAGTACTAAAAGAGTATTCCAATATCTTGATTTACCAAGTTATAAGATAGGTCACTATTGTACTCGATTTAAACATATTGCATGTTTCACACACAAACTAACAGATAGGGGAGAACTACATTAGTCTAAGACCCTCTTCGAAGTTTTGGCTATGTATGCATTACTCACTGATAGAGAGGTATTTGGGTTCAGGTTTACACTGTGTACCCACTAACCCATTTTCCCCAAGGTCACCATAAATATGAAGAACTAGGGTTTTGAAAATTTATGAGGAGTGATAATACATGACCCAAATTTGAATGCACTAAAATGAAGGCAAAGATAAACATAGAAGCATCCAAGAGGTCACATCCTTTTTTAGTAGGTATTATATATATGACACTAGCTTCAAACCTAGATAGTAGCATCAACATAACCATCCTAGGTTAATGTTAGTGTCCAGAGCTATAAAAGTGTCAAATATAGAATATAATGACTATTATAGAATCATATTATATCATGATTCTTACCTATTCTAGATCTAACACTATGTTAGCATCGGAACCAACTAAGTATATTACATATTGAAATTTCCATGTATAACTTAGTTATACTTTCTACATTTAGCCTTTTCTCAATATAAGAATTTCAGTGTATGTTTATATCTAAGTTTAACAACCAATTGGCTTGTTGTAGATCTGATTATCACCCTTGTACATTATCATTTATATATTACCTATATATTCCAATATAGGATTATTAAATCCAATTTAGGGTAAAATAATGTGAATGTCATAAGATGTGTAGGCATAAAATATATGTGATCATGTAGCCTCAATGGTTTCTATGACAAAAAACAAGTATATATAATCAATATGGAGATGTGGGAAAGTAGTATGTTGCAACAAGGTGTGACATGCCTTAAAGAATATAAATTAATATAAAATTGTTGTAAAGGATGTATACTTATATGAAATTATAGGATAATATTAATGTCTAAATCAGGATAAGCAATCAAATGGTAAGGGCTAATAAAACGTAATAATGAAACAAAATCCAAAGACTATAATAGTAATCAAATAAAAAGCATATGTACACATCCATATCAACATAAAAGAATAGATAAAAAATTGAGTCAACCAAAGAGAGGGTTATCAATTAAGCAAATAATAATAAGTTATGCATAATAAAGTGTATCAAAACTAACTTATGAACCCATCAATTAGATGCTCAAGTGGAGGTATTATATCAATCAATGAAAATTTCACATGTCATGTGTGAGGTGTATCACATATATAATTACTAAAATATAAAAAATGATCACAAGCCATAGAATATTTAGAATCATTAGTATGATCAATATTATCATATATGTAGTGTGTACATCTATTATTCATAGTAACATGTAGATTCCTTCGCATGTCAAGAAAATACATTGGTGTTATTTGTGGACTACCATATGATGTGAAAAACTAGGTAATATATGCTAAAATTAAATATGTTGTTAATATAAAGGATGTTAGAGAACTAGTCACCTAGAAAGATCATTCACTTATCATTGTAATGAAACCTACATTGTTTTAAAAGGTGGAACCTGTGTAGGTTATACAATATGATTTTATAGAATCATAGTAGGAAATGTCTTTAGCTAGATATGTTACTTATATAGAACACCCATTACTATAAACTCTTTGTTATTATTATGTAATTTAAGAATCAATGTAATTTGAATATGGGATTTCCCATATCTTATGTATCCATGGTCATCCTAAAAGCATGTCAAATGTGCCAATGTTTGGAAAAACTAAGAATAAAGTAGCCATAGTTGTAGGTCCTACCATAAGTGGTAACACAATACCCCCAATATGGATTTAAAATATTTCATTGAAACCTTTTATTATATCTATTTTACAAATAAAATCTTTACATCTGTACCCATGAATAGTAAGTATATATTCACTTGGCTTGGTGTCAACCATAACTCTCTATATGGGATGTGAGTTAATGAAATCATGTATGAATAAAGGTGCATTTTTAGAATCATCATAAATATTTTCATGGTCAGCAAATGTAATTTTAGGTCATTGTACTTGTGTATTGATGAGTGTATCAATAAGGCCATATATAAAATGAGACTCCTCATTTCTAGGATCATAGGAAGCTAGATGATTTCAGTCATATGTACCTTAGGCTCAGCCTTGGTTTCTTGTACCTCATGCTTTGGAAAATGGATCGATATACATATTAATGTTTTCATTAGTATTTATAACCAAATAATTAGTAGGTGCATTATTATCATTAAGTTCCATAGTGTTATTCTAAATTAGTTCTTGGATCTTATGTCTTAAACCAAAGCATCTATGCCAACCAAAATATGTGTTAAAATTGAAACTCTTAGGTTGTGGATTTTTAATTTAAATCTACATAGCTCGAGGAAGGAATATGAGGTTACACTCAAGTGTTTTTTTACAATAATTTATGAGGAGGATCTAAAAATCATGAAAATTATATCTGTTGAAGTGTAAAAAGGACAAACATGCTAGTAGGTTTTAAAATCACATTAAATTTTTTTAGCCTCATTATCATTTCTAGTATTAGCTTTGAAATGTGACTTTATATGAAATTTAGCATTAGAATAAATTTTAGGCTTATTATCATATTTTAATTTGTTCATGGAAAGAAGCTTGACCTCATGATCCTTGATCCTATGACATATCATAAAAATAGTGAAATAATTTGGACACAATACACTCATGGATGGTTTAAATTAATATTTATTTTAAAGTATCTTGTAATTCATTTTTAGCCATAGGATTTATCATTTTTAAAAGCATAGTCTTGTATTGAAGCACATAGTAATTAATGGGCTCATTTAGTCCTTAATTAAGTTGTGAAATTGAGCATGAAAGATCTTCTCAATAATGTTGATATAAAAATGAGCTATGAAATAGTTATATAAAGGATTTCAAGTGGATATTTATTGAATAATAAGGATGTAAATCTATTTCAAGGCATAATATAGTTATTAGGAAAACACTTTGTTAATAACCTATCATTAGTTGCATATTCTAAACATTCTACATGGAAGGATCTAAGGTATTGTTTTGTATCACCTTTACCATAAATTTGTGTAAGATTAGGTGAAAAATATATTATACATGAGAGATATTTGGAAGTATTTGAAGTGAAAGGGTCATATAATATTGCTTGAGAGTTCATGGTATGGCCTGCTCTATTAGAACCTTGTTTTATATGGGAAAACTTGGCTTGAAGATTAAAAATTTATTGTATGAGTATTTAATTACTAGGATTGATATCCACACTAGATATATTAAGATTATTAAATTTATAGATAGGCTCTATAATCATGTTAACTACCCTTAGAGAAAAACTCACAATACATGCATAATAAATCTATGGAAACGTGAAAGTAAAATAACATAGATTCATCCAAGAAACACAACTACCTCTTTTGATTAAGAGAACTAGTCTAACTCTTCTAATATAACAATATATCTCATCCACAATATGTGTCACCCACTAGCCCTCTATGTTATAATATTGATAAGTGAGGAGGCTAGGTTTAAGGTTAGGGTTTTGATGAGTAGTTATAAATACAATAAGACAAAACTATCATTAGAAAAAATCAATTAATTATTTACTTAATTGATAATATTCTCTAATAATAGGTTATGGATAAGTATGTACCAAATTCTTACCCATGAATTACAAATAAATAATACAAGTAAATATTGAAATAATCAATAGTGTACGAGTAATTAAATACAATAAATAAGAATAGATGGTGTCCCACGAGTTGTAGGCATAAGAGGCACAAAAGAGAGAGTATGATATGTAGAAATATCCATATATATCTAAGGATTAAATTTTTGGTATCTTCATAGTAGGTATAATAGGCATCACTTTTTAATCATAGGTGTGGACACATGAATATAAGTAGTAGGAATAGTAGTATCGACACCTGATATAGGATGTAAGCCTCTAAAAGGTGGATTAATATCATTATTTTTTTTTCATGTGATTCCTTAGATTTTATTTATTTTTTATCCTCTATAATAACATTAAAAATAACATCTATGTGCTTATGTTGTTTAATAATTATTTTTCAATAATTGGAAAGTGCTTCCACTTGTTTAGGATATACACCATTGAGCTCATCATTATGTATTTACCATTATATAAAAAATTATGTTCAATATGATATTCATAAGAATTTTCAAGTTAAATCATATCATCATTAACAACATGTACATTTTCATCTATATGTTCATTATCAATTCTTATATCAAGAGAAGAAGTAACATGTGATTCATTTATTTTTACCATTTTAATTGGCACAAAATCACATGATTTAATCAAAGGAATCTTAATATGATCAATTACAATACCACTTTATCTATCACTTTTTGTGTAAGAAGAGGGGAACTTACTTTCTTATATGGCATATAATGTATTCATGAAAGCACTAAGAAAACATAGGGTAACAGATAAAAATTAGTTTTGTTCACACAATAAGGGGAAATAAAAAATTAGACCTGAAAGTCAAACCCTAATTGGGGAAAATATTAAACTTAATAAAATTTTGAAACACTAATGTATAAGGAAACATAAGTTAAAGGATAAAAATTAGGCTTATTCACACAATAAGGGGAAATAAAAAATTAGACCTGAAATTTGAACCCTAATAAGGGAAAAATATAAAACCTTAAGAAAATTTTAAAACCGTAATGTATAATGAAACCTAGTATTTTCATGTTCAAATAAATGATCAATTTCACCCAAAAAATTTATTTACTTTACACCTAAGTGATATAAAATAATGAAAAGTATGCACTTATTTATATTATAGGAAATACAACAATAAACATGATAATCTAAATGAAAAGGCTAATTGATATTATAATTACTTGATTTAGAAATGGAAATACAAGAGAGGGATGATGCACATGAGCTAATCATGCTTTCATGTTGTTCATAAAATATGTCATAGAATTTTAAAATGCTCTGTATGTTCTTTGTCAACTACTCATATTAGAAAGAGAAGCTAAAAAACTACCTAGATGTTACTGGAAAAGTTAGATGCCTATGATAGGTGTCACTATCAATATTTACTAGAAGTTTCCTTGTGTTGGGGGTTTACAACCTATGAGATTACTATAACTATGTATGCAATCTAGTTTTTCATGTGTTCACTTATTTGATCCTTTGTTTAAATACTATTTTTTTGTTTCTTTAGCTCAAACCTTAATTACATTTAACTGACCATAAGATACCCTTAAAAAGGGGTTAGTATTTTGGGTTGGAACATCCAAACCACTCATCATTGAATGGATAAGCATTATTTATGTTCTAATATTCTGAATATGGCTCAATAAACACATAGTTATGCCACTTATGTGCAACATCATGAAATAAATAGAATGCAATTGTCTTTTAATCTTTGATACTTGGCACCATGCAAATTTGAATTTTTTTGTATTGAGATTTAGATTCATGGAATGCTCTACAGTTTCTCATTGATATTTTGAGATGTTTATATGCATTTTGAAAATTTTATAATAGAGTGCTAGGTGATTTATCAATGTTTATCATACTTTCCAAGTGAATAATAACATTAGGGGTAATTTGAATTTATAGGCGAATCATTGTTAATTTCCCACTATGACCAACCCATGAAATATGTATAGACCGACCTAATGGAGACTTCCAAATTTTAAAAATAGATGTTGAGGGATATTAGATACCATTGGTAGAGTAATCCACCTATGGTAACTAACACTATTTGGGTTTACTAGTACTATTTTAGAAGTGAAAAATAAGGATTTATGATATGTAAAATGTATGTCTAGGATTCTGAAGGTGTTTTTGTATAAACCAAGTTGATCTTAGATATATATTCTTGGCTAATATAGGTAACCAATATAATATATGGTATATTTATGGAGGGAAAGCATGCTAAAGATTCAAATATACATGTATTATCCAAGTATGTCAAAGTATGTCAAAATTAATGTTGCTAAAGTGCCAAAGACTAAATTTACATGTCTAAAAAACTATTGAAAATGATTCTTTAAATGCAAATATTTCTCTTCATACTCCTTCCTTGAAGTTGCATATTGATAATTATGTCTCTCAAGATGAAAATATCAAGGGAATGAATGAATAACATAGTCATGACTTTATTTAAAAAAATTGAATGTATGTTACAAAAGATCCTTCTCATATTGCTCAAATTTTGGAAATGTTAAAAGAAGTAACTAGTACAAATATTTCATATGATGCTTTTATGATTTATAAGGATTTTATTCTTCTCCATATAACTGTGGTGATCCTATGTATGAAACCAATAAAAATATTAGACCCTTCAATGAACACCTTCATAATTCAGGTGTGCTAACCCATGATATTGTTACTATGATGCATGCAATATGCAAATTACATAGACAAGTATCAACTCTATCTCTCAGGAAGTTGCATCTAATTCATGGGTTTATTCTACTTATGTAGATGTAAAACCTATAGTGCATAAGATTCTTGATGCTCCTTTCCCATGTGATTTTTCAATGCCCAATTTTTCCTTATTTGATGGGTATGGAGATCCTTATTTACATCTTAAGTACTTTTATGCTTCTCTCAGGAAATATGGTGCCAATGATAAAATATTGCTAATTTTTTTTCATATAAGCTTAATGGGCCATGATTTAGATTAGTTTTACAATCTACCTAGAGGTTACCCATATATATTCCTTAAAATGGAAGAGGATTTACTATCATGATTTATTATAATAAGGGACCATGTGTTACATGTGAGGGTATTCTGAGCCTTTACCAAGGAAAACTAATCTTATTTATGATTATATTCTAAGAATCAAGAGTAGTAAAAATAATTTGACATATCAACCAATATATATATATATATATATATATATATATATATATATATATATATATATAAGTAGTCTCTTGCCTTCTCTCAAGGGTAAATTACTTTTTCATGCTTAAAAATATTTCAATAATCTTTTTTATGAGGTCATAACACTTGAGGATGAAATTTCACAACCACATGTACTTAGCAATGAGACTTGTGTTTCACATTTTGATTTTTTTAATCATAATAAAAGTCTCAACATTGTCCATGTGCCAATAGATATAGTTATAAAATAGCATGATTGTATTATAGAGTGACACCTATTCCTTCCTTCCATGAATCAAAACAATTTAGAAATCTTAAAGATAGTCAAAGTGTAATGTTGAATAAGTAACTTGATAAGAACACGATTCTCTTATATTAAG
This sequence comes from Torreya grandis, assembly GCA_037957365.1. Classification (NCBI taxonomy): domain Eukaryota; kingdom Viridiplantae; phylum Streptophyta; class Pinopsida; order Cupressales; family Taxaceae; genus Torreya; species Torreya grandis. The sequence goes on from JARHVA010000230.1 coordinate 5,710,383, forward strand.
AATTATAATAAGAATAATTTTACATTAAAATATTATGCAAAGTATTATTTTGATTATCATATAATCATTGGTCATAAACTAGATAAGTGATTTACCTTGAAACATAAAATCCAAATATCTTATTGCTAGTGGTGACATTGACCTTAACATACCTATGAAACCATAAATCACAAGCACACCTTACAATGTATAATGACCTATAAATAATGATGTTTAATATTATATGGTATATCAACCTAGCTATAATTATGTTACAATATCAGTTCCCAATGATACTACATCGACTTATTACTCACATGCAAAACCTTTAGTCATTACTAATTTTATAAAAGGAAAATAAATACATGGAGTCATGATAGATGATCAAACTATCATTATTTTTTGAACTATTGATATCTTAAATATACTTAGATATTAATTATATAAATTAACTAAAATATAAATATATTTAATTTAATATATAACTAAGCCATTGGGTCATATTTAGTTAGTCCCCCCACATTTCCTGCATTATTTCTTGGGATGCTTGCTACAATGCTATACAGTACTATATTTTATATATAGTAGTTAATGTTGATGTGGGTTTTATGCACACCATAGAATAATTTAAAAGGTATCCTATAAATTTTTAATATTGGTGAAAATTATTCACTCCAAGGCATGATTTACTAGGTATTGAGATTTATAAGTAACCTGTTGGTAGAATAGTGGTGAGCAAGGCAGTTTGATTACCATGGATGGGTCAGATGTGAGTGAATATAAATATAATTGAGATGGGTGGACTGATGATGTTTCTAGCCTAATGTGGGTAGGACCTAAAAATAAACTCAAAAGAGGGAAATGTGGGGTAAAAAAGGAGGCTTATGGACCACACCAGATGAAACTTTTCTAGACCAGAACTTAAACTAGAGGTTGGGCAAGGAATCATTGACCAATATTTAATTTAGGATAATGTAGTACATAAATAATCAGACATAGTTATAATTAAAAAGGAACCAACATATAGTATACTTAAACACATGAAATCAAAGGTTTCCACATTTTTAAGAATGCAATAACACATCTACAAGGGGGATTATGATTTATATACAAAAGACATTAAAATCAATGATACATCAATATAAAAAAATGTATATAAAAGAGATAACTCATACATAACCAAAATACTAATAAAATTAAATGATATAAATTATTACAAATCCACAAGTTAGAGAAGAATCAAATTTTTCACATTAAGACTTAAATTTTAGAACTTCTCAGAATTTTCTATAAATATTAACAACCAAAATTATCCTCCATTTAGAATAGGAGGATACAAGTATATATAAACTTGGGATGGGGAAGGCCTCATATCTTAAGTGAAGTCTAAAGATACATATATGAAAATAACATTGTATGTTAATATCATGTAAATTGTGCATGTACAAAAAAGGTTTCTCAAAATAGAATCACTCATCTAAAATACAATATATACAAGATAAATGAATTAGGAAATAATAATTCAATCTCAATCAGTAAATGTAAATATATATTTATATTTATAAAGTGCTAATGTAACACTGATAAAATAAGTAAACTATAACATATCTAAAGTAGACATTGAAGTCTGTAGAACTAGAGTTAAAACTAGTGTTATAATTAAAGTAGATACTATAACTATAGATAAGCCTGAAGTAGATGCCAATGTAGCTATGGATGTGGTCATTGGAATTGGCACATAGGTAGACCCAGTTTGAGTATGCACCAATTTATACTTAGGAAGCTGATCGATCTGAGGTGGGATGGGCATAACACCTGATACTAAAATAGATTCCTTGAATACTTACATTTGTAGATAAAATGTGTGACTCACTTGAAATTTGACATCTATAGTCTCAAAATAAAGTATAGCCCTTTTGAATAGCTGAGGAAACTTGTCCATTAGTTTCTTATGTAAGCAAAATGTATCTTTAACCTTTGCATGTAGATACCTAGTCCATATAATTTTGTCCCTCATAAAATTGATAATTGCATAATTTCATCACTAGTTCTAAATATAGTGCCTTAAATCTCTACTCTAAAATTGTCTAGTTCTGCTCATAAAAGATTCTAAAAAATGAGCCTAGGAACTAATTACCCCTATGGAGTGCTTACTTGAATAAATCTTAAGTAATTTAGGATAGAGATTGTATACACATAATATTTTAAAAATTTATCAACTACTGATGCTTCCTCTCTTTCAATAACCCATTAAATCTCAATGTATCTGAGTACACACCTTAAGGGGTGCATCTAGAAAGGGGTGGGTAGACCATTGATACTTCATAGGATTGTTGTCCCTATACTACCACTTGTTATTTACACAACCATCTACTAAAAACACTCCCCTAAACTCTGTCTCCTCTTTTTCACCCTCCTCTAGTCATTTTCATCCTTCATTATCCCTTCCCTAGCCTAAAATCCTTTCCAAATAGTTTACATTACATTATTAGCCCCATTGAATTTGCACTCTAATTGATAAAACTCATTTAAGGTCTAGGTCAGCCCCTAGTCGACCTACACCAAGACCTATTTTTTTTTAATCAATAATGATATATATTCAATTGGGATGACACTGCTAACTAAACTTTCAAAAAGGTTTAAGGTTAGATTCAGCTATATGTACACACTCATTTCATCATTTATTAAAGAGAAGACAAGAAGAATAATAGTATATTATGCTTCTACTTATCCACCATTCTACTTGAGAATTATATCTTAGGGTTTCAATACTTTATTTGGAGATATGAATCTTATCTTATGGAGAAGTCTTTTGTATACTTAGAGGAGTTGTGTAGCCTAGAGCTAACTTATCCTTGTTATCATTACATAACACAACAAATTCTTACGAAGCACCTTGGCCAAGGGAGAGATTGAGGCTCAATGGGTTTGTATTCAAAGGTAAGTATTATTAACTTTGTTCCTCCTTTGTAAGTGTAGATAGATTAGCATTTTTAATTTTCTCTTATGCATTAGGATTTCTTATACATTGACATGAGTATAGATCTTCTATACATGTTTAGTTTTTATGTTTATTACCCCCACTTTATGCCACAATATTTGGTTAGCACTATATTAGATTTTGATTTATTTGTCATTACACTTAGTGAATATGAAAACATAGGACCAAACTAGGGTTATTTCATAGTTTTGATGGACTAGAGGCTTTATAACCCTCCCTAGTTATTTCATTATCATAAGAGACCCCTTGGTTAGGTTTGGAAAATACATATTGGTCATGACCTAAAATATCTATTGTATCAACAATAGAAATTGTAGGTAGGATTTATATTCTCTGAAATAATATTGATTTATAGATCAATTGCATTTCCCTTTGTATACATTTTTGAGAACCTAATGAGAATCTAAACCTTGCACATTTTATTTCACACCATCATTTTATCATCATATTATATTTTTATATATTTGCATTACAATATCAAACTAGTGGTATAATTCTAACTTTATATGTACATGTTTAACACACATTCACTTCAAAATGACTATGTTCTATTTGTGTAGGTATTCACCAAATACAAGTTATTGGATCGATCAGTTTGACACAATATTCTTATTCAATTATAGATTGGTATACATAGTTGAACCAGTTGGCTCTATCTATTATTCTCTTATGTCAACATATAGGGTTGCAAACATAGTCAAATCAATCACCTCTATTTTCCATTTCTTCTTTAGCATACAGGGTTTTGAAAACTTAGTCAAACTAGTTGACCTAGTTAGAGAAATTTTCAAATAGTATTTGAGCATCAAAACACAAAATTTTTAAATCTAAAACATATTCAAGCTCATCAAGTTTCCTTTCTTTCCCTCTTTGTCATTTCATTTATTCTTTCAGCACTATTTTTCACAAGTTTTCATTCTATAAAAATACAACCTTACATCCAACTAGGTTGACCTAGTCGACATGTTTCTATAGTCTGTCTTCTATCTAGAATAATTAGTCAACCTATTTGACTGTGTTCTTATAGACCTTGCTTTTATAGAATAGTAGTGACCCAGTTGACTCTATTATATATTGTTTGCATAAAGTGTCACTTAAACTGACTCTGTACTATTCTCAATCAAGGAATTATCATATATTTACTAGTAATTAATTTACCTTTCCATTTTATTTATTTGCATGCTTAGAATAACTCACATAGATTAATAGGTGATTTTTTAAATTACTATTTTAGTTTCACTATTTTTATTTTTTCACACACTACCAAATCACTTTTCATTCAAAAAACATTAAACATTTGTCTTCCCAAGGCCTACCTACTTAGATTTCATCACCGAGGGGGAAGCCAACTTGGTTTTCTAATTAAGTATAAATACCTGGTTGATGGTATATATTGGCAAAGCAACTGACACCTTTATCACTACAAGATTGTGAATTGAGGGTGTACGCCCCAATACCAAGCTAGTACCATCTTCAATGAAGATCCCTTTCAGCCTAAACATCCTGAAACTAACCTTAGACTACTTTTTAATTCCTTATTTTATCCAACTTACCTATCACATTAAAACTTTATTATAACTGAATAACACTTAAGATGACCAATTAGTTAACATTTAATTTCTAATTAACTCTTGCTTCTTAATCATTATATGTTGTATTTCAAAAATTTCATTGGCCAACATTGGTGTAATTTTTGTGTTGTGTATTCCAATTGGGTCAACCACATTAATCTAATTACTTGTGTGCTTAATTTTATTTTACTTCAAAATTTATCTTGTAAAAAATTTCTCTATTTCAAAACATTGCTATTCTAGTTGATACAGTATTTTAAAGTCTATTTAGCCTTCCTATTTATTAATACATAGTCAACCTATCTAACTATGTATCCTTATATTTTTTTCAATTCCCTATTCAATAATACACAATCAACTTGCATGACTATGTATCTTTATCTTCCTATTTTGTTTCCTAGTTTACAGAACATAGTTGACTAGTTCAGCTTTGTCTCCTATTTTCTAATTTTGTCTTCACATCATTATTTTTTAGCCTCCCTCCCTCATCATGAACTTCTTTTTTAAGGATAACACAAAGTTGAACTTAATATATATGGTGAAATTTACCAATCCCAATAGGTTTCCTTAAAAATAAATTATGGCTTCCACTTTAGATGAAATGAATGTGCATGTGGCCAATTACACTACCAATTATGAGAATCCTAAATCATAATCAATTCATAACCCTATTTTTTCCTTATACGATCAGATATAATTAAAAGACATGCCTGAAATACTTTACTTCATCAATGAGTTTCCTTAACATAGGGGAAAAGACCCTTCAACTATTTACATTCTCATGATAAGTGGGCAAGTAGAAGAAACCAATTCACCCTCCATCACATTATTTCATGGATTTGGAGGTGATAATTTATTTTATTCTCAACCTCTCCCTTCTATATTGAGTCCTTTTCACACTATGACCTCTTCTTCTTTGATTTCTTTAACCTCCATGCCAAGTATCTCTACTAACATGGTAGGTTCAACATCTAGTGTGCCTTTTCCATGGCCCCTCCTCCTCAATCATTCCACTAGTGCACCATTTTGTACCAAATTTAATCATGCCAATAATGATTCTTTTTATTCTAATGCCAATCCTTCTATAGTGCATATTTCACTACACATGTTAATGATGCTACTAGTGCCTCATTTTCTACCAATGCTTCTCAAGACACTAGTGCCACACATGCCACTATTAGAGGTATAATAATTGAGAGGGGAGGTTTTATTAGTGAGGCCAAATATTTTAATTTTAATTCCAATCCTTTCAAACTATTAAAAAAACAACATATATTAACTTGATCAAGCAATATTAACAAGAGAGCTCATTCATTCAATGCATATATAAGATCAAACATATAACACAAAGTTCCTATGGGAAACCCTCATGGGGAATAAAAATCACTCTCAATATTGTAAGACATCAAATACTTGTCCTATAAAAAATTACAAACAATAGACTGGTCAACTCCTTTAGACCAACAAACCTTGATCATATCCTCCTGACCAAAGGCTTTTAGTGAAACACATGTTTCATGAGTAACTAACCCTAAGGAAGATCAAGTAATTTAGACCCTCCTTTGAGCACCTCTACCTTAGTATTGATATATTCAACACCTGATGATGGATGTTTTATTATCTAACCCATATATAAACTTCCTCTCTATCTCATACATGCCTCTCACATAGGCATGCCACAATCTCTCTCCTTCTTCACTCAAACTGTCTTCATATGCACATTCAAGCCTCTTCACATATACTAAAACCTCGAGAGCACTATTATGAGATAATAATTATGACCTATAGGTCATACACATAGTTAATAATCTACTCTGCTTATCAACCCATCCACTGGGCACATATACTTCTCTTTTACTCTATAACTCTCACATGCACACCTTGCACAAGTCTTCCAGGTCTCTCAAGTCTAAACACCAACACATTTTATTTCACCATTTATAGATCTACAATTAATATCAAGAACATAATATTTCATTTCAACCACAACACATGCCTTCACCTTGAAAGCATCTTACATGGGTCACACTTAAGCACAACTGTCTTTCAAATAGGCCTAAGTCACCTTTTAGGTCCTATGAAGACCCATTCACCTATTTGACACTTAGTCAAGAAAAATAAGAATGTAGGACCACTTAAAAATGTATATAAACATTAAAAATGTCCCATTTTACATCCTCAAATGATAAAAATCACCAAAACACTCTTATACTAGAGTATAATTTGCTCAAACAATACTCTATGTACATAGTCACCATGAACAAATACATAATCCACTTCTAAACCTTTTTTCATTTTGCATAAAATTGATTAAAACTTCATAATGCTCATATAAAATACTCATGGATTATACAACAATACCCAATATTTAATTAATCAAGAGATATTTAACCAATATCAAAACAAGCTCGAACATCCTTCTCAAGTCATTTGTAGAATACACACGAACACACAATCTAATTTGAACCTTCATAACTTTGATTGTACACACTTTCAAGTCTTAAAATTTATATTTATAGATGTGAATTGGAATATTATACAAAATTTATTTGTATACTATGGTCAAATTTTACATATATCAAAATATATAGCACAAAAACCAGACATTGGTTTGTTCTTTATTAAATTCAAATATTTGAATTCAAACGGTCATAGTTAAACATCAACCACATTGATTTCATCTCATGTCCTCACATATTTAGATTAAATTAAAACAATAAATATTCTTAAAACTTTAATGAATAGTGCACCAATTCCCAAATTTTAACCTTTGAATATTTGACCTCATCTTGTGCAATCTAGAAACTTTGACTAAATGCACATTGTCAATCTTCTGTACATAGCTTGATCTTTAACAATGCTAAACAAATATCACTTTGCCCTCTTGAATTTAATGTGCACCATTGATATAAATCAATAAAAACACATACTAAACATTTGTCCTTGGAATAACCTTGATATTTATCTTTTCTTAATGTTAAACATTGAACACTTGTTCTCATCTTACTACTTCTTGAAATCTTGGAATGAACACACTCTGTTGATCCTTTTGTCAGGAGCTTGATATTTAACTTTGTTAACCAATGAAAACATTGACCCATTTGAATTAATTTACACTATAGATATTCATATTATGATTACTTTAAAATTAATGGATCTCCATCTAGTCCTGATCTTTAACATCGTTCAAAAATGACTATGGGGACCATTGCTTATCTTCTTGGAAGGCCAACTTTGGACCTCCATATCTTTTGCTTCGCTCAAGCACATGTTCTAAAATTCAGACCATATTATCCCCTCACATAGGATAATATAACCATGTGTCAAAATACTCTTGGAATCCTCACATGTGTAAGATATAATAACATAAAAATGCTTACTCATATTTATCCATTCATAGAGCCAACTATGTCAAGAATTGTTTGGAAAGACCAACTCTGCACATGCTTAGATTTTGATGCAATTCAACATGTAACCTAAACATTAGCACAAATAAACTAGGCAAAAAAATAAACAAATACATATAATCACCTTCTCTTGAAATTTCCACATGCGTGACATATGATACCATCAAAATGCATACTCAACTTTTCTTACCACATTGCAAATTTGGCTATGGGAAAATATTGTCAAAATACCTAAGAGCCCAAATTTGCACTTACATATCTTTTGTAAAACTTCATCACTATACTTGAGAATTTTCAAATATAAAATAGGGACTAATTTTATTAAAACCATATGACCAACTCCCCTTGACTCATCCATACATGGTAATGGTGTTGTTGGCAAACTGCCTACTCAGATTTTCTACCATTAGACCCAAAATGTCTAGATGAAAAATAATGACCAACCAAATGAAATCTAGTGATGCACACAAGAATTAAAATCATATAAAACCTCTTATATAACCCCTAACACATGATAAATACTCCATATTCATCCCTAAACATCTATAACCATGCCAAAATTGAAGATCAACCAAGCCTCCTTCAAGCATACTAGAATAAGCACATTGCACACTTTGTCATTATCACTTAAACTATCAAGGCACTTCATCCAATCAGTTGGACACCTCCATGACATCACCATTACATAATTTACAAATCTCAAATAATATCCCCCTTTGTCATTGATTTCAACACACATTATATAGCTCACCTTTCTTCTCTCTCTTCAAACACTCTCACAATGGGAACTTTTTCCCCCTTTGACATAATGACAAAGTGGGCACAAACTAATATTGAGGACCTAAAAATAATACCAACAAGAGATTACCACCTTATAAATATGATACAAACTCCCCTTACCTTGAGCCTACCTCTTCCTACCTTGAAACATCTTTCTTGTTCCATGCCAATACTCTTTTCAATCAAGCACTACAACCAATGAAGAAAGAACACACAAAAGTAGTGATATCTTATGTAACTCACCAAGAAACATCTGAGAGGAAACCCCCCTAATATCTATGAGCTATTTAACCTCTTGAGCATCTTCATATCTTCACACACCATGAAGAACTATCACATAAGCTTACTAGCCATATTTCTGAAACTACCTCAAGGACCACCAAAAGAACTTAATTCCACTCACCAAATAGGAAATAGGCACTAAACCAATCTGATAACTCACCTTGAAATACTCATGCCTTGATCTTTTGGAAAAACTAAACAAAAAGCACTCTTCTTCACACTAGGCCTGTCTAGCCTCCTTATAACCCTACTTGGAACTTATAGAGCCCATAATTTTTAGTAGATGCAACTTCAAGACTTGAAACATAATATATATATCACTCTCATATTCCCCTTCAAAAAAACCAATTTTCATCACCTATCTCATCCTTTGCAACATACTTCCTTCACAAACCTAGTAGCCAATTAGGCCTCCATCTTGACAAAAAGATGAATAAATTTAAAAACACAAACCTTAAAATATCTATGAATCTTTATTTGACAACCCATTTAGCCCATTCAACTTATTAATAATCCTTAGATCTCAACTCATAAGGTAGACCATTTTTCTAGCAAAGCCTAAAACCCTATAAACTCAAAATAAATAGAGTTAACTTCCTTCTAATCAACATCCACCTATGAAACTTCTTGTACACCTAGAGATAACCATTACACACTTTTTGACCAAAATTTTATCATCCACATGTTTGGGAACCCATACATCCTATAACCCATATTAGGACCTGCATACTCTTAAGCACAAAATGGGAAAATTAAGAGCAAACAAACATCTCCAATTTGAATTCAACATACCTTCAGACTACAAAACCACCTGGAGCATGCTATAATAAGATCATCAGACATTTCTATGCAAAAATATCATCTTTAAAAATAAAAAATCCTATTTTCCACTTGAAAACCTTCAATCTAACCTTACAAATTGATCATATACAACTATGACATCACTCTAACATCACCATAACATCTCTTCCACTTGGACATACCTGCTCCAATTGAAAACACTTATCTCTAGCCTTCTAGGACCATCTTAAGAAAAACACAACAACACTTGCTTATCCATTGAAAGGAGTCTCTTCAGAAGCATAGACAAAGACATCCTTTGCACCATAATGATCTAAAATAAAGTGAAGCCAGGCGTGGCCCACATCTCCTCAATAACCACTAGAATCCTCTTATATATATAAGAATTCTTGTTCTTATTCTTCTTAGTCTAAACTATGACAACTCATTCCTTTTATATATCACTCTAATTCTCTTCTAAAATAGAATTGACAATAAATGGAACAACTATGGAATCTTGACATACCTTTTCATTTCAAGAATCAACTTTACAACTTTGAACCTCATCACTAGGCATAAAATATTGATGTTATTTACATGATACATTCTTAAAAATAACATGATGTTCACTTGGATCCATACACATCTTAAAACTAGCCTTAACCACTACCATGGTCTTCTTCTTGAGCTTGGTCTCTTCATTATCAACATGAGCAGACAATGAGAGCCCTTGTCACTCTTCTCCTTCTGTATCATTCTCCACCATAGTAAACAAATTACTTGGACCAATAGATCCATTATGACTCATACTTACAACCTTTTGGTTTCAATGAGTTAGCTTTCCCTCTTCCTTACACTCTAGGAGCCTGATTGAATCTATTTTGACTTAATGGCTTTTTCTTGTAGAATCTAGCAATGTGACCTCTCTATTCACAATTATAGAAAACCATACTCATGACAATAACTATCGATGTGTTACCTTTTTTAGACAATAACTATCAATGTTTTCAATGTCATGACAACTAAAATAAACTAATCTTTTTGAAGAAGACTTACCTTGCCTTTCTGTATTTGGATAATGCTCAACAAAGTGTCCTTCAATGTCTTACCTTTTTTACAATGTGTTCAATGTCATGACAACTGAAACAAATTACTCTTTTTGAAGAAGACTTACCTTGCCTTTCCTTATTCAGACAATGCTTAGTAAAGTGTCCTTCATTAAGACAGTTGAAGCACTTAACCTTGCTCACTCATTTTGAATGATGATCCCCATCATAGTCCCATGAAAAATCACTTTTAATAGGTATAATACATTCTCTAGCTCTATGCCCAAACTAATTATAAGTATAGAAGTAACCATTAAAATTTTCATACCTCATGGTATTTGTTTATCTAATTTGATTTACCTTTTTTAGACAATAACTATCAATGTGTTCAATGTCATGACAACTAAAACAAACTACTCTTTTTGAAGAAGACTTACCTTGCCTTTCCTTATTTGGATAATTCTTAGCAAAGAGTCCTTCATTAAGATAGTTGAAGAACTTAACCTTTCTCACTCATTTTGACTGATGACCCCCATCATAGTCCCATAAAAACTCATTTTTAATAGGTATACTACATTATCTAGCTCTATGCCCAAATTGATTACAAGTATAGAAGTAACCATTGAAATTTAAATACCTCATGGGATTTAGTTATCTGATATGATTTATCTTCATTCTACCAACACCTTCGTTTCTTATCTGATGATTTGTATTCAAAGGGTGATCCATCTTAATCTCATTGACATTCATGTTAACATGAGAAGCAACTTTGGGCTCTTCATTAAAATCCAATCCAAATATGTCACTAGATAACTTTTGACTCTTTAGGAGATCATCGAAATCATTAGAAATTTTATCAAACTTGACAAATGATTTTACCTTGCTTTCAGAATTCTCTAACTCATATTTCAAATACACAATCTTAGAATCATACCTTGAGAATTCTTAATCTTTAGCTCTTAGAATTGTAAACATTGATTCCAAGTTATAATTAAAAAACATGATAACACCTTCATTCTCTCTAGAGTCTTCAACCAATCTTGACTTAAACACACTGAATTGCTCCTCATAGTCTTTGAGTTGTGACTTCATATTCTTGTTAATATTCTTTTTAATCTTTAGTTCTTTAATGGATTTCATCAATTCAGTCTCACAGTCCACCTCATGTTCATCATCATCTAAATCACTCCAAGTAGACTCCTTTTGATGTGAGCAACTAATTTCCTTAGCCATAAACATATCTTTATCTTCAATATGAACATCATCTTCATGATCATATTTTGAGTCATTGACTTCACTCTCATCTGATGAGTTGTAATCTTCTTTGGTGTAGAGACTCTTCTTATCCTTGAAGAACTTTTTCTTGTTATCAAACCTTCTAAATCCCTTTTTACTTTTATTAAAACTAAATGATATATTTCCATCATCATGACCTTGATCATGATCTTCATCATCATCCTTCTTATAATTATGAGGGAACTTATTAGAAAAATGTCTTACCTCTCCACAATTGAAGCATTTGATGGGTAGTTTACCCTTATACTCACCTAAACTTATTTTCAAATTTCTTGAAATAAAATCAATTTGTTCATCCTCATCTATATCATAAATGTCATCCTCCTTGGGTTTCTTACCTTGAAACTTATTTCTCTTCATTTTAGTCTTAAAAGATACTTATTTCTTTGGTGGAATATCATCATTCTTTCTAATCTCATAGACAGTAAGGGTGCCGTGCAATTGATCCATGTTCAACTGAGTAAGATCATGAATTTATTCTATAGTAGATACCTTTGGATAAAATTGGAGGGATAGCGACCTTAATACCTTTTAAAATACATTAGAATCTTCAATGTTCTCTCTAAGATCTCTGGTGATTTTCATAATCTTGTCAACTCTCTATAGAAAAGAAGCCATAAAATCTTCTTCCTTCATATTGAGACTTTCAAATTGCCTTTTGTGAGTCTGTAACTTATCAAGATTTACCTTTGAATCTCCATAAATTATCTACATTTTTTACCATATCTCATTAGCATATTTACAATGGATTACCTTGGTGTATTCAATATCTAAAAGACCACAAGTGATAGCATTCATTGCCTTATAATTTTTCTCAAACAACTTCTTATTTGCAACACTAGATGGAGGAGTGGAAGGAGCAACAAATCCATCCACAATATATTTCCATACGTCAAACCCTAACGACATAATGTATGTCCTCATCCTAGCACTCCAAAAAGCATAATTGGATCCATTGAACATTGATGCTTACTTAGTAGAGAAACCTCTTTGATGACTACCCATATTATACCTTATATCACCTTCAAGCTATCAAGCCTTTACCAAAATGACCTTCTATGATACCAATTGTTAAATGTGTAATCACTAGGTAAGGTGATTCAGTGAGCTCAAATATTTGAATTTTAATTTCAATCCTTTCAAATTATTAAACAAACAACATATATCAACTTGATCAAGTATTATTAACAAGAGAGATCATTCATCCAATGCATACCCAAGATAAAACATATAACACATAGTTCCTATGGGAAACCCTCGTGGGGAATAAAACCCACTCTCAAGCTTTAAAAACATGGACTACTTATTCTATAAAAAATTGAAAACAAGAGACTAGTCAAATCCTTTAGACCATCAAACCTTGATCATATCCTCCTGACCAAAGGCCTTCAATGAAACACCTATTTCAAAAAGAACAATAGCCCCTAAAGAAGATCAAGTCCTTTAAACCCTAATTTGGACACCTCCACCTTAGTACTAATTTCTTCAACACATGACTATGGATCTATGATTATATAAACTATACACAAACTTTCTCACTATCTCATATAGGCCTCTCACATAGGCATGCCACAATCTCTCTCCTTCTTCACTCAAACTATCTTCATATGCACACTCAAACCTCTGCATATATGATCAAACTAAAAGAGTAATATTCTAAAATAATTATATGACCTACAAGTCATACACATAGTCAAAAATATGATATGCTTATCAACCCATCCATTGGGCACATATACTTCTCCTTCACTCCACAACTCTCACATGCACACCTTGCACAAGTCTTCCAAGTTTCTCAAGTCTAAAAATTAACAAATTTTATTTCACCATTTATATATCTATCATGAATATCAAGAACATGATATTTCCTAACACAATGCATGACATCACCCTTAAGTTATCTTACATGGGTCACACTTAAGGACAACTTTATTTCAAATAGGCCTAAGTCACCTTTTAGGTCCTATGAGGACCTATTCACCTCTTTGACACTTATCTAAGCAAACTAAGAGCATAAGACCACTTAAAAATACATGGACCCATTCTACATGTCCCCTTTGACATCTTCAAATTATCATAGTTTCCAAAACACTCTTTTGCTAAAGTACAATTTGCTCAAACAACACTCTATGTACACAATCACCATGAAAGAATACACAGTCAACTTCTAAACATTTATCACATTAAATACAATTGGTCAAAAATTCATAATTTTAATGCTCACATAAGATAATTATGGAGTAAACAACACTCCCCAATATTTAATTCATCAAGATATATCGAACTAATATCAAAATAATCTTGAACATCCTTCTCGAGTCATTTGCAGAACAAGCATGAACACACAGTCAAATTTGAACCTTAATAACTTTGAATGTACACACTTTCAAGTATTAAAATTTATATTTATAGTTGAACATGGGAATATTATAAAAAATTATTTTTATACCATGGTAAAATTTTGAATATATCAAAATATATATCACAAAAACTAGACACTGGTATTTCCTTTGTTAAATTCAAATATTTGAATTCAAACGGTCACAGTTAAACATCAACCACTTTGCTTACATATTATGTCCTTGCATATTCAAATTAATTAAAAACCATTGATCTTATTCAAAATTTAATTCATAGTGTACCAATTACCAAATTTTAACCTTCAAATAGTCAACCTCATCTTGTGTAATCTGATAGCTTTGACTCAACGTACATTGTCGATCTTCTATACATAACTTGGTCTTTAACAATGCTAAACAACTATCACTTTGACCTCTTGAATTTAATTCAAACCATTTATATCAATCAGTATGAACACTTGTTCATCATTAATCCTTGGAAAAATCTTGATATTTATCTATGTTCAATGTTGAACATTGAACACTTGTCCTCATCTCGTTGCTTCTTGACATCTTGGAATGAACATGCTCCATTCATCCTTTTGTAAGGAACTAGATCTTTAACTTTGTTAACCAATGAAAAATTTAACCCATTTGATTTAATATGTACCATATATCTTTATATTATGATATCCCATGAACCATTAGATCTCCATCTAATCCTAATATTTAACATCATGTAAAAATGACTAAGTATGAGGACCATTACGTAACTACCTAGAAGGCCAACTTTGGACCTCCATATCTTTTGCTTTGCTCAAGTGCATGTTATCAAATTTGGACCATATGATATACTAACATAGAATAATACAAAAATGTGTCAAAATTCTCCTAGAACCATCACATGTGTGAGATATAATGACATAAAAATGCTCACTTAGATTTATCTGTTCACAGAGCCAACTAGTCAAGAACTGTCTGGAAAGACCAAATTTGCACATGAATAAATTTTATCACACTTCAATGATTGACATGAGATTTAGTACAAATAAAATATGCATAAAGATAAATAAAACCATATGATCACCTTCTCTTGAAACATCCAGATGTGTGAGATATGCCACCATCATAATTGTTACTCAGCTTTTCTTACCACATTGCAAATTTGGCTAAGTATGGGAAAATACTATCAAAATGCTTGAGAGCCCAAATTTTCACTTGCATATATTTTATTTAACTTCATATCTAGACTTAAGACTTTGAATATAGAAACTAGGGACTAATGTGATCACAACCATATGACCAAATCCCCCTAAATTATCTACACATGGTAATGGTGACGTCAACAAACTGCCTATTTAGATTTTCTGCCACTAGACCCAAAATGTCTAGTTGAAAAATAATGATAAACTAGATGAAATCCAATCATGAACACAAACATTAAAATAATATAAAACCTCTTATATGACCCTTAACACATGCTTAATACTCCATACTCATCCCCTAACATCTCTAACCATGCCAAAACTAAAGATCAACCAAGCCTCCTTCAAGCATGCTAGAACAATCACATTACACACTTTGTCATTGTCAGTTAAACTATCAAGGTACTTCATCCAATCACCTAGAAAACTCTATGACATCACCATGACATCATTGACAACTCTCTAATAGCCACTAATACTAGTGCCAATACTTTGCATACCACACAAACTAGTCAAAACATTTTTCAAACCCATCAACTCTTATTGCAAACCATTAATCAAATGAACACTTTTAAAACTAATAATGCCAAAAAAATGATGCATATGTAGAATCACCTTATTCACCTTCAAAGTCAAACTCAATAGGTTCCATGGAGAGCACACAATCAAAATGCCTCCCACCCCCTTTAGGGACTCCCATGGTAACCTCATTCCTCAACCACCCCTTGTTAAAAAAATGATCAAACATATTTAAAATGAACATATTACACCTAAAATTTCCAATATAGACATAGGAGGTATCACACATACTATTAGTTATAATGGGTCAACTGATCCTACCTTACATTTAAAAACATTTGGTGATATCTATAAATATTGGTTAAATTAAACACTTTTGTTGCTACCAAGATATTAGAGAAAACACTCTCCAAAGACACTTTATATTTGTATAATAATATCAAATCCAATTCTAGCACTAGCTTGGAAGATCTAGTTAATTATTTAGTACAAGAGTTTCAAACTAGTGACCTCTCTGAGAATACCTTAGCTCACATTATCAATTGTAAGCAACTTAAAACTAAAACAACATAAAATTTCATAAAATATTGGAAGACATTTTATAATAAGTGTGAGCACAACATGGTGGATGATAATATTTTTCATATATTCACTAGCACTCTTTATCCCAAATTATACTATTAGGTTATGACTCTCTCTCCAAGAACCTTGGAAGAAACCCTTACCAAGCTAAATGCCAAGCTTTTCTCATACACTAGTTTGAGCCATCCTAACCTCCCATGGGCACTTGAATGGTCCTTAAAAATAAAAATCATCATGCTACCAATGATGGTGTCACTAATTCTTATGATACCATTCAAAATATTTAATCCATTACTCCCAACAATGTCATGGAGCAAGTTGCCCCTCTAAATAACACCTCTCATCCTTAATTTTCTAGAATAAACATTAATGTTCATAAGACTTTATACTTAACCAAGCTCTAAAAGTGTCTACCAAGGCCTCTACTACAAGAGCTTGACCCCACTCACCATATGAAATCATGGTATGATCTAAACAAATTTTGTTGGTTTCATGTGTATTGGGGCCACTCACATGAGACTTGTAGGCAATTACATAATTTAGCTTAGGATTTTTTCACTCATTATTAAGTGACAACAAGCCTATGATATAGAATTTAAATCTCACAAAACACAAAATAAAAATCAAGCTTTGAACTAGGCCAATGATCATATTTCCATCTATAAAGATCATCTTCCTAATCATCAAGACAATAATGACAAGCCTACTCCTTCCACCAATATTGTTAAAAGTCTTATAAACCAAAATACTAAATAGAATGTGGTAAATATGACTAATATGCAAAGGGTAGTTACTTTCATTGATTCTAATCCTACCCACATGCACCAAACCTCCCAAACATTCTATGTTATCCAAGATTATTATCCATCTCAACAAATAGAATTGGGGAAAGAGGACCTTATCTCTTTATAAGAACCAATTATAACACCTCCATTAGATAATACCTCTCATAATATTCTATAACAACCCCAACATATACACCTATTGAGAACCTTCTTCAACCTTTTAATAACATTTCTTCAAATCAATAACTACAAATACCTCAATCAACTATCCCATCATCTAAAAATAATCAACCGATTTATCCTTAAACTAAATTGACCACATATTATCACCAAAATTTTTAATACACTTCTAATCCTCCTTCCTAAGATCTCCTCCAACATTACGTTCCTCTATCTAACAATCCCCTCATGGGTTATGATGAAGGTGACCCTATCACAGAACTTACCAATCTCCCATCTCAAATACCCTTTCTTGAAATCATGTACACTTCTTCACATCATCGCAACTACCTGATGTAGCTATTATTCAAAATGAACATACCTCATCCTCCCCTAGCAAGACATAAAGCTAACTTATTTGGGTCAGAATAAAGTATCATACAATAATGCAAGAAGATGTCTATAAGCATTGATGAAACAATGGACACTTCTCTTTTACTTAAATTACCTATTACTTTCATGATCCTTGAGATTCTACTTTGTGAAGATGATCCTCAACTATTTATAAGCATCTATATTGGTGATATCCAAGTCAAGAATTCTTTTATTGATGAGGGTTATGGTACTTATGTTACCTCCTTTGACTTCATTATAATTCTTGGATATTCTGAGTGTAATATAAATTACACACACACATGTTAAGGTTATAATAAAAGTAAAATGCCTCCCTTAGGGTGCATGTGGCTTCTTATTACCATCCCTCCTATAACTATTCATGTGAAATTTATGATATTTAAATTCCCCTTTCCTACAATATCTTATTTGGCAGGCCTTAAACTCATCATATGAGGGATATCACCTCTTTTACCTACCAATGTGTCAAGTTTCTCTATAATGTTGCTATATATGAAATTAAAGGAGAAACCAATCCTTAAAAATTTGAAAATATTTCAAGAATGTGTTGTATTCAAAATTTCAACCCTTGAACCCTTGTTAAGTGTTCCATTCATATATTCTCAACATTTTAATTTTCTTGTCAACTCTACTGAAGGTTATCATGGTCACCTTGAACTCATTGGGAACATAACACCTAACCTATTAGATTATAATGATAATGAGCTAGATGAAATCAAACTCAAGATTAAAAATTCATATTTATCCCCTCATCTCATCACCCAACTTTCACTATCCTTGAATCCACATTCCCAATAACCACCTATCAATGATATACCTAGGGTATTAACTAAAATTTGACACTCTATTCATCATGCCACTTATGATGAAAATATCATACTTACCTACACCATCTACCTTCATACACTTGATTATGATGATGGTTATATTTTAGGTGATCCATTTTTATGAGGTCTTATCATGGTTATAGATGCCAAGATTCTTTGATATCATTATTCTTAATTTTAGTCTTTCCATTTGTCTTATCATATTCCTTCTTGTATATTTCCTAATTCTAACATTATTCCTCTTTTTTGTAAGATAAAGATGGAGTGCTTGCATGTCACACCTCTAGTTTTAGTAGAGCCTATTAGGAGCATGCTCATGGATCATGCTATGATCAGTCCTTATAATTTTTCTAGATATTAGGATTCCTATAGCCTTCTTCCCCTAGAGATGATTAATACCATCCTTAAGCCTTCCATGTATCCCCTTTTCCCTCACTAATCCTAGTCTGGTTCCTACTCCCACTCTACCTTTAGTTGAGCCTCATCTTATATATAATTATGCTTCTTGTTTAGATGAGCCTAAGTTAATATCTCCACTAGCCCCACCTCCCCTTGGCAATGGCCTTATTTTTCTACAACTTGATCCCCTGCTTACCCAATGGAATGGTCAGCCTTACTATGATATTCATAGATTTTTTGGTCATTATACTAGAGACTACCAGTTATACCATCCTTCCACAGCTTCTACTTCTACTTATTCCATGAGTAGACTCACAAAGTCTATTAACAAGTGTATTTATCACTTCTATGGCACATATAATAATTATTACACTCATTGTTTAATGATTCAACAATATATTGACATATTGAGTCCTACCCTTCCTCAGCCTAAAGAAAAGGTTATACCTCCTCTAAAGGTGTTACCTAAGTATATTTTAAAATATGGAAAGGTATATTATCTTTTGCACTAGTGTGGTATCCATCACATCAATCATTATCGCATCCTCTAGAATCATCTTCAATATCACCTTATGACTATTCCTGCATCCACTATTCCTCCTCCCATAGGTCCTCCACATAATAAGGCTCTTCATTCTTCACTTGTGGCTCCCATTACACCTATGGTTCCTTACCCACTTGTGTTTCCTTCTCCACTAATGGATCCTTCTTATCCCATAGTTACCACTCATATTCCTCTTCCTGAGTATTCTATGTATGATATCTCTCATGAGCATAATATTTAACCTATACCTATATTTTATATAGAGGATATTTGATGAGAGGTATTTTCATATATTTCCTTTAGGATAGATGAGACTCTTGATAAAGTTAGGATCCAGATTCATAGAGATATATCAGATGTTATGGATAATATTTGTGGATAGATTTATCAGTATTTATGAACACAACATGGTGTTATTTCACTTTAATATTCATTATGATATTGGATTGGATTTGTGATCTATTTTTATTTATATATTATATCATTTAACTCTGTGTCAAATTTTAATTCACTTATCTATCTTACATGGATATTTATATTTTGCATTATGTGTTGTATATGGTTTCATTTCTTTCATCTTATCTTATGGATCCTTTTCATGCTTTCCCTAATTACATGATAATATTTATGAGTTCATGAATGTATTTGTATTTTATCATGTTTATTTGATAACTTATCTCAACAACATGAATAATTATTATTTTAACTTGGTTATACCTATAGACATCTAAAATTGGTCACCAATGACTTTACACCTGACTTTAGACCAATTATTATCAATAATTGAACATCTAACCTAATAATTTTTAGATGTCTCAAATTTGGTTTCATAACATAAAATTAAATAATTTTGGCCAATAAATCAATTAAAAAGAGTAAATTCCCAAATCAATCAAATCAAAACTTGGAAAATGTTCAAATGCTTAAAAGAGATAAATCAACATGCAAATCCTATTAACATCCTAATTGAATTCATCCAAGATCAATTAAGTGAATTATCAGAAAGTAAATTCAAAAAAATTAATGAATATTCTAGGTTTTCATTATTAGCTTTTGTGAGTTGTCCAAAATGTAAAATATCACACCTATGCTTTTTCCATGCTAATCATGACCATTTGACACCTTTTAACCCTAATGGGGTTAACTAAGCAAATCAAGGTTAGGATTTAACCCATTCCAAGTTAATTTCAAAGCCTATAAAAGCAAGCCTAAAGCTCTTAATTTAGAGATCATGGGATAGAGTAATGTTATAATGTAAGATTTGATTCATGAAGCAAATGCATAGTGTTATAATGCCAAAATTGAGCCAAGCCAAGACATTTTCAAGCCACATCAAGACAAAATACAAACCAATCATGGTTTTAAGAGGAGATGGAGATAGCCAAACCCCATTTATGAAGACTTCTTGAGCACAATCTGAGTAAGCCAATGAACACATTATTTGGAGCATTCAAGGAATTGGTAGAAATTTATGTGTAAGTTTCTTTCCATTTTTAGTTGAGGTTTGTCATTTTTTGTTTGTTCACTAAGCTCCCCATATAATATATAAATGGGGGTGTTATACTTTGTTAGTGTGTTTTAAATTTCATTTATTTTGATGGAAATTAACACTTTATCTAACCTCCCCTCCATCATCAAATTCCTAGCATCACAAATGACATGCCTAGTAGGACCCAACACATCCTACACACCAAGGACATCAATATGTAGCTTTTAAATCTTCATTTGGATGCTTGAAGCTCTCTAAAATTTATTTTATAACCTTGTTTTAGCTATATTTAACCAGTGATAGTCAGGTACAATCAATGATGGTTGGCCTTAATTGACCATGATTTTGCTTAACCAACCTTGATTTTGAGTAAACCATCGAAAATTAGGTTGTAGGGGAAAAAAATTCATAAATCTTGAATTTTGATTCTATTTTTCATTTAGATTTGTGATTTCTAGGTTTCAAAGGCATTTAAATTCATTGACTTAGTTTAACCTTACAAGTTTTTTTGATCTTTGTGATAACCAAGGCCTAACTTAACGTGTTTATATTTTATGGTTTTGACTTCAGGTTTATAGGTGATTGACGATGGTCTTAATCAATCGACATTGATTATTTATGATTGGTGATGGTTATAAAAGATTGATCAATGATGGTTTTCTAAACTAGCACTGGTCATTTCTGACCATGAAAGGTAACTATGTTTAAAAAAAATCAAAACCTAAGAGTTAAAATTCAAACATAATTTTCTCAAAAACAAAAGTGATTCAAAGCATGTCATTATTATCTAACAATTTTAGGTTGAAAGATCAGTTTGAAAACCAAATTTCCTTGTTTAGACTAATCAAGCATTTCCTTTTGGGATTTTAAAAGGACTTAGTCAAATCTTGCACATTACAATTTGGGCACTAAAATAAACATCTTAAATCTTGCACATTTGAATGTTGGTGTTTAAAATGAATCTAGAATTGGTTAAGTCCTAGAAAAAAATTTCATTTTTAGTGCTTAAAACAAATGCGTAAACCATGAAAATTTCAAATTGGTGTCTTAAAATAAACTCTTAGGCTAAGTCTCACACATTTAGAATTTTGGGATTTAAACAAACCTAGATGATTTTGCTTCATTTGGTTTTGTGTAATCTTTTCTATTTTCACACTTAAGCCAAGGGGCCTAGTAATGAACAACGCCACATTTAATTTGGTGCTTAAAAATCAAACTTCACTTGTAAATTATTTGTTGATTTTTTATTTTTGAAAAAAAGATAATGTGTGTATGCTCTCCCCCATCCCTTATACGGAACTTATGGGATCAAAAGCACATTTTCATTTAATTTTAGTGCCTATTCCAAGGCATAGAAATAAATTTGACTAAGATCTCCCCAAATTCACATACTATTGGGTGATCTAAAATCAACCCTAAAGTCTTGCTACTCTTCTTTTATTTTCATGCATTTTGGCTTATGAAGGGGGTGTCATTACCTCTCATGAGTTCTTTAGGGAATCATTGATCCGGGGCTTCATCTCCTAAAAGTGTTTCAACCCCTCTCTATGCGGGGTATATAAATTAGGATCACCCCATTGGGATGGTGGGTTGAGTGGTTAAACTATCTCTGTTAGTGGTAAGCCAGCCTAAAACATATGATCAATTAGGGCATTACACTGCACTAAGTAATTAATAGATGTAGTGGTTGTGAAAAAGACAAGACCTTTTCACAACAAGCTAATTTATGTAGATCCAATTGACATTTTATTTCTCTTGTGTGCAAACGTGAAAGTTTGTACATATGGGATCAATCTAGATTGTCATAACTTGTAAATTTTAGTCAACCCCACTTTGCTACACCTTGATAGGATCTAGGATGATATACTTAGTTGTATTTTGTCATTTATTATTTTATTTATTGGTATGTTAAAATGAACAATTTATTGTTTATACCACATCATGAATGAGTCTTGTGTCCAACATTACTCCATTGTTTGAGGAGACATTATACCATTCATTTGACATCTTGATTTAACTTAGAAAACTTTTTGTCAAAACATTGTGCATGTCACTTAACTGGAACATGTAACGTAATGCTACCCAAATCAATTCAAGTTTCATATGTTAGTACATCTTGAAATAAAAAACCATTGTCACATCTTTTGGGAGTGATAATGTCATTAGGTTTCCCAAATTATTTCAAAAAACTTATCTTATATTGTGTCTCAATTATTATTGTTCAAAACCAATCATTTAAGCCTTGTTGGATATTTGTTTAACATAATCATGCTATTCAAATTTACCTAAATTATCATAAAATCCTAGTTTATCTTAGTTGAGTCTTTAATTAACTTTTACAAGTTCAGATCCAAACATTGATTGATTTTTGTTTAAGCCTCAACTCATAGGGGCTGATACATAGATCTTTCTCTTTTGGGTTGCATAATTCAAGTTAATCCATTAGTCAAATTTGGATTTTTTTTTATTTGTGCCTTTATTTGATAGAATCAGTCCATCTTCAAAGTGCCTTTTGTTTTGTGTTTTATACTAATAAGATCAATTTTATGTCTAGAATAAAGTGTCTATCCTTTACCAAACTATTTCAAATTTTTTAGATTAATCATCATTATCCTTTGTTTTAAGTCTAGCTTTTGACGTCATGTTTGGCCAAAAATTCTAGCATATCCTGTTTAAGCCTAAATTTTGAATCCACATTTGGACAAAATACCTAACAACATTTCCCTTTCCTATTTTAGACCTATTTGGAACATGTTTGGACATTAGAATTTGGCATCTTATTTTTAGGTCATTTTACTTGACCTTATTTGTGTAAAACATTTAGCATTAGACACTTGACATTATACTATTTTTACCAAGTCTTTGCATAGAATTTTTGGAGATTTAGCTCCACCCTTGATCAAGTTAGATAGAGTTTGAACCCTTTTATCTTTTTAGACATAGTTTTTTAGAGTTTACAAAACTTTAATCCTCCCTTATTATGACATATTTATCATATATTTAATCATGGCTCACTATACACGTAGTTAAACTATGCACAATCTAGGATATGAAAATGTTAGTACACAAAAGGAATTTGTTTAAGAACCTTATGGAGATGATGTTGTTTGGGAGATAGATTCCCATCCACCATACAATACTCAAATAGGGGAATAGAGTCAAGATCCTTTGGCTAATTATTTGGTTAGCACTCCTCCTTACATGGAACAAAATCAAGAATAAACATCCCAATATTTGGCTAGCATACCTATGATTGTAGATAATGTCCAAAAATAACCTTTTTATGCTATAATACCATCATATCATGATCCTAATATAGCTACAAAGGTAGGGCATGCCAATTTTCCAAGTCTAATAAGAGGGATTTATAACATGTTTTACAATTTGAACAATGATCATGACTCTTATAGAAACCCAAATGTCATAGTACCAATGCCATATCAAAATCTGCTTATGATTATCATGTAAAGAGGCCTCATGGAGGACAAATTTATTCAAATGTAGGTAGAATACTATACCTATCAAAACCTCACACATAATTTTAGTAAAATGGACATATAAAATATACCTCTTATTCAGTCACTCCCTTCAAAAGGAGTTTTGTTTGATTTGATAGGTCATGAAAATTAGGGTTTAGACCCAATTATGCAAAACACTTTAGTCAATACCATGTTGAATACACCAATCAATGAGGAAGTGTATTATACTTTTACATAGAATAATGAACAAAATGTAGTGGATAATGTGCTAGTAACATCCAATTTAAACCAAAGTGGTGTTAACACAAAAACACATAATCAACAACAAAATATTCATTTAAGTAACATTACAAGTGGTCTACAAACTCAAGGAGTAGGACTTTTTACTTCCCAATATTAGCCAACTACCGTTAATCCTCAACTAGCTGCTTTGTCAAACACATAACATCAAGGATTAAGTAATCAAACAATGACTAGTGCCAAGCCATAACAAAATGTGAAAAATTTTACTTCACCCCAACAAGTGATGAGTAATATTCCACAACAATAGGCATCATCAAACACACCCACATAATAGAGGCCAAACATATTTCCACCTCAATAGGGGGAAACTAATGTTCCACCTCATCAGGTAGTAATGAACATACCTCTTCAGTCATAGACTAACATGTTGATCCAAATCCAAATGATGTCTAACCAATAATGTGTAAATATTAGTCAGTGATAAATATTGAATCTCTAACATGTGTCCACTTCCCAATAGGTATTTATGAAACAAAGAGGCTCCAATATTCCTAAAGTACCTATTAGGTAATAATTTCATTTCATATAGAATGTGCCCCACAAGTTCAAAGATAGGGTCTTGGTTCACAAGTCCCTCTTAATCAGCTAGGTATGACTAGTAGGTAACATATCCCTATTCAACCTCAGTAGACACAACACGTCTATATTCCTCCATCTTAATCATAGTATCAAGCTTACATACCCAATCCCAACCAAAATACCACATAATTGTAAGTATAATTTTAACAATTACACCCTAATCCACATATGCATATTCCTAGTATATTTCTTAGCCAATCCAATACTCCCCAGCAAATGCCTCCATCATACCTAGTCAAAGTAATCTAATTTTGACTACCAAACAATTTCAAGTTAGATGATTTATGTTCTTACCCTTTCAACATGGAGTACTTGTAGATACCATTTCATCTAGGGTATGAGCCACCAAAGTTTGACAAATACAAGGGGAAAGGTGATCCCAAGGCTCATTTGATAGACTTCTTTGTCATGTGCCAACCAATGGCCTATAATGACATATATTTGTTATTATTATTGTTTCCAAGAAGTCTAGCTAGACAAGCCTTAGAATGATTCCTAAAATTATCAAAGAATTTAGTTTCTAATTTTGATAATCTTTCAAATAAATTCATACAACACTTCTCTTACAATATAGAGCATGAAATTTCATTGGTCGACTTCACACATGCCAAACAAAAACTAGGTGAAAGTTTTACAAGCTATCTATAGTGATGGAGAGATCTTACAAGTCAATTTACCCATAGTATACTAGACAAACAACTAGCCACTATGTTTACCAAGAATCTACAAAGTGAGATATCATACTATTTGGAGTTTTAATATGCACATACATTCAAAGAAATCATTAATAAAGGTTTAGTGATCAAATGAGACCTTATTAACAAAGGGATCATTAAACTAGCCTTATTAAATCATAACAATGAATAGAATCAAAACTAAAATAGTGGCTAAAACTAACATCTAGTCCAAGTGAAAGCATCACAACCAATATAGGCTAATAACAATGATTGACCCAAAAAATTCAATTACAACAAGAATGTTGTAGGGAATAGATTAATTGAGTCACAACATGTCCAAATGGTGCAAACACCATCTACTCAATCGACAATACCTTTTTAGCTTACT
Organism: Torreya grandis; assembly: GCA_037957365.1. Taxonomy (NCBI): domain Eukaryota; kingdom Viridiplantae; phylum Streptophyta; class Pinopsida; order Cupressales; family Taxaceae; genus Torreya; species Torreya grandis. Next base: position 5,737,213 of record JARHVA010000230.1, read on the forward strand.
CCTAACCAACAACTATTTTATCATCCACAACACATATAATAAGTGCAATAGGCTAGACCAGTTTAACCAATACAATAAATGCCTATGCCTTTATAAAACCCTCCTCCAAAGAGAAACATGCCTACTCATTCTGCCTTTATTAACCTTAGAGAAGCCATTGAATAAATATTTTGTAAACTTGTAGCAACTAACTGGATTAAATGGCCTATTCAAAAAGAACAAATTTGTGAAGGCATTGACATGTCAGACTGGTACATGACAAAACAATTCTACAATTTTCATATGGTTAATGGCCATAATTTACAACATTGTGTGAAAATTAGACATGTAATTTAGAATATGTTGGAAATTGGAGAGATCACATTCGGTCATGGAGCTTTCACCTCTAATCAGAGCCTTGGTATTTATCATAATCTTTTCCCCCAACATAATAATCAAAAACAATAATAAAAACAAAAACAATGACTAGTGTAACATCAACAACAATAATATCAACAACCAAGGTAGAACCAAAAACTCAAAAGAACCAACAACATCAAAACAATGGACAAAACCAAGGCTAAAACAATGCGAACAACCAACAGACTTACCATGTAGTTTCACATGAATACAACTCAATTGTAGGCCATATTGTAGGAGGTCATGTTACCACCATTTCCATTAATCTAAGACCAAGAAATAATTAGATAAAACCATTTATAATCATACCAAATCAACTAAACCATGCTGGTAATCTTTCCTTGACTTGGGACCACACATAGGTGAACCAACAAGTATGGATTCCCATGTTAGGAACTTATACTGATAACTTATCATTAGCCCATGAATATGCACAAGTACATCAATAACCAAGAATTATCCTATATATTCCCCCTCCACCATCATTTGATAGAAATAATGGTCTTGTACCTAATCTTAATTATGAAATCACAACTTAGTGGTCAAGGATTACCATACCAAACCCACAACCATCTACCATTTCACCATCATCCAACCAACCATTTTGACTTGGAAAAAAAAAATCACCACTATCCAAAAAAAGATGTTTGACATTGTGGAATAATTGAAAAGGACACTATCACAAATTTCCATTTTAGATTTATTGTGTATGTTAACCATCCATAAAAACATCTTGACATAGTTCTTTGGTCAATCTATAGTTTAAAATGACATATCTCTAGACAAATTTCAAGCTTTGGTTGGACACCTAACTCTAACCCAACAAGTAACCTTTAACTAAAATGATGTGTCATCCCTTGGCCCGAAGTACAATAATCCATTGTACATTGAAGTCTACATAATAAGGCATAAAGTGAAATGTGTCCTCATATATAATGGATCAAGTCTAAACATGGTGTCTCTAAAGCTCATCAAACTTCTTAGGTACATGATAATAGATCTCCAAGTAAAAGCAATCACCATCAAAGCCTACGATAATGAAGAATGAGAATCATAAAGCACCATCAACTTGCTAGTTATCATTGGACCCTTAACCCATGATACACTGTTCCATGTGTTGGATCTCAACTTATCATATAATATGCTTTTGCTTAGACCTTGGTTACATGAGATTCATGTATTCCCATCAACATTACACCAGTGTATCAAGTTCTCCCATTTAGGGATGGAGGTTAGTATTCTAGGATATTTGCATCCTTATGAGCATTTCAAACATCTGGAGGCCAAGTTCAAGAGCTACAACTACCATGTTGGCATGAATCTAGTCACAAAGTAGGACAAAGGGAAAGTATTACTTATTGATTTAATAGAGGCCAGCTATGTTGACCCTGATACCCTTGATTCCCTTTCCCATATGCCACCTCTTGAAATGTCTAATCATTATACTATCTTAGATAATTACCTAGGAGATTATTTAATCCATGACACCTTTCACAATATAAAGCTTTCATAGAACCATAAGTATTTTGGAAGACCAAAAGCCAAAAAACTCATGCAATGGAAATGAAAGGGCAAAGGTCATCTACACAATAAAACACCTATCACTTTCATACCATCCTTTGGCCAAGAACAATATACTCTTGAAGGAGATGAATCATAGTTATATAATGAAAAATTGGTTGATTGTTATAAGATTTCCAAATATCCCATTCCTAATCAGATTATGGAGAACCAAGACTATGAAGGAGGAGGCCTCAGACCAAATCAACATGGAACAATTGAGTTAATATCTATAAATAATTGTAAAAGAACCTATGGGCTTAGATTTAAACCACTTGGGGGTGACTCCATGTATCTTATTCAAGTTCCATCACCAATGACTAGTGATGATGATGCTGAAAATGAAGTAGAGTCCTATAATATCCAATTTGATTACCTAAACCATACTAATTTATTTTATAATAACACCATTTTTACCCTTCAACCAATCATTCATCATAATCCACTACCATTGTTTTATCCCCAATTGATATACTAGGGCCAATAAGAATTCAACATGATGGTTGATGAGTTTCATAATGATGAGGCTTTTTGTAATTTTCTATGCTTTAGGGACAATGGTCCATTGGGAGACCACAAAAAAGGGTTCTCAATAAAGTTGGATCTTTAAGCCTATTTTGGAGATTAGGTGAACACCCTTAGCCAAAAATAAATAAATAAAACATTGAGGTCTCAAAGTGAAAAACCTCTTTGAGGCACTTTTTGACCAAAGAAAAAGTAAAGATAAAGGCCAGTCTAGTGGTAAAAACATGTTTTAGGCACCACTAGATGGGGGTATCCAACCTTCTTCAAATATAGACTAAGAGACCATCAATGATGAACTTTTCCATGGATCTGAGTTTAGTCTTGGTAAAGAACATGCTTTTGAGTGAATCATTTAGGAAACTACCGATGCTAAACTTATCGATGGGTCCAAGTATAGTCTTGAAGAATGATAGGCATTTGATCACATCATTTAGGAATCTAAAATAATATTTGTTACATGTCCATCTCTCCCATTGGGGGATTCTGATTCATCATGCCTAGGAGAACTTGAAGAACAAGTCCTAATAGAGGACTCTAACATAGCCAAATAGTTCAAATCTTTGCCCACTATTCTTGAAGATTGTTTGACCCTTCTAGTAGAAGACATAATAGTGGTAAACATCAGGTCTCTAGATAACCCAAAGTGGATTAAATTAGGTGCATCCATCATTGAGGAGGAGCGTGAAGTCCTTACAACCCTTTTGAGGGAATTTGTAGATATATTTGCATGGGCATATTCTGACATGCCTGGTTTAGACCCTGCTTTGGTTATTTATGACCTTATGGTACATTTTGATGCCAAACCAATACATTAAAAGTTACGTAAGATGCATCCTTGCATTGCTATATTAATCAAGAAAGAGCTGGAAAAGCTCTTGAAAGCGAGATGTATTAGGCAAATCAACTATTTTAAATGGATTTTTAATGTAGTACCCATTAGAAAAAAGCTAGAAGGAATCATAACGTGTACTAATTTTAGGGACATTAATAAGGCTTACCTTAAGGATAACTTTCAATTACTAAACATTGACATGATTTTAAACTCCACAATTGGTTATAAAATGCTTTCCCTAATGGATGATTTCTCAAGCTACAATCAGATCAAAATCACACCAAAAAACTAACACAAAGCAATGTTCACCACTCCATGGGGAACATTCTATTATCAGGTTATGACATTTGGTCTTAAGAACACAAGGGCCACCTATCAAAGAGCCATGATAGTCATATTTCATGATATGATGCATGACATTGTCATAGATTATGTTGATGACATACTAGGTAAATGAAAGACTAGAGCTGATCATCTAACAATATTAAGGAGGATATTTGAGTGACTACATGAATATAATGTTAGACTCAACCCCAAGAAATGTGTTTTTGGAGTTACTTATGGTAAATTTATTAGATTTATTGTGTCTTGTAGGAGCATATAAGTTGATCCAACCAAATTATGAGCCATAATAAAAATGCCACCACCAACTAATTTAAAGTAACTTCATAGTTTATAGGGCAAGATCCAATCCATCTGACACTTCATATCTCAATTGGATGATAAATGCCATCCATTTACACATTTATTAAAGAAGGGTATGACATTTCTTTGGGATGATGATTGTTAAAAAATTTTCAACTTTAAAAAAGACTATCTTGAAAATCCACCAGTTTTATTACCTCCTATGCTAGGGAAACCATTCATTTTGTATCTATCAGTGATAGACACAGCTCTAGGGTCACATCTAGCATAACACAATGAAAATGTAAAAGAGCATGCATTTTACTATATAAGCTATATAATAGTTGCATATGAACAGAATTATACGCCCATTGAAAAAGCTTGTTTAGCGATGGTCTTCGTAGCTTAGGAACTATGACATTATATGTTGTAATAATAAGACCATGGTCATTTAAAAAGTAGATCCACTCAAGTATCTACTATCTAAAACAATGATACAAGGTTGCATGGCCAAATGGATCATGTTTCTCAATGGGTTTGAGATAGAATATGTGAACCAAAAATCCATCAAGGGACAAGTTCTTGCAGATCAGCTTGCTAAAGTACCCCTTACAAATATAGAGCCACTCACATTCTAATTTACCAATGAATCCATTATGACCATCATTGCCATACCCATTGAGGAGTAGCACTATAAGTTTTATTTTGATGGTTCATTCATAGCACATGGATTGGGGGAAAACCTTTTGTTTATCACTCTATAGGGGTATCTAATCCCTAAGTCATTCAAAATCAACTTTCCTTGTACCAACAACGTGATTGAATATGAAGCATTCATAATAGGAATATGATAGGTAGTATAATAGAACATATATAATCTATAGGTTTATGGTGATTCATAGTTAATTGTCAATTAGGTTATAGACCATTTTCAAACCAAAGATGACAAGTTGGTTCCCTACAAGGCAATGGTCGACACTTTCAAATAGTAGATTGATGATATCCAATTTAAACATATAAAAAGAGCAAGTAATAGAATAGTAGATGATATGGTTACCATTATATCTTTGATTTGACATGCAGACATAGCCAAAGAGTATCAGTTTTTCTTTAAGAATCTAACAACACTAGCTCATGAACCTTCAACTATCGCAATGATATGTGATATTATTGGTCCTAGCTCTACTTGGTATTCAGACTTATAAGCCTATTTACATGACCAAATTATACCACCTAACTTATCTCAAAAACAAACCAAAGCCTTCATCTACAATGCCCAACATTATACCTTACTTGAACCAACCTTATACTACCATAGTTTTGATGGAACTCTACTTCATTGTTTATCTTCGATAGAATCTATACTAGCATTATGAGAAGTTCACAAAGGGGTATGTGGATCCCTCACCAATATGGAAGTCTTATCCAACAATATCTTTCATATTAATTACTATTGGCCAATAATGGATGCAGATGTAGATGCATATGTGAAAAGATATGACAAGTTTCAACAATATGCTAATTTGATTCATGCCCTAGACAAAACTTTGAAACCAATGTTGAAACCATGGCCATTTATACATGGGGCCTTGATATCATTGGGAAGATAAACCCCACTTCATCATATGACCATAAACATATCCTTACTACCACATAATATTTCACAAAGTGGGTTGAAGTTATATCCCTCACTTACATAACTAGAAAGCAAATTTCCAAATTCATATTCAACCATCTCATCTACCATTATGGTATCCCTTTAGACATTATATATGATAATGGAAGATCATTAAAAAATAAGGATGTCAAAAAGCTAGGTGTCGAGTATAAAATTACTCAACATTTTTCCACATCATATTACCCTCAAAGTAACGGCCACACAAAAACATCTAACAAAACCATTATCAACATCCTTAAAAAGATTGTTAATGATGCTAGACATGACTGTCACCTTAAGATATTTCATGTCCTTTGGGAATATCATACCAATTATTGCACTCCCACAAGTGCCAATCCATATTCACTTATTTATGGTACTAAATCCATTCTTCCCATTGAGGTTGAGTTACCTTCATTATGCATCTCTTTCAAAGATGTCCTAGATGATGAAGACTATCAAGTAGCTCTCCTGTAAGCACTAGAGTTATTTATTGAGAAAAACATAAACATAGTCAATAACCTTCAAACATATAAAAAATGACTCTGTGGCCACTATAATCGATGCATAAAACATATACAATTTGAGCTTGGTGATCTTGTTTTTAAAGAAAACCAAAAGAATACCATGGCTAAAAAGAAGAATAAAAGAAAGTTCAAATCCAACTAGGTAGGTCCCTTCATTATTATTGTAGACTATGGTGCAGGAACATATAAGATCACCGCACTATATGGGTATAAACTTGATGAGCCTATGAACATTATACACCTAAAGCATTATTACACTTGAGTGAATTGGTGTATTATCTATGAGGACCATTTCAAGTTGTAAAATATTATCAATATTCTTTTATGTACTATATCATTCTGTCATCCTACAATATTATCACTTTGCCTATCACTTATCCATCCTATCATTCCTTATCTACCAAATTAAAATGTTTTGATCACTTCTTACCTATCCCATTTGACCTTGGTTTATCCATTAGTTTCACACTTTTAGCATGAAAAGTTAGATCAGTTTTAATAGTTGTTGCAATAATTCCAGACAAAGGTAGTATTTTGGAGCAGTAAAATAGAAGTTTTGATAGTTGCATCTTTTATTTCTTATTCATTATAATCATGTTTATTTATGTGAGCCTAATTATATCTACCTATTGGTCTTTCTACCAATTATAACTTCCTATGGGAAAACTAGGGGAAATATTTATTGTTCCTTAACATACCAACTTGCCATTTCTATGCCATACTATGTCATTATGCCAAATATGCCTATTTTATTTGAATTAGCTACTACACTAGTCAGATTCCTCCACTATAAGGTAGAACTATTATAACATAAGGCCATTTTGGGACTATGCGGGTCATGCTCAATACTTATTGAAGTCATATAAATTCCCCTTGTAATTACGCTCTCACCATTTTATAAGCATCCATTCAAGTTTTCCACACTCTTTCCATTTTGTGAGATTAGACTATTTAGTGTTTCATCATCCTTGATCGAGTTGAGATACTCTAAAAATTCTAAAAAAATTTGTAAAACTATTTAGAAAAACCAAAAATATTGACCATTTCTTTGCCTTAAGGATTATGGGAACCCTCACTAAGTCATTAAAAATCACATATAACTTAGTTTCCCCATCCTTTTTGGTTTTTTATCCCATTTTCTCATCATTTTACGAGTTCATTTCTATCTTCTATCACATCCATCATATTTATTTTTTGATCACATCATTTTTATTCTATTCTATTTACTAAGGGAGAACTACATTCGGCCTAAATTTTTTGTTGGATATATCATCCATAAAACTATGTAGTCAAAATCCACTTGCCTAGTGCATATGGAGATAACTCGACCACCCCCTTCCTTTTATTCTATTCCCCCATCATCTTTTTTTGTTAATTTATCACCTATTTTCTAGGGGCAATGTTCATCATCTTGTTTACATCACATTATTTATTCTAATATTGGGAATAATTATTATTTGTTTGTGTGCCTATTTGTTTAATTTATGTACTATTTCCTTGATTCAGTCTACATGCATTCATTTGGTGATTCTATGCACATTATTCTTGAATCCATCCATATTCATACATCAACATTATCATCATGATTTTTATCATTGGTGCATTATTTTCCTTTGAGAATTGGATCACAGGAGTTAGTCTTTATGCATATTTCAACCAATTCTTCATGGTGTTCTATCATTATGCCTATCATTAAGTGTTATAGCAAAAATTAAATTTGAGAAGTATACACCATCAATATAACATCAATATCTCCTTGGCACCTACATCAACAATATTCCTGATCTAATCCCAATCATATCCAAAATAGAGTAATTAAACAATGAAATAATTTCAACCTTTTTAGTTCGAATGAGCATCTCCCTACTAGTAGGTTACCCTATTCATCTTTATCCTCTGTATCAAGATACCATCATCATATTTTCAATCATCAACCATCCATCTTATTTTTCATAATTAGGGTCTAATGATTATAACTGTCTATAGGCAAATCATTGCACACCATCCCACCTACATTATCAATGATTATAACCACCTTTGGGAAAATCATTGTATTGTCACCAATATGAGGGTTACTAATTATAACCTCCTTTGGGAATATCATTCACTTTTCTCTGCCCACATGGGGTATGTTTTTATCTTGTTTGTCTATACTAACTAGGGCAACTCCATATTCTCAATGATTATAACCACATTTGGGAAAATCATTGTGTTATCATACCATGTTTGCCACTATAAGGGTATAATACTTATATCCACCTTTGGGAAAATCATTATACACTATCCCACTTTCATTCTCAATGATTTTGGCCAACTTTGGGAAAATCATTATGTTTTCACCCCCTCATTTTTGTTTGTTTGGTCATCTCATCTCCTTATTTCAAGGGATCATTTGTCGATCTTTTTTCCAATTGCTCCCTCAAGGGGGAACCCTACAGTTCATCCATTATCATTGAAGTAATTAGCACACAAAACATTTTTATTCTTTGAAAATATGTTATTGTGCTTACAACTTGCAATGCCTTCCCAAATAGGGGCAAACTATAGACATCTAAAATTGGACACCAATGGATTTATACTTGACTTTAGACTAATTATTATCAATCACTGAACATATAACCTAAGAATTTTTAGATGTCTCAAATTTGGTTTCATAACATACAATTAAATCAATTTATCCCATAAATCAATTAAAAAGATCAAATGCCCAAATCAATTAAATCAAAACTAGAAAATGTTCAAGTGCCTAAAAGAGATTAATTAACATGAAAATACTAATCAAATCTTAATTGAATTCATCCATGAGAAATTAAATGAATTATAAAAAATAAAATTCAAAAAAATCAATGAATATCCTAGGTTTTCATCATTAGCTTTTGTGAGTTGTCCAAAATGCAAAATATCCCACCCATGCTAATCATGACCACTTGACACCTTTTAATCCTATTGGGTTTTCTAATCAAACCAAGGTTAGGATTTAACCAATTCCAAGTTGATTTCAAAGAATATAAAAGCAAGCCTAGAGATCCTCATTTAGAAAGCTTGGGATAGAGTAATGTTATAATGTAGTATTTGATTCATGAATCAAATGCATAGTGTTATAATGCCAAAATTGAGCCAATCTAAGCCATTTTCAAGCCACATAAATTCAAAATTTGAGCCAACCATGGTGATTAGAGGAGATGGAGATATCTAAACCCCATTGATGAAGATATCTTGAGCACAATCTGAGCAATCCAACAAACACATCATTTGGAGCATTCAAGGAATTGGTAAGAAATTCATGTGTAAGTTTCTTTCCATTTTTAGTTGAGTTTTGTCATTTGTTGTTTGTTCACCAAGCTCCCACTATGATCTAGGCATGTATTTTATATGCTTTGTTAGTGTGTTTTTAATTTCATTTTTTTTTGAAAACTAACACTTAATCTAACCTCCTCTCCATCATCAAATTCCTAGTATCACAAGACCAAACTTGATCCCATTAGTAATCCTTCTTTACCATGTGTAACCTCCTCTCCATCATCAAATTCCTAGTATCACAAGACCAAACTTGATACCATTATTAATCCTTCTTTACCATGTGATCAGTTAGCAAATAAGTCATCTCATTGTAATCCTATTCTTACCAATCCACTTTGGATCTCCCTTTATTCCCTTTCACAAACTAAGCATACATATGGTTGAAAATTGATAAAACATACTATTTCATAGGTAATCCTAAGTGTTTATTCACTCATGTCTTTGGATACTTAGCTTCCTTTAGCCTAAGTATAAAGCTTATTCATGTGCATCACTTTTATCACTCATATTGGTTATTAAAAATCTGTTTGGAGGAGGAATATTAAAATCTATAAAAATTTAAAAGCCAAATTATTCAAACAAAAGGTAATGATAAAAAAGGCAACATATAATATCAAAAGTTAAATCACACTAAAAGACATGATTCATATCACATCTCCTTTTATAATCAAAGATCAAACTCTATAGTTGGCCTTATGATAAAGTTGAGGTCCATTGGGGTGTAGTAGGCTAATAAATTAGAAAAAGAGAATAAAAAAATCTTTTAGTGCTACCTACTTTCTCACAAAAGTACCCAATCTTCATATTAGACCTTATTATCTCACTCATTTTCCTATACATCTTTGTGCTTGTTACGAATGGATATCCTTTGTATTTTGATGGTCACTATCCACTTAATATCTTTCTTGTGTACTTAGTGTGCCTCATGTATCCTAATGTATTTTCATAGATGTTTATATAATTATTTTTACATTTCCTCTTCCATGTAAAAAGTTCCCAATATTTCCCCTTGAGAAATATTGTTTTGTTAACTGATCATTCCCCCTAGGAGTTCTATTTGTAAGTTGCATTATAAGACCATGGGTAGGACCAGGCCTTCCTCACAAATTACCACATCACAAACATTCTTTTAAAATTATTCCATGTTTTTTTCCACCTCATTGGTGTTATCTTTGTGAGTTTCAATGTAAGATCATAGATAGGATTAATCCCTCCTCATAGAATATTCCAATACCCAAGTCACAATGAAATTACATGCATCTAATTTGAGATAAATAGTGATTGATTATGAGTTACACATCATTAACATGATTTACATCTTGATATAGTATGTTTTATGCTTTCTTCATTAAACTTTCAATTTTATCTTATTATTTTTTGATTGCATGTATGATTACAACCATTTTATTAAAATTTTCATACCTCCTAGCTTGAATTAGTGTGATCAATTTAATTTTGTTTCTCTTTTATACTTCCCAATGTGATTTATTATGATCGATTGACGTAATTGTTTTTTTTTTAATACCATTTGGTTTTCATGTGTCTTCCATTTTATTACATTATTTTCATACTTCCCAATGTGATATAGTGTGATTTTACTTGTTTCAAATCTTTTACGTGGTTTAAAAAGATCTATTACCCATTTTTACCTTTTTTGGTTTATTATATTTAATCATCTTTTGTTGTTACACATTTCCCATCATGATATAGTGTGTAGTACATTTGTTTTTGATTACTTATACTTTTCCAAGTCATTTTTGCCTTTTTATTTTTAACCATGCATGTGTATCACATAATTCTAGAAAAGAAAACACTCAATATATATTTTCCATAACATTTACTACAAAATATAAATACATGTGTTAGAGAGAAATATATCTGTGTGTCAGCATCCATAACCAAGTTCAACTCATGAGATCAAATATAAATGTCAAAATCAATATATATATATATATATATATATATATATATATATCCTCATGTTTTTTATACAAAATACAAAATACAAATAACTCTAGCTCTAAGGCTAGCCTCCATCCTGCCTATCATGTAGCCTAACCACGCTACCCATATATACCTTAGACTATCCCCTCTAAATAGTACACGATAATGAGGTAGTCTAGCATCTCAAACCTATTATCTAACCCTATATAATGGACACCTAGGTTTGCACCTATCCAAGATAAATAGTAGTAGCCATATGTGCTTCTCTCTCATATGCCAAGGCTTTCCAGGCTTTTGCCATTCCCTCTCCCACCCTTGTAGATGGATGTAGATCATTAATCCATGCCTGTAGCTTCCTCACAGCCTCTACCACTAGTCTAAACAAACCCACTTGGGATGGGGTAGAGGTTACCACATGAACATCTAGAGTGGTGGGGTCATATGGTGCCAATACCTTGTCTAACATGTCATGATACATGGACACAATCAAGGATCCCCATCTAACCTCCTCTACTTATAGATCTATAAAACCAAAAAATAGATAGGCATCAAAACACATAAATAACTAAAAATCCTATATCTACTATAATCACAATTCAAATAGTGTTCTATATCAAAAATTTAATCAAAATTAAAACATTTCTCATTAGTGCTGGTGTCACCAACCATCATCTCTCCATATACTCACCTATCAAGAATGGTCTCTCCATTCTTTCATCTACTGAGCACCTCCTCCGTGGGTTTCCTCTATAGTAGTGAAAAGATAAGAGTCACCACTCAAGCACATCATGAACCTCTCTTTAGAGGTGCCTCTATGGATTATGTCCTAGAGTGGTTGTTAGGTCCTCCTGTATTATAACCCTCACTTACACCTACTATTATTGATAGTGCCTCCATCTTTGATGAGGACATGGTGGTCATTGATACTACTACTAATACTACTATGGTTCCTACTATGTGCTTACATCCACATCTATGGAATATACCACTGATGGCTTTATTTTTGCCTTTTACCATGCTTGACTAGTCCATTATCTAGCATGTCATTGCCTTATTATTGGTATCTCTACTGGTACTCCTTCTCTCCCCCTCAAATGTCTAGCATGCCATGCCCAATAATTAGGCACTATTAGAGGGGATATAGAACACAGGATTCCAAATTATCCTAGCAAGTATACCACTATATATGGCTCTACCCATGAGGTATAGTGACTTATGATTTGTACCCATGCCAACCTTGTAGAAATAGTTGACCAACTAGGCTCTATAGTCGTAATGTGTATATATGACTACCACACAATCATTATTTGTTTGATAGTATATAGATCTAGCATGTAGGGCATGACTTGAGTTACATGATCCTATCTCCACCACATGAATCAAGGCAACCTATCATCAACCACATAGGGAAACCTAGTTGGCTTATACATGGGGAACCTCTCATATATCCAAGCACTTAGTAAAATAACATGCCCCATGGTCTTCTACTCTCTAGAAGACATACCATACATGTCATGCATGAGTTGGACCCATATGTCATCCTTAAAATTGTATATTGATCCTTGATCTAATATCAACTGACACAAGGCTATCATGTACAGTGGTACCTTACCATCTAACTTGTGATACAACACTCATTCCATCACAAGTCCTATCACTATCTTTTAGGTATCTATAATGTTCAAAATATAGATGTAAAATAAACTCAACTTAAATATATTATATATCCTATCTGATCATGTCACCCACTGGGCTATTGCTCATCTCTCCTCTAGATCCTCCAGGGTGTTAGTTTTCATTGGTGTCTTGCCTATAGGTAGTCCAAGAAATACATGGATATCCTCTAAATTAATCCCCATCCACCACCCATCAAAAAGTGTTGGTCAATATTTCCCATGATCCAAAGAACATGACAATAATATCAACACTCAATAGAATCCATCTCATCTCTGTGATACCTCTAAAACCTAGCATGACTAGTCGAGCTCTATCCACGTCACTCAACTGCTCTAGAAAATGTAAAAGCCATGATGCATCTATCAAGAACCAATATCTTTAGCATCTTTAAAAAATATCAAATAAAAAAGGATGTATTAGATTTCCATGTTATAAATAATAAAAATACATTCTTAAAAATTCACAAATTAACTACTTAATTAGCTAGTTTGATTTAGTTTCTCATGTTTTTGATTTTCCTAGACAATTGGTCTATTTGATACTATATCGATCCTATACCTTATCTTTGATACTAAATCAAACTTTATAATTTTCAACTAGATTAGCCTATTTTATACTAAATTATATCTCCTTTAGCTTTAGCACACTAAATCATCCTTGTGTTATATAGTCAAACCCATTTTGTAGACGATATTAGCCTTCTTATACCAACTAAGTCATCCCTATGGTACACAATCAACCTTATCCTCATTACAAAATAAGTCAACCCACTACTATGTAGTTGGCTACCCCTTAGAATACTAAATCAACCCACTGCTATGAAGTCAACCCTTTATTTTTTGCTTGATTTATAGACTAATTCAACCTAGTCAACTCTGTTCCTTCATAGTGGTGACTTTTTAACCATTTACAATAAATGCCTCAGGCATTTATTTATCCAAATTCTTCCTACCTAGTATCTATTTCTACCCCTAGTCGACCTCAAAATTCCCTAGGGTTAATTTTGATGCCTAGGTTTTCCCTTACTAATCAAATTTCTATATCTAGCTCAATTTCAAATAAAAATACTCAAATTTTAAATTCATAATTGCTTACATGTGATACATTCCCTGAGGTTGCTATGCATCTTCCCCATCTCAGTTGTCATCTTCTCACCATGATGGTTCTCTAGTCTCAAACTAGGTCTCTTAAAACTCTATTTTATTATAATATTAAAAATAAAAAATTGATTTATTTTCACCCTATTTATATTTACTATTCCAAATTATTAACCTCTCAAATATTTACCACTAGATTCTATCTGTTGATCATATCTTTGTTTATACTAGCTTTTTTTTTGGATCATAAGATGTTCTAGAATCTTGACATTGTAGAGAATATTTTCACATATTACATGTATATTTTGTAAAAAAATCAAAATTTTTACTCTTTTTTGCTAATTTTTACAAGTTCTCCTAATGTTCCCTAAATTGGGAACCTTTACATTTATTACATCTCATTATTTATCTATAACACTAAGGTAAGTGAAGGTATGTGTTTTTTAATTCTATCCTTTCATTTATCTTATTTTATCCTTACTACAATTTATTTTGCTTCAACATTATGTGTTGTTATGCTCTTTTTTCAAAGCATCATCTTGTGTTTCACCTACATGACATTTGATGATCTTCAAATGGGGAATATGTATACACAAAATATTTTCAAACTTTATCAATTACTGATGCTTTCTCTCTTTTAAGAACCCATTGAGTCTCAATCTCTCTAAGCTCACACCTTAAGTGGTGCACTAGGAAAGGGGTGGGTAGACCATTAGTGATTTGAAGGATTTTTGTCCCTATACTACCACTTGATATCTACATAAACATCTCCTAAAAACACTCTCCTAAGATTTGCCTCCTCTTTTACATCCTCCTCTAGTAAATTTACTCCTTCATTAGCTCTTCCCTATCTAAAAACACTTTCTAAATGTTTACGTTACATTTTTGGCCCCATCGACCCTATACTCTAATTGATTAAACTCATTTAGGGTATAGGTCAGCCCTTGGTCGACATAAACCAAGACTTAATTTATTTTTATCAATAACAATACAAATTCAACTGGGATAACCCTATCAACTAAACTTTAAAAAAGGTTTAGGGTTATATTTAGCTATATATACACACTTATTTTGTCATTTATTAAAGAGAAGAGAAGAGGAAAAATATTATATTGTGCATTTGCTTATCCTCCATTCTACTTAAGGAGCATAACTTAGCATTTCAATACTTTATTTGGAGATATAAATCTTGTCTTGTGGAGAAGTCTTTTAGATACTTAGAGAAGTTGTGTAGCCTAGAGATAACTTATCCTTATTATCTTTACATACCACAATAACCTATTGTGAAGCACCTTGGCTAAGGGAGACATTGAGCCTCATTAGGTTGATATTCAAAGGTAAGTAATCCTAACTTTGTTCCTCCTTTATAAGAGTAGATAGATTAGCATTTTTAATTCTCTCCCATGCATTAGGATTTCCTATACATTTATGTGAATATAGATATTATATGCATGTTTGATTTTTATGTTTATTACCCCCACTTTGGGCCACAAGCTTTGGTGAGCACTATATTAGATTTTGATTTATTTGTCATTACACTTAGTGAATATAAAAACATAATACCTAACTAGAGTTATTGCATATTTTTGCTTGACTAGAGGCTTTGGAACCCTCCTTAGTGATTTTATTATGGTAAGAGATCCCTTGGTTAGGTCTAATAGATCCATCTTGGTCATGACCTCAAATATCTAATGTATCAACAATTAAAAGTGTAGGCAAGATTTATCTTCTTTGAACTAGGATTGATTTATAGATTAGTTGCATTTCCTTTTGTATAAAGAGATATCTTACCTCTCTTGATTTAAAAATTATTGGACTAGAGCTCACATCTCTTGATGCCATTCGAGTACACTATCCATTTTTGAATCAATATAATTTTGTGCCCAAGCAACTTCAGATGCTATTATTAAATTGAGGTGGGCATAAGCCTTATTTATTATTTCTTAGATTATAAAATTTAGTTTTCCATCAATATATTTTATATTTTTGAAGAATTGAAGAATGTATCCCCACTAGGGCCAGGAGGTGGCCTTTGTAGACCTTATTGATCTAATAATGTCAAATAATTTCCAAGTTATCCCATGCAAATTATTTGTTATCTCTTTAGGGGTCTAGATATTACTCACCTTAGGTTGCCTCTGTATAGGATGATCAATTTTTTTTAACATATCTTTCATGACTCCCTTAAAAACATATAAAAAAATATAGGGTCCTCCCTATATTTGTTTAGGATTTAATTTTCTTCATTTAGTCAAAGAGAATATGTCTTCTCTTTGTTCCAACTCAACTTACTTCCCTTCAACAACCAATATTTTCCTCTTCACCTTTCTCATGGTGTTTTTATATCTATCAAAATGGAACTTTACTATGAGATACTCAATTATCACCAAATCTTGTCTCCCCACTTCTTCCTATTGTAACTTATAGATCCATGAAGGAATGTACATTGTAACTTGTTTCTCTATTTGTTATGTCTACCATGCTTGACCTATTTGTACTATAAGGGTTGTTAAGGGGGAGTGTCCTAGAGGTATCATGGCCCTTAGGGAAGATGTCTTTGTTTATTTAGGAAAAGGAAAAATGGTTTTCATCCATTTAGTAACCTACCTCTAGATTGGCGTATCAGTTAATCACTTGGTCTTCCCTATTACTTGGTGGGCTGAGATGGTGGGTTAATCTACCTAGGGTGCTCAACCAATGGGCATATCTAATTGTGTTTTTAGTATTAAAGGGGTATCCAAGATAGAAAAAATTAATGTAGACATCAATTTTTCAAAATATACCCCTTGGCTTGGCTTAAGGGACTGTTTACTAGTTCCACTAAAGAATGAGTAGGTTATATGGGTGCTCAATAGGTTTTAAAAATAGTCAATAACAGAAACATATGCATCCCAAATAGTTATAATAGTGGTGGTAGGGACCATAGTATTAGAATTGGATATGGTATGTAAAAATTGGCATTGCAGTTGCCTGGGTTGGTTTAATTATTTTAAATAATGTAAAGAATATGGACTAGGAGGAATTATAGCCAAAGGAGGGATTTTTGGGTATTAATTATTGTAGGTTCCATTGGAGTGATCTAAGGTGGAGATCTGAGAGGTGTATTTTGGGATAGACCCTATGTTGTGATGTGAAACTTTGATTCTACCTCTCCTTCTGCATCCCCTTCTCTATCTAAAAGTAGTTCAGTAGCCCTTGAATTACCACTTCCTTGGTTGACTTACTCTTATTGCAATATTTTTATCCTTTCTGATTAGGTGCTTCCCTCAATAAATAATTCATCATCTTCCTTTATCTAAATGGTCTCATCAAAGGATTATGTCTCTTATATTTTAGTTTCTAAGACCCAATCTTTTTTATCACCCCATATTGTTAGGAACCCCTTATCCAATGGAAGCACAATTGATTACTTTCTTATAATCAATTAAACACGGAATTATACCAGAATGATTAAGTAACTAGAAACATGAGACAACAAAGAATTTGAGAGACAATACACACTCTTGTATTAAATATTACTAGAAGAAAATACAATAAGAAAGATGCCACTTCTTCCTCCACCTCAAAGGCTTGCCACACCTCAAGACCTTCTTCCCTCTCTCTCTTTCTCAACCCAACTCAACAACCTGAGTTTTAATCCCCTCCTTGAATGCTTCAGCTGATCTCCTTGACCTTACACCTATAGATCTCCTTGACCTTGCTTCAATGCTTCAATGCTTTACTTGCCTTCTTGGTTATTACAATACATGCCTCATGGGTCTTTAAATAGGATCACATGCATACAAAAATAGAAATCTAACTACAATAATTAGACACATAGCTCGAGACTATAATTATCCCCTTAACATGTAAACACTCAGTTCAACTAACTAACTGTTCATGCAACGAATAGTTTTGGAACACACAGGCGACCGACGTCGGTCCCTGCTTGCCTGGTTCTGCCAACGTCGGTCGACTCCCTACCATCGCCGGTTACCTTCTGCACTATCTATGACTGACGTCAGTTATACTGTCGATGCTAAAACTTTTGGAACTCAGAAACCTCTCCATGTCTGCAACAGTTGAAGCTTTTAGCTCCACAACCTAACAATCTCCCACTTGGAGATAAACAACTGCAATTGTACTTATACCTGTACTCCATCTATTTTGTTCCCTTGGCTCTGTATCCCTCTTCAAGCTCTCCCCTGAAGACCAACCACCACACAACCTGTGATGCTATATCTGTTACTTATGCCAAAAAAAATTTACTGCTCCCAAATTCTTTATGACATACATCTGAACCAACTTTACCCTTAGCTCAAAAAACTCCTTGTATATGTAACCCTGCAACAAGCAACACAATACAGTAACAGGATAATGTAGCTAATATTATCCAACCTGGTAAAGATAAAAAACAATGGTCAAACCTCCATTGTCCTATAGCTAACTCAAGACCATATACCCTAGCCTTCTGTCTCACATGTCCATCCACTCTCTTCTCTAAAATGGGAATCCATCCGTCTATCCAGTGCTTTCTTCCAGCTAACAACTCCACCAACAAATACCTATTTGGTTCTTCTCCAAGGACTCACACTCCTCATCCATGCCAAGATCCCACTATTTCTGGACTCTACCTGCATTGCTTCTTCCATCTTCCTAGTTCTTGACTATCAGTAAGCAATATAAAGAAGGTGAACAATGAATATGAGGTTCACTTACCCTTTCTGACCTCCATATGGGTATTTGAGACTCCTTGACAGCTTTCTATCTGCCCATTATCCATTCTAGTGACCGATCTCGGCCATCTCCCAGTCTGCTCTCGACCGATGTCAGTTCCCTACACTAACCCTGACTGTCGACGTTGTTACCCCTGGCTGACACTGGTGTCCCTAATGACGTCAGTTCTTGCCTAACCGATGTTGGTCTTACCCTATCGACTCTATCGACCCTGTTGGTCTGCACATGACCGATGTCGGTACTTGTCTGGCCGACGTCGGTGCCATGTGACCGACGTCGATGTCTGTGTGTTCCTATAAGTGATGAAACCTTCATCTGCGAGCTCATCTTGGATCAAACCTCTATCCATACTACCCTACTCAGAATTATTCAGCCCCTATGACTGATCTCTGTCCCTCATCTCCTCCATAAACACCAAGGCTTCTTTGTTCCTATCAAAAGCATCAAATTTCCTTTTCCTGTAATGAACTCTATCTATGCTTTCCAAATCTGAACACATACCTTTTGAATTACGAACATCCATTCCCTTCTTATTCATGTGACCCAGCCTATTAAGCCACATCTTTGAATCTACAGCTGAAGTAGATAAACCAGAAGTAGAATCAGTAATACAAGTAGATAGATGAAGAGTACCTACTTTCTTACCTCTTGCTAAAACAAGTGCACCCTTGGTAACCTTCCAAGAATCTACTGTGAGGGTTATTGTGCATCCCTCATTACCCAATCTTCCTACAGAAATCAAACTCTGCTTTAGAACTGGGACATGCATGACCTCCTTCAACAACCATGTGTTGTCTATCTGCAATTTCAGCTGCACTTTCCCTTTGCCAATTATCTGACAAGGCGTACCATCCCCTAAATAAAGCACTCCAAAGTCTCCCTGGACATACTCATGGAACAAATCTCTGTTTGGGGATGCATGAAAAGATGAACCAGAATCTAAAATCCATGATCCTACCTGACTATCCAAAGAAAGTATGAAAGCATCCTGTACCATGATATTTGCATCCTTTACTTATTTACCTTCAGGTTGATTCTCTTTATCTCACAACCAACACTCCTTTGTGTGTCCTTTCTTTCCACAAAACCAGAAGGTAATATCTTTGGATTCAGATCTCCTTCCCAACCTTGATTTCCCTTGCTCTACTTTCTCTCTTTGCCTCCCCCTGCTTTCTGCACTTAGAGCATTCCCTGATGATTCACCTATGCTTTTCCTACGTATTTATTCATTCAAGATCACACTCACAACATCATCAAATTTTAAGATTTTAGAAGCAGATGAAGAATTACTTACTGCCATAACCAAACTATCCCAACTTTCAGGTAAAGAGCATGATATCAAGAGAGCCTTTACTTCATCATCAAAAACAATATTGACTAAAGCTAACTGGTTTACCAAACCATGGAAATCACTAAGATGAGTATATACTAATCCACCTTCCTGCATTTGCAAAGTAAATAACTGTTTCATAAGAAATACCTTATTTGATGCTGAGGGCTTTTCATATAAATTTGCCAAGGACTTTATCAACTCTTCCGTTGTCTTACACTGTGACAAGTTGGAAATCACAGATGATGCAAGGCTCAACCTTATGGAATCGAGAGCCTTTTGATCAAGAACGTTCCATTCTTCATCCTTCATATCTGTGGGCTTGCATGCAACCCCACCCAATGGTAAGTATAAATCCTTCTGATACAGATAATCCTCTATCTGCATCCTCTAATGTTGATAATTCTTGCCGTTAAACTTCTCCATTCGTAGCTTACTATCTTCTACCATTGTTGAACTCCCACTCAATCAGAAAACCCTGTGAATGACCTATAATCAAAAACAATAACCTGCTCCCTGCAAATCGTAGCTCTGATACCAACTGTTAGGAACCCCTTATCCAACGGAAGCACAATTGATTACTTTCTTATAAGCAATTAAACACGGAATTATACCAGAATGATTAAGTAACTAGAAACATGAGACAACAAAGAATTTGAGAGACAATACACACTCTTGTATTAAATATTACTAGAAGAAAATACAATAAGAAAGATGCCACTTCTTCCTCCACCTCAAAGGCTTTCCACACCTCAAGACCTTCTTCCCTCTCTCTCTTGCTCAACCCAACTCAACAACCTGAGTTGTAATCCCCTCCTTGAATGCTTCAGCTGATCTCCTTGACCTTACACCTGTAGATCTCCTTGACCTTGCTTCAATGCTTCAATGCTTTACTTGCCTTCTTGGTTATTACAATACATGCCTCATGGGTCTTTAAATAGGATCCCATGCATACAAAAATAGAACTCTAACTAAAATAATTAAACATGTATCTCGAGACTATAATTAGCCCCTTAACATGCAAACATTCAATTCAACTAACTAATTGTTTATGCAACGAACAGTTTTAGAACACACAGGCGACCGACGTCGGTCCCTACTTGCCTGGTTCTATCGATGTCGGCCGACTCCCTACCATCGCCGGTTGCCTTTTGCACTGTCTGTGACTGACGTCGGTTATACTGCCGATGCCAGCACTTCTGGAACTTAGCAACCTCTCCATGTCTGCAATAGTTGAAGCTTTTAGCTCCACAACCTAACACATATTTTGTTTTCCTCCCCAAAATCATAAATATGCACAAGATTTAACCCCAAATCACCCTTTTTCTCATTTTTCTTTCCTTAAGATAAAGTGATTTATTCTTTTCTACCAAATTTTGAGGTAAAATGGGGGGATATTAGGCTTCCTTATGTATGCAATTATTGATTTTAAAATAATAGGGGCTAGTCCAGTTGATGGTGGAATGGGATATGAAGGGACTATAGAGGTAGCGGATAGTGAGAGAGATGGAGGATATGGTGTTATAATGGATAGAGGCATCATTAATGGTGGTGTGTCATGGTAGGTGATGATGAAGGTGTATACCTAGGGGACTGGGGCATTATTGATGGTGGAGATAAATGAAGATACAAAATATATACTTGAGATAGAAAATAAGGAAGACTTGTGCAATGGTTAGTGGGGGCAAAGGAAGCATGGGGAAGAGTCTAGCTGATGTACTGGGAATTGAAAGTCTTTGTTCCTCACTTATGTGTTGAGGTTCCACCGTGATATGTTGTGGAGAAGTAGTAAGAACTATGTGTATGGGGGATCTTGGAGGTGTTGAAACTCCTTGTCTAGTATAAGCTTCCTTAGATGGGCTAACTTGTTCTTACATTTCTTATTATACCTAAGGAGGGGGTCCATGGATAGGTTTTTAAATCCATTACTAATTCATAATCATCTTGGCATAATCCCTGGTTATAATAGGATCATATTGGATCCTTTTTATCATAATAATAGACATGTTGGCCTTACACATTCTTATTTCCACTTTAGAATCATCCAACATTGATAAATATGTTGTCATGGTCATAAGACTGGTGCCCATAGTTGATCCTTAATTTTCTCTCATACTTTTTGAAGTCCTCTCTTAAATTTTTTATTAGGTCCCAATGTATGAAAGGTGCTCATTTGAACCCATAATGTGTCCTAATATTTCCAACCAATAAAATGTGTTCCCACCTTATATATTGCATCCTATTGATGCTAAGAAGAGTTGGATGGACCATTTTTTACTTAGATTTCCTCAATTCAACATCAACACTATTAGCTAGTTAGACAATAATATCTTGTTTAGCTAATTTGTCAAGCACAAACATTGGTAAGTATAAAATATGTGCCTTTGTCCCTTCAATTATGATTACTATGCACTCAAGGTATTTTATTGATGGGGTTTGATATCATAGGCATATTCTTCCCTTAAATTTCTTGATACACCATGGGATATAAATTCTTTGTCAGCCTCTTCATGTTTTTATTGAATCTATGTATATGAAAATCATTGAACTCATCGCATATACTATTTTTAGGGTAATCAGGAGATGGTTGCCATGGATGTTCATAAGATGAATGGATTGTTGTAATCACTATGTCCACCATGTAGGACATCATATCAAAATTCCCATTCAGGAAACTTTGAGGATTTGTGAGTTTCATAATCAAATTAGATCTAATGTTTTCCCCTAATTCAATGATTTTATTAGAATTAAAAATCATATCAAGAAAAGGGACCCATACCTCATTGACATAATTTATGGTTGAAAAATCATATATATTATTTAGTAGAGCCATGGTGATCCTTACCCCTAGCCTAAATACAAAAATGGGAATGGTCGAGGTAGGGTCTTGAATTGTAAAGTTTCTATGGTTTTTAGACCACTCTTGTAGATTATTATTGGCATTATTGTTCTAAAGTCATGAATTCACCATGTCTTGATTATATGACATGTATAGGAAGGTGAGACTGTATTACCTCTCAAAGGCATTCCCACTATTGTATGTAACTGGCATCTTTCTAGTGACTTTGCCATTCGAATAAATAAAATAGTAAGTCAATGTAGGGAATTATCTCTAGATTAGCTACTACATTGTAAAGGCTAACTACTTTGATGGCTAAGAGGTCATGCTTGTATCTACATGTGAAAATAGAGAGTTGGACCTCATCCTTGTATGGTTTGACTATGTGGACCATATCTCAAATGGTAGAGTAGTGTTTGAACTCATGGTTCAATGCCTATAAATCAAATGATATATTTGTGTATTTGATTGGCCCTATAATTTAGTATGTACAGGGGATTGGGATGTGAGACAAGGAGGTAATTGATGTTGTCTAAATTTTTTTTGTGTGAAAGGATTGTCAATTTATGGTTGTAATGGATTTCTAAATTCATAGTTTATACTTGAGATAATAGTCTTGATAGTGTTAGGAATACAAAACAAAGAGAAATATTAATTAATTAAAGATGGAAATAAAATGAAAAAAACACAACACAATAGAGACATATATTTAACATGGTTCACCTAATATGGGCTATGTCCACATAGAAATAGACAGTCCTTATTATTCAGTCTAACAAATGAAAGGAAAAATTTGCAATACAACCACTACAATATTCTCTTCACTCACATACAACATGATACCATAATTACAATGTCCTCATATAAAATGAGGGTTAAATATTAGGGAAAAAATGCATAAACATAATTTCTATCATTAGATCTATGACATAATAGTGAATGGTCTAGATTTACTATGAAATTACAATATTTTATAGTGCATTTTTAACAAAATTTTGCTTCAGGGGTGCTGCCCCCAAGTCCCCACCAAGGGGGGCTCTTAGGACCCCATAGTGACCCTAGTGGGGGGTAATTTCCCCCCCACACCCCATATTGGGAATGGGCATTAAAATAATATTAGACTCCACCATCCAACATATAACTTGGAGGTAATGTAATTAGACTAGAAATGACAATTTGAAATATATTGATTTGGTTGTGTTGGATGCAAGAATTGAATACATTAATTATTTAGTTCATTTAAATTAAGTGTAACAATGTCATTCAATATTTTTACTATTTGTTCCTTGTATTTTAATTTCATAGTACCAAATTTCATAGCTTTTACTACCATGTGGCTTTTTCTACATTCTTATAGATGCTTAGGCATCTTAGTATGACATATGTCTCTTTTCCACTCTCTATCTTGGTTTTGATATCTTCATTGATTACTTATGTGGTTCTAGAGGATAAATTTTATGTGTTCTTATTCCTCTTCTATCCAAGCTATAGCTTGACATGTTTTGTTTATTTAGTCATGGGCTAGTAGGATGATGGCACTTGGCAAGATCATGGTGATCTATTTGATCAGGATTATCCATATAAAGGTTCATGTTGATGTCACCTCTAGGATACACAGATAATTATACATGGATGGATATCAATACTCTACTTAAGATTATAAATATAAAGTTTTATGTTGATGTCACCTCTAGGCTACCAAGATGATGACACATGGATGACTCTCACTACTCTACTTGCTCAAGATTATACATACAAAGGTTATGTTGATGTCACCTCTAGGCTACCTAGATGATGACACATGGATAAATCTAGTTTTTTTTCTTGCCTAGTATTATTTGTACAAAGGTTGATGCTACTATCACCTCCAAACTACCAAGATGATGACACATGATAATATCCTAATGAGCCACTTCTGGAGTGATTCCATAAAAAAGACTACACCGACATCACCTTCAGGCAACTTGAATTTTTTAATTAGGCTCTGACTTAGGAAATTGATGTCATGTGGCTAGAGAAAATGAACTTTAGGAGGGCTTAGAAGACACCTAAACATATAATGACTAGCTTAAGACATAACATAAACAAAGACCCAACTAAAATCAAAACACGTCATCTTAGTTAGCTATTAAATCATACCTTAAGTGTACATTAGCATTGAGTTAATGTAAATCAAAGGTGAAATGTAAAAACATGTTATACAAATTAAACTTAGCTTAAATTTGCTTATAACTTTGAAACATTCTAAAAATATTGGAATAAATCATATTTGATTAACTCAAACAAACACCAAGGATGGAGAGAGGCAAACAAAATCATTTTAGTGTTAGATTAAGGTTACTTAAGTTTTAAATTTTTCAATCTTACATCATAGACTTCTTGTTTAGAAGACCTTGAATAACAATATCTTACTAAAAATGGGTGCCTATTTTAATTTTTGAAAAATGAGGTGTGTGTGTGTGTGTGGGCAAAATAAATGGAGACTCAGTGGGGAAAATAGTTCTAAGTATTTTGACAACCCATAATCTTAGTAATGTAGCAAAATAGTTCTGAGTATTTTGACAACCCATAATCTTATTAATGTAGCATAACCAAACTTCAACCCTACTAAGAAATGAATAAATAAACTAGACCTTGAAACATACTCATACTTCCTCATGCAACATACTAACCCATTCTATTCTATGGATCTGAGTGTGTGATCTTGTGAAGTAAATTTTAATTTGTTATGAGAGTTTTCACAAATTCCTAAATAGACACTGTATGTTTCATTTTGATCTTAGATTTTGTACCAAGCAGTAAAAAAATCTTGGGAATTGCTTTGCTACCATCCAAGTATCCATAACCCTGATAGAGATACCTTTTATTCTAATCAGAGCCTTGATATAATTACATCCAAGCATCCATATCCCCAATGTATATTACTTTAATCACCTTTTTCTATTAGTTTTCATGATCATTTTTCCTAAAACATAGATAGAAGAAGGGTTAGGAATTACCATTAACTAGGTGTATACATAATAAATTTTATTTGAATCAATACATCCTTATCAGTGTGTATCTAATTCTATGTTTATTATCTCCCATCTAAGTTTTATCATGTTATAGTGTAGTTAGTCTTTGGAAATGGAAAGTATTTATAAAATTTTCATGATAATAATAGAGTAAATATTAGAGGTTTAGTAAACTCATCCAATCAAAGTAGGACCTAATTCAATCCTAACACATACTTCAACTCCATAAGATCTAATACTATTAGAATAAATCATTATGAGGACCAAGGGTGCATCCTTGTGAATCATCTCATTTCTTTTGGAAATTCTTTTGTAAATTCAATGTAGGAAATTAGTTGGTCTATTCTATAGTTTAAGAAAACCAACTTAGAAATCATAACAACTAACCTACTGAAAGTAAAAAAACTAATCGATTAAATGCAAATGTATAAAGTAGGAAATACTAATCCTAAAAAGTGTACAACTTATTCTAGAAAGCAATAAATCTAACCTAGAAAGTAATAAATTTACTCTAATCCTACATGTAAAATATCTACTTATAGTTATTCTAAGGATCCATGAAATAGTGATTCAAAAACTATCCATTCTAATCCATAAAGGAGTGAAATTATCATATTGACCTTTCTTCTCATGTGTTTTATCCCATAGAAGCACTAGGTCTAAAATATTAAAGGCTTTTCTTTGATATTATATCTTTTGTCCAACCATCTTTTGACAATATCCTAATGTTTGCTAAAGTTGTGTAGTGATTCAGTTCTTGCATTCTCCATCTAGACTATGTCTAGTAGTCTAGATTGTATTCTTTCATCTTTCCCCATGTAATATTGCATGAATTGGTACATTGGTATCTTAAGAAAATAAGGAAGATTAGTTGTTATCCATATACCAATAAAAAAGGTGAAGCCTTGAGGACTTGTGCCTTATTATATCTAACCATAATTCATATTGCAACAAGAGATGCCATTCTCTTGGTTTGTTTTGTGCCGACTTCTTAATGGCATCCATTATATTTTTATTAGTAGACTCAACCACTCCATTTATTTGTGGGTAACATTTTGAATAGAACTTAATTTCTATTTAATTATCATAAGCCCATTTTGTGAATTTATAAGATTGAAAAACTAGACCATTATCACAAACTAAGGAAATAGGAGTGCCAAACCTGGTCAATATGTTTTCCTCTAAAACTTGAAGACATCAATTGATCTAGAATTCTTTATCACTACAAATTTTGTCTACTTGGTGTAGTAATTAGTGACTTTGAGGACAAACTTGTGTCTTATTAAATATATTGGGTTTGTTACCCCAATAAAATCAATGATCCATTAGGTAAAGGGATGTTATTCAATGATTGAATGTAAAGGCATGGTAATATTTAATTCTCTTTTCATAAATACCTAGAAATCATGATAGGTCCTAACATTGTTATGTGCATCCTTGAAGATCATGGGCCAATAATATTTATTCCTCATAATCTTGTGAGATGTTATGTTTCTTGATGGATGTCCACTTTTATCTTCTAATATAGGTTATCTAGGATATCCATAGCTTCCTCTTTTGAAACACATTTCAAGTATATTCCTTCATAGTTATTCTTGACGTAGTGGATTTCACTTGGGGGCAGGACACCAAGCTCTCACCCTTCCACATGCAACAATGGAAACTCCCCTCTCACCTGTGGGACTGGCGAAGCTGTAAGGGAGAGTCTCTAGATAAGGGCTAGCTCCCTTTGATGTATCCTTTAGGCCCTAGTTTCTCCTACTGCTAACAAATAAAATGGAAAAAGGGGGGGATGAAAAAGGAGAGAGATGTTGAAAATAGAACCTAAGCCTAAAAATAAAATAAAGGTGATACAACAAAATGATGACCCACCCAGCCTGAATACACACTTTTCACCAAGAAGAAGTGCCCATACACTTCATCTGACATGGGAAAACTCTTCTGTTTTAGTGAGTCAGGGGTCCGTAGAGATACAAGGAGGAAGGAACTACCAAAGGTGCTCTATGACACACTTGGGCAGCGTATTCACATGTGCCTATATTCCTGCTATAGACACTTCTAGCAAACTTGCATAAAAGAGACTTCATAATGCACTAGACATGCTGTAATCGATCTGTGAAAAGCATGAAAGACAATGAATTAACACAAAATAAGAACACAGACATATACTTTAAAGTGCAAGTCCAAATAGAGGTAAAAATGCTAAGTCTTGATTCAAGGTAAAATCTGGCAGAGTTTTGCCTTACAAGCTCGAGAGATTTAGGGGTAGAGTTTTGCCTTAAGGCTAAGAGAATGGATCCTTCTCAAATGAGAAATTTACAATATATAGAAAGAGGAAGAGAACTTGGAACTTTTTGGCAAAGACTTTGGCACTCCTTTTGTAAGATGACCCATGTGCACTCTGAGCCTTGGGAAGAGGAAGCTGTTTGATTGTCGATTCCTACTTTGACTTTGGCATCTCAACATTAATGAGAAAACATGGCTACACCTTTTTTTTGTGAATAGATTGCTCCCTTCAAGGCATTTGTGTGGCTTGTCTGCTTATAAATGCAAACTAGAGGAAATAAGCTGTGTCGCTTACTATTTACACCATTTGATGACCATCTAGCAATAACTCTCCTCTCCTCACCACTTGGACTACTTTGTCTTTTCCTGTGCTTTGTCTCATCCTAGTTTCTCTCTTTCTGGCTTTGTCATTACATTCCTCTGTGAAATGGGCAAGACACGTGGTAGCATCTGCTTGACTCATAGAAGCTTTAGGCGCCCTTTGAAGGTCATGTGAAAGAGGACATGTGTCGGCTTCTACTCTCTTTAGCAGTTTGTTGGGGCCCACCACAATGCTCATGGGAAAAAAAGGGAGAGATGGTGGGTGTTGACACTTGTCAGCTTTCACCAAGCCTTGCAGGGAATATGTGGCATGTCCACTTCTTTTAGAGAAAACATGTCAAAGCCTCTCACGGTTGCCACTTGACACTTTCTACACTTTGGCTCCTTTGGCCCTCAGGGGTTACCTTTTGGTGGGTCATTGTGATCCTTGGGCTCTTCCTCCTTGCCTTGGCCACTTTCTATCGATTTCAAATAAGTGACACGTGTCACGTTCCACTATGAAATAGGTAGGACATGTGGCAACATCCGCTTGACTCATGGAAGCTTTAGGCACCCTTTGAAAGTCCTGTGGAAGAGGACATGTGTCAGCTTCCTCTCTCTTTAAAAATTCATCTAGGGCCCACCATAGTTCTTATGGGACAAAAGAGAGAGACTGCGGGTGTTGAAACTTGTCAGCTTCTGCTGATCCTTGTAGGGATTATGTGGCATGTTCTGCTACTCCTAGAAAATCATTTCAAAGCCTTCCATAGTTTCCACTTGGCACCTTCCTTGCTCTAGATTTCCTGGTGTAAAATTGATGTTCGCAGGCCCGTCATTGCATTTGACTTCTTCAACTTTCTTTCCTTTGACCTGTTCCTCATGGGCCCTTTTGAAGTTCTCTCTATTCTCTGCAAGGGCTCTTGAACTTAGAACTACCCTCTGCAAGGGGACTTGTCCTTCAGAAGGCTTGAACCTTTGATTAAGCCACCCCTTTGAACCAATTGATTGAACCAATCCATTGAACCGGTTCAATGGTTCAAACTATTGTTAAACCAAGCTCATTGAACCATCTAATGAACCCTTTGAGTGAACAAAAAGTCGTTAAACCAAAGTGTTGAACCAGTCAATGAAATTTGTGCTGAACTTTGTCAAAGCATTGAACTTGACTTTGCTTTAAACCAAGGTGATGAACCAAAGCATTAAACTAAAGCATTAAACTAAGCTGATGAACTATTTGATTGGACCAAAGTGATGAACTTTGCCAATTAAACTAAGGCTTTGAACCGAAGCATCGAACCAAGGCATTGAACTGGTTCAATGGTTCAATGGTTTAAAGGTGCTAACTCTTGGAAATATTATGTCATTGAAGTCCATAGAAATCACCAGATTCATGCAAAATCAACAAATGAAATGGCCTAAAATAGTAGGGATAGAAGGGGACCGATTTTTGGCCTTTTGGGCAAAAAATGGTCAACAAATTAATGACTCTCAGGGGAAGCATGCCTGCTATGCTTAGAGACTATTTGCCTTCTATTCCATTGGGCACAAAGTCAGATGCAACTTGAATAAAGTTAAAAATAGCCCCAAAGATCCAAGAATCAAAGACGAATCCTTTTACCCCACACAAAAAGGAAAAACACACACAAGGCTAAAAACACTACTTGTGTAAACTGCACTTAGGGAAAATAGGAAAGAAACTGAAAGCAAACTACTATATACAGCTAACCAAGAATGTTTGCTTCCCTCTTGGATCAAATGGAAAACTCCTTAAGTCCCCTTCTTGGCAAGAAGACTTATGGTGCCAGACAAGTGGCTAAACGAAAAGGAGATTTGGTGACCTACTCCTCTTGCCTGTCACTTAGATTGGCCTGCATCCGAGTGGATCAGAATCAAACATGCTTCCAACATATATGTACTCTTCTTGTCTTTGGAAGCTTGTTGAATGCTGGTCCTTCATGCTGGTTCATTTCAACAAGAAATCTATGGTCATTGGCTCATCACCATAATCCCCTTGCAATGCATCATAGTTTGACTTGTTCCCTTCTAATTCATTGAATACCATGTCAAACTCATCCTCTACCCCCTTTTGGCCTTCTTGAAGAAGGGTGACTATTGTGATGTTTGAAAAGGAATCACAAACTGATTTCTCATCCCATAGAACATCACCTCTTTGTTCAAAGATTTCTTCTTCAAGGCTTTCCTCAAGGGAGACCAGTCTCTCCTTTTCCTCCTCAAAGACCAAAGTTTCTAGAAGTTCAAAGGCATCCATCTGGTCCTCCTCCAATTCAGGCTCCCTGGCATAGTCATCCTCCTCATCAAAATAACAAGGAAGTTCATCAAACAAAGGGGGAGAGAGCTCACCATGCTTATGTTCCACCTCGTATTGCTGGAACATCTGCATGTATGCATGCCCTGATTCTTCTCCATTGTCGATGATGTCTTCATAAGGAGCATCAATGATGATTTCTTCTTCATCATTGCTCACTATAGCCTCATGAAGAGCTACAAATTGGATCTTTTCTTCCTCACTCACCTCTTATAGAATAAGTTCCTCCTTGAGAAGGGATGAAGTGAAAAAACCATGTGG
Organism: Torreya grandis; assembly: GCA_037957365.1. NCBI lineage: Eukaryota > Viridiplantae > Streptophyta > Pinopsida > Cupressales > Taxaceae > Torreya > Torreya grandis. The sequence goes on from JARHVA010000230.1 coordinate 5,768,427, forward strand.
AAGAGGAGGCAGTCCTTGAGCTAGAATCAAATGATTCTCCTCCTTCCATCTGGCTAGAACTTCATCAATATCAGGTGTGGCCTGATAACTCTCTTGGAAGTGTGTAGATGGGGTGTGTTCAGACATGGAATGTGTTGCTGGGTCTGGACCATCCATCACACATTGGCTGAGGAATCTCTCTTTGGATTCCAACTCTACAATTCTTCTAGCCATATCCTCTTGGAAGAGCCTTTCTTGGATGTCACAAACATCATCATGAGCAAGGGCAGCCTCATCTTCTTTAAGGTTTTGAGAAAAACCTTTCTTATCCTCCTTCTTGCTCCATAATTCTACTATTTTCTTCTAGTTTAGGATCTTGAAATTGGAATTTTGCTCCTATGAACAGGCAACAACCTTGTTTTCTCCAAGGTCTTGGGGCTCCTCCACAAGGTCTAAAAGTTCTAACTCTCTTTCATGAAGCAGTCTCATTCTAGCCTCTAAATATTCAATTTGTTTGGCTAGATTATCTTGAAAGAGTCTTTCTTGGAGGTCACCAACATCATCATGTTGAGTAGGAGTAGTTTCAAGAGAGATGTGTTAGTTCATAATGTTCCCCCCAAAGGAAGATTCACAATCTAAGGAACTTAGAAGGTTCATCTCCATGGGAGGTTGTTCTAGTTCCCTTTGATGCTTGAAGGCTAGGTGCACGAGGTCAAGAGTAGGGTTGATTGATGCATTGGATGAGCCAGGATGTGTGAGTGCCATCTGATAAAAAGGATTTGGCACACAATAGGGAGCTTTCTTTAGGATAGGATGGGGTACACAAGGCTGACTGCCTTGAATGAATGGATTCTTCCACTTTGCTACCTCTTCCTCCATGGATTACAAGGCTTGAGCTTGCTTGAACAAACATGCCTCTTTGTACATCAACTCCTATTGATATCCATACTGCTCATCTAGTCTGTCGATTTCCATTACTTGCTTCTCAAACTCTAGCACCACCTCCCTTATTGTTGAAGGGAAACTAGGAGAGCTGCTTGAGGGGATTCCATAAAAAACTTGAGCTTGATCAAAGTTATATGAAGGAATACAAGGCCCATGATGCTGGGTGAAGGAATTATACATACAAAAATGAGATTTATGATGGCACCGAGACTGCTTAACCAGCAGATTCAACTCAGAGTCACCATTGGTGTTGATGCAAAAGCCTCTAAAGGCTGGTTGGTTGAAGAACACACCAAAAATTCTTTAACTCTTTGGACATAACTTGTCCCAGTTGGTCCCACTGGGCATGCCAAAAATTGTTGACACAGTGGATTGCACCTAGGGGTAGGATGCATAGCTCCCACCCTTCCACATGCAACAATGGAAACTCCCCTCTTGCCTATGGGACCAACGAAGCTGGAGGGGAGAGTCTCTAGATAAGGGCTAGCTCCCTCTGATGTATCCTTTAGGCCCTGGTTTCTCCTATTGCTAACAAATAAAATGGATAAAGGGGCGGATGAAAATGGAGAGAGATGCTGAAAATAGAACCTAAGCCTAAAAATAAAATAAAGGTGATACACCAAAATGATGACCCACCCAGCCTGAATATACACTTTTCACCAAGAAGAAGTGCCCATAAACTTCATCTAACATGGGAAAAATCTTCTATTTTAGTGAGTCAGGGGTCTGTAGAGATATAGGGAGAAAGGAACTACCAAAGGTGCTCTGCAACACACTTGGGCAGCCTATTCACATGTGCCTATATTCCTACTATAGACACTTCTGGTAGACCTGCAAAAAAGAGACTTCACAATTCACTAGACATGCTATAATCAATTTGTGAAAAGCATGAAAGACAATGACTTAACATAAAAGAAGAACATAGACATATACTTTAAAGTGCAAGTCCAGATAGAGGTAAAAATTCTAAGTCCTGATTCAAGGTAAAATTTGGCAGAGTTCTGCCTTCCAAGCTCGAGAGATTTAGGGGCAGAGTTTTGCCTTATGACTAAGAGAATGGATCCTTCTCAAATGAGAAATTTACAATATATAGAAAGAGGAAGAGAACTTGGTGCTTTTTGGGAAAGACTTTGACACTCTTTTTGTAAGTTGGCCCATGTGCGCTCTGAGCCTTAGGAAGAGGGAGCCATTTGATTATCGGTTCCTACTTTGACTTTGGCATCCCAACATTAATGAGAAAACATGGCCACACCTCTTTTTTATGAACAGACTGCTCCCTTCAAGGCATTTGCATGGCTTGTCTACTTATTAATGCAAACTAGAGGACATAAGCTGCACTGCTTACTATTTGTGTCATTTGATGACCATCTAGCAATAACTCACCTCTCCTCATCACTTAGACTACTTTGTCTTTTCCTACACTTTGTCTCATCCTGGTTTCTTTCTTTTTGGCTTTGTAACTACATTACTCTTGTGAAATGGGTAGGACACATGGCAACATCCACTTGACTCATAAAAGCTTTAGGCACCCTTTGAAGGTCTTGTAAAAGAGGACATGTGTCAGCTTCTGCTCTCTTTAGCAATTTGTCAGGGCCCACCACAATTCTCACAGGACAAAAAGGGAGAGACGGTGGGTTTTGACACTTGTCAGCTTCCACCGAGCCTTGCAAGGAATACATGGTGAATTCTACTTCTTTTAGAGAAAACATGTCAAAGCCTCCCACAGTTGCCACTTGGCACTTTCCACGCTCTAAATCTTTTGGCCCTCAGGGGATAACTTTTGGTGAGTCATTGCACTCCTTGCGCTCTTCCTCCTTGCCTTGGCCACTTTTTTCTGATTTCAAATGACACGTGTTGCATTCCACTGTGAAATGGGGAAGACACATGGTAGCATCCGCTTGAATCATGGAAGCTTTAGCCACCCTTTAAAAGTCCTACAGAAGAGGACATATGTCAGCTTTCACTCTCTTTAGCAATTCATATGAGGCCCATCATAGTTCTTATGGGAAAAAAGAGAGAGACTATGGGTGTTGACACTTTTCAACTTCTGTTGAGCCTTGCAGGGAATACGTGGCACGTTCTGCTGCTCCTAAAAAAGCATTTCAATGCCTTCTATGGTTGCCACCTGGTGCCTTCCACGCTCTAGATTTCCTCTTGTAAAATTGATGTTCACGGGCCCATCACTACGTTTGACTTCTTTGGCTTTCTTTCCTTTGGCATTTTCCCCATGGGCCCTTTTTAGGTTCTCTCTGTCCTCTGCAAGGGCTCTTGAACCTAGAACTGCCCTCCGCAAGGGCACTTGTCCTTTAGGAGGCTTGAACCTTTGATTGAACTGCCCCTTTGAACCAATTGATTGAACCAATCCATTAAACCAGTTTAATGGTTCAAATGATCATTGAACCAAGCTCGTTGAACTGTTCGATGAACCCTTTGAGTGAACAAAAATCCGTTAAACCAAAGTGTTGAACCAATTGATGAACTTTGTGTTGAAATTTGCCAAAGCATTGAACTTGACTTTCCTTTGAACCAATACGATGAACCAAAGCATTGAATTAAAGCATTCAACCAAGCTGATGAACCATTTAATTAGACCAAAGTGATGAACTTTGTCGATTGAACCAAGGCTTTGAACCGAAGCATCAAACCAAGGCATTGAACCAAGGCATTGAACTGGTTCAATGGTTCAACAGTTCAAAGGTGCTAACTCTTGGAAAGATTATGTCATTGAAGTCCATATAAATCGCCAGATTCACGAAAAATCAACAAATGAAATGGCCCAAAATAGTAGGGACAGAAGGGGACCGATTTTTGGCCTTTTAGGCAAAAAATGGTCAACAGTTATTTCTATACATGACTCCCTTATTTATCATATAATGAGCTGATTTGAGCCTGAGGGCTCATCTTTTATCTTTATTTAACTCTAGGGGGAATGTACTTATGAGAAAATAATGGATGATTTGAGGGTAACACTCACCACTAGTTACATATGTCTCATTAATTTTTTCAATACTAATTCTAGGATCAATCTTGGTCATTATTCAGATCATCCCTTAGCTTCTTACCATTTTGGTTTTCTAGATTTTAAGGTCAAAATTTGGGCCATCTATTTGCCTCTTCTTTCACCTAATTAATTCTATTCAAGCATGAGCTTGACAACAAGATATAAAATAATGGCATATATTTTATTTCATTGAATATAATGCCTAAACTTTTTTATCATTATGATCAAGGCATAAATATGCTTTTCTATCATGGAGTATTTCAACTCTACATCCTTTATATTTTTGCTCATGAAGCAATGGAATGTTCATTGTTATCCAAATTTTGTGTCAACACAAAAACTATAGTATGTTCCTAAGTGAAAGAATAAAGAATAAACATTTATTGAAGTTTGGACCAATCAAAAATTGGGGATTGAGGAATAACATCTTGATGTCTTGGAAATTTCTCTAGGCTTCCATCATCCATTATATCTTATAGCATATTTTTTCATCATAGAATTTAATGGTTTAAAAATATATATAAATCCAAAAATGATTTTTCACACAAATTATCTTACTAATAAGGACTTCAATTATTTATTATAGCTAGGTGGTGTCAACTTGGATATGGATTGAACATGATCTGGATCAATAGAGATCCAATATTTAGTGATCACATGGCTTAGTAGCTTCCCTTTAGTAACTCCAAATATTCTTTTCTTTAGATTAAGTGATTCTCTATGCCTTCTGCATCTATCAAACACCTTTTTGAGATGGTCTACATGATCAACTCTATCTTTGGAGAACACAATGAGGTCATCCATGTATATAATGATGCAATTGCTAACCAACCCTTAGAAAGTGAAGTCCATGAGTCTTTAGAAAGTTTTTCCCACATTAATTAGGCCAAACAACATCCTCTTATATTAAAAAATTACCCACTTTATGGTGAAGGTAGTCTTCATTCAATCCTCTACCTCTACCATTAATTGATTGTAACCAAAGAATATATCTAGAAAGGACATCATCTTTGCCCCACTCACCATTTTAATTACCTCATCTAGTGAAGGTATTTGGTAATTATATTTCTCTAATTCTCTATTTAGGTTCTTGAAATTAACATAGAGTCTATTTTTTTTGCTTTTTTCCCTTATTGATACCAAATTCTTAGTCATCAGTAGAGTGCCTAATTGGGAAGATAATTTGGCCTCAAGCGATTTCTATACTTATGTTTGAATAGAGGTTATAGAATTGGATTAATTGGCTTATGCCTCTACCTAAAAGGCTTCTACTCTAGTTTCAATGGGATAGTATGTGTAATGACTCCAGGATAAAGGGCTTTAATGTCTTTTATGTCCAAGCCATCACATCTTTTATTCTACTAGTAGGTATTTTAGCTTATGTTTATCAAATTTAGTACAACTCAGGCTTACATTCACCTATTGAGGGTGATAGTTAGTTTCCAAATTTTTTTTGACAAAAGTTGATTCAACTATTTTTGGTGGTTTTTGCTTTAATTTTGGAGTATAGATCAAAAGGTCACTCCAAAGATACCATGCCTAGAGGGATCAAACTCTACTTCAATTTCAAAATACCATCTTATCCCAAGTCTTCACCATGTATGGGTTTAAGGTATTTCTCCTCTATTATCTGAGCTTTGAAAGCTCAAGAAATTTTCATGAATTAAATGATCTGTTATTCATCCTTAAACACTTAGAACTTTTCCACATAGGGGCAAGGGACCAACTCCACTAATAAATTCTACATCTTCAATTCTTGGAGTGGTCCCAGATTAGTAGTTAAAGCTGCTAGCAAGTTAGCTATTTAGTTATGCTCTTTTGAGATAACCCTAATGTTGAATACTTTAAAAGTATTGATTAAGTCCTAAGATCAGTGTTTATAATTGTGTAAGTAGATGAGTTTACATTGATACTTTTTCTTTATCTGATTGACCACTAGTTCTTAGTCACTAGTAGAGTGCCTAATTGGGAAGATAATTTGGCCTCAAGTGATTTCTATACTTATGTTTGAATTAGAGGTTATAGAATTGGATTAATTGGCTTATGCCTCTACCTAAAAGGCTTCTACTCTAGTTTCAATGGGATAGTATGTGTAATGAATCTAGGATCAAAGACTTTAATGCCTTTTTATGTCCAAGCCATCACATCTTTTATTCTACTAGTAGGTATTTTAGCTTATGTTTATCAAATTTAGTACAACTCAGGCTTACGTTCACCTATTGAGGGTGATAGTTAGTGCCCAAATTTTTTTTGACAAAAGTTGATTCAACTATTTTTGGTGGTTTTTTCTTTTAATTTTGGATTATAGATCAAAAGGTCACTCCAAAGATACCATGTCTAGAGGGATGAAATTCTACTTAAATTTCAAAATACCATCTTATCCCAAGTCTTCACCATGTATGGGTTTAAGGTATTTCTCCTCTATTATCTAAGCTTTGAAAGCTCAAGAGTTTTTCATGAATTAAATGATCTATTATTCATCCTTAAACACCTAGATTTTTTCCACATAGGGGCAAGGGACCAACTCCACTAATAACTTCTACATCTTCAATTCTTGGAGTGGTCCCAGATTAGTAGTTAAAGCTGCTAGCAAGTTAGCTATTTAGTTATGCTCTTTTGAGATAACCCTAATGTTGAATACTTTAAAAGTATTGATTAAGTCCTAAGATCAGTGTTTATAATTGTGTAAGTAGATGAGTTTACATTGATACTTTTTCTTTATCTGATTGACCACCAGTTCTTAGTCACTAGTAGAGTGCCTAATTGGGAATAGAATTTGGCCTCAAGTGATTTCTATACTTATGTTTGAATTAGAGGTTATAGAATTGGATTAATTGGCTTATGCCTCTACCTAAAAGGCTTCTACTCTAGTTTCAATGGGATAGTATGTGTAATGACTCCAGCATCAAAGACTTTAATGTCTTTTTATGTCTAAGCCATCACATCTTTTATTCTACTAGTAGGTATTTTAGCTTATGTTTATCAAATTTAGTACAACTTAGGCTTACGTTCACCTATTGAGGGTGATAGTTAGTGCCCAAATTTTTTTTGACAAAAGTTGATTCAACTATTTTTGGTGCTTTTTGATTTTAATTTTGGAGTATAGATCAAAATGTCACTGCAAAGATACCATGCCTAGAGGGATGAAATTCAACTTTAATTTCAAAATACCATCTTATCCCAAGTCTTCACCATGTATGGGTTTAAGGTATTTCTCCTCTATTATCTGAGCTTTGAAAGCTTAAGAGTTTTTCATGAATTAAATGATTTGTTATTCATCTTTAAACACCTAGAAATTTTCCACATAGGGGCAAGGGACCAGCTCCACTAATAACTTCTACATCTTCAATTCTTGGAGTGGTGTCAGATTAGTAGTTAAAGCTGCTAGCAAGTCAGCTATTTAGTTATGCTCTTTTGAGATAACCCTGATGTTGAATACTTCAAAAGTATTGATTAAGTCCTAAGATCAATGTTTATAATTATGTAAGTAGATGAGTTTACATTGATACTTGTTCTTTATCTGATTGACCACTAGTTCTTAGTCACTAGTAGAGTGTCTAATTGGGAAGATAATTTGGCCTCAAGTGATTTCTATACGTATGTTTGAATTAGAGGTTATAGAATTGGATTAATTGGCTTATGCCTCTACCTAAAAGGCTTCTACTCTAGTTTCAATGGGATAGTATGTGTAATGACTCCAGGATCAAAGAATTTAATGTCTTTTTATGTCCAAGCCATCACATCTTTTATTCTACTAGTAGGTATTTTAGCTTATGTTTATCAAATTTAGTACAACTCAGGCTTACGTTCACCTATTGAGGGTGATAGTTAGTGCCCAAATTTTTCTAACAAAATTTGATTCAACTATTTTTGGTGGTTTTTGCTTTTAATTTTAGATTATAGATCAAAAGGTCACTCCAAAGATACCATGCCTAGAGGGATGAAATTCTACTTCAATTTCAAAATACCATCTTATCCCAAGTCTTCACCATGTATGGGTTTAAGGTATTTCTCCTTTATTATCTGAGCTTTGAAAGCTCAAGAGTTTTTCATGAATTAAATGATCTTTTATTCATCCTTAAACACCTAGAAATTTTCCACATAGGGGCAAGGGACCAATTCCACTAATAACTTCTACATCTTCAATTCTTGGAGTGGTGCCAAATTAGTAGTTAAAGCTGCTAGCAAGTTAGCTATTTAGTTATGCTCTTTTGAGATAACCCTGATGTTGAATACTTCAAAAGTATTGATTAAGTCCTAAGATGAATGTTTATAATTATGTAAGTAGATGAGTTTACATTGATACTTGTTCTTTATCTGATTGACCACCTGTTCTTAGTCACTAAAGATATGTAATTACTTAACATTATGCTTGAGTAAAAAATACAAGCCGAGGATCTTAACTTCATACTCTACTCTATTATTGGTGCATGAGAACAATGACCTATAAGTAACTAGGTACTATTTACCATTTGGGTCTATTAGGGCCATGCCAACATCGTAACCTTTTTTGATCTAGATCCATCAAAATGGAGAGTCCATAACTGATATGGACCTTTAAATTATTGTTCAAGCATCTCTTTATTGGTGGTGAATGTATGAACTCTTTCATGTGAAGATATGAAGTCCACTTTCTTGTTAGTAGCATTGTACTTAGTAATTAGTTACTTTATCTTTGTTTCTTTGTCCACTCTAATCTAGTTTGGCTTTCTTTTACAAGGAAATCACATGTGGGAAAAGTTAGTGTCCATGTATGCATTCAGTGTTTTAGACTAATCATGACTCATAATAGACTAGAAGCTTATTGAATGTCGATGACTAAGATGTCAATGGTATACTACACACATTATTTAGATGCCAACTAAATACACACATTTGTTAATTATCCAACATATGGGACATAAGATTTATCTAATTTTAGGACCAGTCTCTTTAACTTTTTTGGAGTCAAACCTAAATTATTGCACACAAATGTCAACATCACATTGGATGAGGCACAAGAGTCAACCAAATGATTATGTACATCTTTTTTGAATATTTAGATATTTAATATAAATGATAATACTCTAGATTTATATTTAAATACCATCACATTCACATGCACAACTTTATATTTCTTTGATGTAGAGGATCTCCCAGTTAGGGTTTTAAGTAACAATTCTCTTTACTTGGTGACCTGATCTAGTCCATGTAGGCTGATATTGGCCTTGATCTTCTTCATGTCCTAAAAAATGTTATACCTAAATTTGTTTTATGGTTTTATGATTTTTAATTGATCATCCCTCTTAGGGGGAGTGGATTAATTTTGGCCCAAGAATTTGGAGTAGTAGAATTATTGTTTGGAGGTGTTAAAGTAGTAATAAGATACTTTCTCCTCATATTATAATTGTTCTTATGGAACTGTTTGAGTGCATGAATCTCATCTATTTTATCTTTTGGTTCATTATCATCCTCTTTTAGACATGGGAGAGCATAATTTTTAAATATCATTACTATACTCATGTGTCTAGGATCAACAAAGGAAGGTGTTAATTGATGTGTAGAGCCTTCTTGCCTATCTATTTCCTTTTGAAAGATATCAAAAATTATGTATAACTTGATGCAGTCTAGCTCACCATGTTATGTATTTTTATAAAATTGACACCGATTTGGAAGGGCTACTACCATGATGTTGATCTATGGCATCTTTTTATGTGAATGTTGTTCTATATTATTACTCAACCTTTTAAAGGTATATTATACCTTTGGAATCTTAATCTCTGATTGGTATTCTATCATCCAGCGTTACCCATGTGTTTCTTCATGTTAAAAAAATCATTGCTTAATTTATAAACCATCCTCTGGATTGATTCCAATTCTATTTTTGTAGAATCAAAATTAGTACCCTATGTTGTATCAGTATTGATTGGTATCAATGATTGATTCAAGTTTTTCTAGTTAGGGATAAAACTATTTAGGAATTTGAGATGATGATTGGGTGAAGCATGGGTTAAAGGCAACTGGTTATACACCTTATTTTAGTTGTGGACATAATATCCTGATTTAAATTTGGAATTAGATTGAAAGATGGAAAAATAGGACCAAGACTAAGTGAGGTTAAAGATTACATATGAGGGTTTAATTATTTTTCTATGTTGATAGCTTCTATATAAGCCAAAGGCAGTGCATCAATACTGATAGCTCTGCATATAAAAATTATGGTCATAGGGTCTAGAACATTCTTATACATCTTGAAGGCTAACAAATCATTGAGTTTGGAAGTAGTCTCGATTTTGATATACATATTATATAATCTAACATTTAAAGCTTAGATTGGCTCATTTGGATCTCTCCTCATGTTTGAAAAGTGTTGATAAACAACACTTGCAGTAGTGGCTTGGCCAAATTGTGTCAAAAAAGTGTTTTAACATTCTTACCAAGAGGTGATTGAACCTTCTAGGACATTGATAAACTAGTCATAGGATGCATCTAACAATGTGAAGGGAAATAATCTGCATGCCACATCTTCATGGGTTACATTAAATATCCTTAAAGTAATTTTAAAAGACTTAATATGTTATTTAGCAGTCCTTCTTCCCAAGGGATAAAGAGAAGAAATATATTTATTAGGGTTTCTAGGTATATCATGGACATATCTAGTGAATTGATGGTAGAGCTAGTTAGCTAGGTTGGATCCTGAGTTGGAACTAGGGGTTGGGACATCGAGAGTAAAGGAAGATAGGGTTGTCTTCCTATAGAGAATGATTGATTATGGGGTTGTCTCCTAAATCCTTTGTTAGACTTAACTTTTATATGTATTTTTAAAGGTGGGAATAATGAGTTAGTGTTTGAAGATGACCTTTTTAATATTTTGGATGCTTATAATGCAACTCAAGTGATTTATTTCAAAGAAAATAGAGATAGAGGTTATGTCCACCTTCTAGAACCATATTAATTACTATTGATATGGGATTTATGTACACCAAATGTTTTTTATGAGGTAGCCTATAACATTTTAGGATCCATGAAAAGTATTAACTTTAAGGCATGAGTTGCTAGGTATTGGTTTTTTAAACAACTTATTGGTAGAATAGTAGTGAGTGATGTAGTTTTTTTAACACAAATAGGTCAACTATGAGTGAATCTAAATATATTTTAGATGTTTTGAATAATGATGGTTATAACCTAATGTGAGTAGGAAATAAAAATAAACTCAAAAGAGGGAAAGATAGGGTAGAAAAGGAGGATTGTGGACCACACTAGATTTAACTTTTCTAGACTAGAACCTAAACTATAGGTTAGAAAAAGAATCACATACCAATATTTACTGTAGGATACTATAGCACACCAACAATAAAACATAGTCAGAAGTCAAAGGGAACCAAAATACAATATACTTAAACACATAAAATTAAAGGTTGCCATGTTTATAAGATTGCAATAACACATATACAAGGGGGATTATGATTTATATGAAAAAGGCATTTAGATTAGCGATAACTCAATATGAACAATTGTATGTAAAAGAGATAATTTATACACAACCAAAAGACTAAGAAAATAAAATGATAAAACTTCTTACACAATCCATAATTTGGAGAAGATTCAAATTTTGCACATTAAGACTAAAATTATATAACTTCTCATAATTTCCTATTAATCTTAAAGACCAAAATTCTCCTATGTTTAGAATAGGAGTATACAAGTATATATAATATTGGGATGGGAAAGGCCTCATATCTTACGTGAAGTCTGAAAATACATATATGAAAATAACACTATATGTTTATATCATGCAAAGTGTGCATGTATAAAAATTATTTCTCAAAATAGAATCCCTCATCTAAAATAAAATATATATAAGGTAAGTGAATTAGGAACTAACAATTCCATCTCAATCAGTACATGAATATATATATATATATATATATATATATATATATATATATATATATATATATATATATATATAAAGTGCTAATGCAACACTAGTAAAAGAAGAAAACTATGATATATCCCAAGTAGACATTGAAGTCAGTGGAACTAGAGTTGAAATTAGTGTTATAACTGAAGTAGACACTATAAATATAGATAATACTAAAGTATATGCCAATGTGGTTGTAGATGTGGTCCTTGGAATTGGCACATAGGCAGGCCCATTTTGAGTATGCACTAGTGTATACTTTGGAAGCTGAGCAATCTGAGGTGGGATGGGCATAAGACTTGATATTGAAATGGCTTCCTTGACTACTTAAAATTTTAAGTAAAGTACATGACTCACCTAAAATTTGACATCTATAGTCTCAAAATAGAGAAGGTCCATTTTGAATAACTAAGGAAGCTTTTCCATAATTTTTTTATGTAAGCCCAATACAACTCTAACATCTACATGCAATGCCCTAACCCCTATAATTTTATCCCTCACAAAATTAATAGTTGCATAATTTCATCACTAGTTCTATAGATAGTGCCTTCAATCTCTTCTCTAAATCTATCTAGTGCTTCTCGTAAAATATTTTTAAAAAATGGGCCTGGGCACTAATTTGCCCTATGGAATGCTTACTTGAATGACTCTTAAGTTAGTCAGGATAGAGATAGCTTCCCTCTTCTAGTTTATGAATTATTGGACCATATCTTGCATCTCTTGATTCTATTCAAGTACACAATCCCTTTTTATAGTAATATAATTTTATGCCCAAGCATCTTTAGATGATATTATTAAATTGAGGTGGGCATAAGCTTTATTTCTTGTTGCCTAGATTAAAAAATATAGTTTTCCATAAATATATTTTATTTGATTTAATAATTAAATAATGTATCCCCACTTGGGCTAGGAGGTGGCATTTATAGACCTTAATTTCCTAACTATCCCTTGAAAATTATCTACTATCTCTTTGGGGGCATGGATAATAGTCACCTTAGGTTTCCTCTATATAGGTTGATAAAAAAATTTAAACATCTCTTTCATGACTCCCCCAACAGCATATACAAAGGTATAGGGCTCATCCCTATATCTATTTAGGTCAGAGGGATTTATTTTTATTTGTTTAGTCAAAGAGAATATGTCTTCTCTTTATTCTAGATCAACCTACTACCCTTCAAAAACCATAATTTTCCTCTTCACCTTTCTCAAGGTGTTTTTTTATATTTCAAAATGTAACTTTATTTTGGTGTTCTCAGTTACCACCAAATCTTATCTCCCCACTTCTTTCTATTACAACTATTGGTTCCATGAAGTAATGTCTAGTGAAACTTGTTGCTATGTCTACCTTGATTTTAATATAGGGTTTTTTAAGGGTGAGTTTCCTATAGGTATCATGGACCTTAGGGAGGATGCATCTATTTTTGAAATAAAAGGATGAATGACATTCCTCCATCTAGTAACCTACCTCTAGACTGGTGTGTTAATTACGTACTTAGCCTTTGTTACTACTTGGTGGACTAAGATGGTAGGTGAGCTTACTTGGGGTGCTTGGCTAATGGGCATCTCTAATTGTGTGTTTAGCCTTGAAGGGGTAGATAGGGTAGTAAAAATTGATGTAGACACCAAGTTTTTAAAATGTACCCTTTGTCTTGGCTTAGGGGATTATGGATTGGTTCCAATAAAGAATGATTAGGTTATAGGGGTGCTAATTTTTTTTTATAAATAGTTAGTAACAAAAAATATGCATCTCTAGTAGTTATAATAATGGTGGTAGGGCACATAGTAGTAGGCTAGGCTATGGTATGCAAAATTGGCATTGTAGTTTCCTGGGGCTGATTTAATTGGCTTAAAGAATGCAAAAAATGTAAAGAATATCCTACATTAGTAGTAGTTAAAACAATTAAGAAAGTTTTCAAAGAATGTGGAATAGGAGGAATTAAAACTAAGGGAGAGATTGTTAAGGTACTGATTGCTATAGGTGCTATTATAGTGATTTGAGGTGGAGAGATTAGAGGTGTAGTTAGGGTTGGTACATGTGTTATGACATGTAACTTTTATTATACCTCTCCTTCCTCATCCCCTTATCTATCTAAAAATAGTTCAATAGCCCTTAAATTACCACTTTCATGGTTAACTTCCTCTAATTGTAATAATTTTGTGCCACCTGATTGGGTGCTTCCCTCAGTTAGCCATTTATCATATTCCTCTATCTAAGTGGGCTCATCAAAGAATTATGTCTCTTATGTTTTAGTTTTTGATACCCACTCTTGTTCATCACCCCATATTTTATCTTCCTCCTCACTATTATAAATATGCATAGGGTCTGACCCTAGATCACCCTTTCTTCTCATTTTCCTTTCTTTAGGAGAAAATGCTTGTTTCTCTTATACTTACACATTTTGAGATGAAATGTGGGGGGGGGGGGTTCTTAGGATTATTTATATATGTAATTATTGGTTTTGAAACAATAGGGGCTAGCATAGTTGATGGTAGAATGGGAGTTGAAGCTATTGTAGTGGTAGCAACTAGTGAGGGAGATGGAGGAGATGTCAATCCAATGAATAGGGGCATCACCAATGGTGGTGTAAGTGTCATGGTAGGTGATTATGAAGGTGTATACCTAGAGTAATATTGAATTAATATTGGTGGAGACAAAGAAATAAAATAAACATGTACTTAAGATAGAAAATAATGAATAGTTACTTATTGTGCAAAGGTTAGTGGGGGCAAAGGAAGAATGGAGAAGAGTCTAACTGATGTGATGGGAATTATAGGTCTTTATTCCTCAATTACATGTTGAGATTACAACCTAATGTGATATGGAGAAGTAGTAGTAAATGTGTGTATTGGGGGGAATTGGAGATGTTGAAACTCCTTCTCTAGTATAAGCTTCTCAGGCTAGGCCAGTTTGTTCCTATGTTTTTTTTCACCTAAAGATGGGGTCCATGGATAGGTTTGGAAATAAATTATTACTTATTAATCATATTGTCATCTTCCCTGGTGATGGTAGGGTCATATTGGATCCTTTGTGCCATAATAATAGACATGTTAGCCCTACACATTATTATTACCACTTAATAATCATCTTCAATATTGATAAATATACTATCATGGTCATAATATTAGTTCCCATAATTTATCCTTACTTTCCTCTCATACTTTATGATGTTATCTCTTACATTATTTATTGGGGCCCAATGGATGAAATATGCCCATTTGAACCCATAATATGCACTAATATTTCCAACAAATTAAAGGTGTTACCACATTATATATTACATCTTGTGAATGCTAAGAGGAGTTGGATAAACCATTGATTACCTAGCCTTCCTCAAGTTAGCATTGAAATTGTCAACTAGTTAGGTAAAAATCTCTTTTTCAACTATTTTTTTAGACACAATCCTTAGTAAGTATAAATGATGTGCCTTTGTACCTTCAATTATGATTACTGTGAACTTAGGGTATAGCTATTAATCACCCATATTTTGAATAGTGTTCTTGATGGTATCTAAGAGATTGGGCATATTATTCCCATAAATTACTTGATACACCATGGGATAGAAAGTCTATGTCAACCTCATCATGTTATTCCTAAATATATGTATATGAATAACATTGAACTCATCACATATCCTATTTTAAGGTAATCAAGAGATGGTTGATAGGGGTGTTCATAAGATGAATGCACTATTGTAGTCACTACATCCACCATGTAAGACACCATATATAAATTATCATCAAGGGAAATTTGAGGATTTGTGAGTTTCATAATCAAATTGGAGCTAATGATCCCCCATAATTCAATGATTTTGTTAGAATTCAAAATAATATCAAGAAAAGGGACCCATGCCTCATTGACATAACTAATGGCTAAAAAATTATATATCTTGTTTATCAAAGCCATGGCAATCCTCACCCATGACCTAAACATCAAAATGGGAATGGTTGAGGTAGAGCCCTAAACCATAAAATTGTTGGGATTATCGGCCCACTCTTATAGATTTCTTATGATGTTATTATTTTAAAGCCATGAATTCACCATGTCTTACTTCTATGACAAGTCTAGGAAGGGGAGCCTATAATACCTCTCAAAGGCATTTATACTAATGTATGCAACCGGTGTCTTATGAATCCTAAAATTTAATTATTGACCACTTTTTACCCTCAAGCCTAGCAAGGGATCAACCTAAGCTCTGAGAACCCTAGTCTACCATTAAACTTCATAATTTTTTTACCTCATGATTAGTTAGGATAGTCTGAAACAAGGTCACTGGTTGTCATATCAAATGCAATAGGTCCACTATCTTGTCATGTCATGAAAAACATAGTAGTTATCCCTACCCCTTATTTCAACTTGTGTCAAGTGATCTCATAGTGTTTGAGCATGTATGAAGGCCCATGATAGGATTTGAAGTGGTTTCAATAGTTCAAAAGTGTCATGGTGAAGATGAGTGAATGATGTAATTGATGAGTCATCATGAGCCTTTATGGTGTATGCAATATATGTAAGGTATGGTTTGATTACAAGTTTTAAGAATGTTATGAAGGTATATGGGAGCATAATTGAAACCTTTAGTAGGTCCTAAGGTATTTTAATAAGTGTTGAAATGATATTCATTTGAAATCCCCTCTTAAAGTCATGTTTATGGTCTAAAAGGGGAATATCTGACCTTAATCTAACACCACTTGACCTTGAAATGCCACAAAAACTACCATTCACATCTTTAATATCCTTCATGAATCCCATTAGGCCATACACAAAGTGTTTCATACACTAATGAAGTCCTTCTCATAAGTCAACACACCTAATTGCTACTAAATAGGCCCCACATGTGTCAAAATGTGCCTCTTCAACTCCCCAAGTTGTACCATGATATTTCAAACATCACCTGACCCCTATTTTCCCTCCTCTTACCTTCCAATAAGTGGTTTATGATTTAAAACATGAGAAACACTAGGTAATTGTAGGTTTTAGGATCTTTTAGAGTGGTATGGATTCATAAAATATATATTTCCTCAAGTGGAGTGAGGGGTCTACAAGGGGAGTCCACTATAGATGTATGATGAAGAAATCAAAGTGTTTTAGTGCTCAAAGATCCAAAAATTGATTCACTTTCCCCATCAAGCTCATTGACAGACATGGAAAGAACTTTAGGTTTATTTTTAGTCCATACAAAGGAGAGAGAGAGGGTCTAAGGTCTTGGCCAAAGGAAGTACAATTTATGACCTTCCAATCATGGGTGTTGGTTACAAGTTTAGATTTATAAGCTTTATGAACAAATGTTAAAAAATTGGGTAACTTGGTCCCACCCTCATTTGCACAAGGAAAAATAAGGGTAATAATTTCATTGAGTTTTTGGTCTATTTCATCAAACTAATAATTGTTCTTGGTTCCTCTAGTTTGACAAGGAATTTTCATGGTATCCTCAACCTTTGGTGTACATAAATGGGCATATAGAGGTGATAAATGTCTAAACTACCAATTTCTATAGGATACAAACAAGTCTTCATTAGTGAGAAAGAGTATTCAAAGCATACACCTGAAGGTTTATAGTGTTGAAGGTTCAATAAAGTGTCTTTAAGTTATGAATGCATTTTTGGTTAAAATTTGGATGTTCATATAGATATATAACTCTCTCAATGGTTCCTCCAAGTGAAGATTGCCATTAGGCCTGAGTTTCACTACAAGAGAAGGTAATATGTTGCATGACGATGGCTTGAAGGTTGAGAAAACACAACAAAAACATAGCATTTAATGTTACATTCATACTAAGGTGTCCTTACCTCAAGGTCCTCAAACTTCATCATATCCACCAAATTCATAGGAAATACCAATCTTCCCTCAAACACCTTCACAGTCATTTTATCATATGTTAAGGTCATTTAGTAAATGTTAAGGTTTTTTGGAGAGTCCTAGGTTTCCAATTCTCACCATATATGTTTCATTAATGATCACAAGGTGTTATATTATATTAGGTATATATATGGAGACATATAAGGTCATTTTATGTTGTCTTGGGTGTGATCTCATAGTCTATTTAAATCCCTCAAAGAACCTCTCCATTTTGATAACCTCATCACTATCTTTTCAACTCAATTGTAATCCTTGCCTTCTAGTTTTCAAACTCCATATGACCTCATAGTCATCACCCTCATGTCACCACTCTTACCCAAGTAAAAAACATGTAATCAAAGCCTAAACACCCTATAAGTTTGTTAGGAACCATCATTGCATTAAAGAAATGGACCTATGGAGAGATATGCCCTGTTGAGAAGCTAAGCCATCACCTATAGGAAATCACATAGACCCACCTTGGTAAAGCCCTACAAATTCATAATATACAAGATAATACATAAGAATAAGAGGTGAATATTAATAATTAGATGAATTTATCAAGGAGGTGAATGGAACCATAATATAGTCACAAAGATCTCGACTAACTAAAAAGGCACTCTCCTCACTTACAAACTTGTTCCATAGACCCTTGTTAGTCAGTATACATGACCTAGTACTCAAAATACTATTAATGTTATATTCCCTTAACATATAAGGTAGTATATGCACATAAATGGGGGAGATGAAAATTAAGAGAAAAGGTAAAATGTGGAGGTCATCTCACTAAAAGCAAAGAAATCTATAGAGGTGCATTTTGGGACTAAGTAAAGCTCACACAATCAATCAAGGTTACTTATAATGTGAAAATGTTAGACCAAGAGAGTATGTATGCCCAAAATATATGAAAGGACAATATATTAGGGGTAAAGACATATAAAAAATCATAAGGTCCTACTAAATGGTACCCCTAAGCAATGCTTTTTTTATCTGAGTTACAGACCTAGAAGCATATGCGCTATAGGATGAATGTGTATATAGGTGTGTTGGTAAGGTTAATAGAGATGAGTCTTAGGGTTATGATCATTATTTGAAACATGATGAGTGAACCTTGAACACAAACCTATAAGGATATAAAAAGGACTACTCAGGTTATCATGTCAATTTCTTTAAGCATATGCACAAAGTAGTGATGATTAAAGAAAGACATAAGAGAGAGTAGGGATGGAGAGTGGTTTGAACATACATAAACATATTAAAAATGTGGAAAATATATTAAGGTTTAATGGTATCATGGAAACCACAAACGCATCCACAGATGAGTGAAGACCCCTAATACCTAGTCTGAGTCTATGAGGCCTAAGTCCTTATCTCAAGTCTAGAACCCTACCTCCACCTCAATAGTAAGTACAAACCTTCAAGAAAGTTAAATATAATGTGATATGTGTGGAAATGTGTTTAAGACCTTGGAGAATTAATTTGAGGTAGATGAGTGTAATAATTTTTCTCATGATGGTTTTAGTCCTCTCTTGAGCTCCATTTTTATAAACAGGTAGGTTGAGTTATACTTTCACAGACTCATACCTTTCAACACAAAGGGACACAGGCCTAGGGATCTTAGGGAAACTTAAGAATCCATATGGAATAAAAATCCATAAAATAATGAGAAGGGTTAAGGGGCTCAAATTTTTGAATGAATGTTAAGAAGTTATCCTACTCAAATTTCTTAGTAGAGAGCTCAAGGCAGACCTTCCAACAATCATATCTCCACACACACTTTGCATGGGACCCAAGGATATTTAGGAGAAATGAAGGGGTAAATGGACTAACAATAAGTTTTGGTTTGGAGTTCTATATTGTATGAACCATCATTAAGATGGTGGACCTCCAAAATAATTCTTAAACCCTAATTTGTACCTGATGATAGAATTATGCCTCCAAATGCATTTAGATGGAGTGAGTGAGCTATGAAACAATCCTTATTATCTCCCTAGGTCTTTTATGCATCCAAATGACCTATTGGTTGGCATGTGCATGGGATACACTATACAGATTAGGCCTAATAGAGCTATTTTAAGCATACAAATAAGGAATTGGGAGAACTTTACATACACCATAGGTTTTTGAGGAAAGAGGGGGTCCCAAATTTCCCAAATAACCTCATGTTAATCACCTATAAGGGCCTTTATAGCTGGTTACCATTGAAGATAGACCTAGGTGCTTAAGTGAGAAATTACATTGCATACAACAGAGTGTAAAGGGATTGATGATGCCAACATAGGTACTCTAAGGGACCTCAAGGGTGATCTTCATGTCAAGGTAATTGGATAGGTGCCTCAAAAACATAGGTTAAGGCCAAAACTCAAAAAACCTACACTTATACCTATGAATCTAGCATATTCATTGAAATAGTGCCACTCAAAGGATAGAGCAGAGGGAAAAAAGAGATTAGAAGACATCTCAAACCTCCATGGGAGTGATCATCAAGATATTTTATATGTGTGAGTCATGTTGGTTTGTAAGAGAGATGCCATAGTTGGTCATTTTTGGCTTGAAAACAACTTAGGACTGCCCATAATGCATATTTATCACCTGAGAAGCAACTTCACAAGCTCAAAAATATACATAAATTCTAAATGGGGAGACAATAACTTTAGGATAGGTGGGGAGCTTTGTATACAAGATTTTAGTGGAATTGGTTTAGAGGTTAAGGCCCTAACCTCTATAAATAATTGTTAAGAGTTTTAGACACTCTTAAACCTCCCTAAAACCCTAATAAGGACATGAATGAAGAGATTTAAGAAAAAATGTACCCAAATTCATGAGATCTACTTGACAAACACTTGGGTCACATTGTACACTCAGAGGAGGCATTTGATAAAGTAATATTTTATATGGACAATGTACGAACACCTCTAAAAACTACAAGTGTATGCCAAGATTCCTTCCTCTCTCTTGCGCACGCACATGTGCACGTGCGCACACACACACACACAGGCATTGATTCCTTTATTTTCATCCCTCTACTAGGTGTAATAAATCTCTACTAATTTATATCTTGATCCTTGATAATCAATAGAGAAAATGAATAGTATAGACTTTTGTTAGCATTAGTGTGTATTATGGTTTATTCACTTGTATAAAGTATGATGTCCATATTATTTTATAGGTCCTCTCTTTCACCTATTGTTACATTATCATTCTATTTAGGTCATGTAAAGTGTTAAGAGGTAGTAGTTGTATTGAAGAGTGAACTGATTAGTAGTGTCTCTAGTATACCTTCCTCCCATTACCTTCAAGTTTTAGACCTTCCACATAACCTCCACATGAAATACTTATGATTAGGAGTGTGTTAAGAAGTTTTTTTAGTCACTAGTCTTTCATTAGATTCACAAAGTATGGTAAAGATCAATCAAGAGAGGATAAGTGAAAATTAGTGCATCACCACCTTTAGAGTAGGTTTTATTTTCATGTTTTCATCCTATCCCTTTTCATCCCAATATTAGTAGGTCTTAGGAAGAGATTTTAAATTGATATATTAGGTGAGATATCCCCATAAGCTAGAGGTTTGGTCTTATTATAGGTCACCCATAATATTTAGGCTAATCCCATGTTAGTCCAAGTTTGAAGTAGAAATAAATTATCTCCTTCAAAGGGTGTAGCTTGGAATGCTAACAGTTATGGCATGCCTAGTGGGACCAGCTTTCAAGTGACTTGGAGCATGCATAGACAATCTTGGAGAATATCTAAAAAAGTCAAGTACATTAGTGGTAAATATGTAGTCAAGTTACATGCAAAAATTAGAAAACAAGATATTATTCAAAGGTAAGGACATTGAGTTTATTGAGTTTTCATTAGACATTGCTAGGATAAACCTAGCCTACACCCCATAACTCTCCTAATTTTAACCAAACAAACATTGTTTCAAATCATATACCTCCACTAGATAGACTTATAATGCAAGACTTTGTGACAACCCATTAAACCTCAATCAATTTGATGACATACCTATTGTTGCCCTCAAAATCCTTCCTTAATTCATAGGAGAGAGATCAACTACCCCTATAAAACATATTTCAAACATAGCCAATTTGTGTTTAGTCCATAATGTAACCCAAGAGAATTTGGCTATGAGACTATTGACAACCTCCATGAAGTGTAAGGCACTCAAGTGGTATATGGGATTAACACCTATATCCATCAATTCCTAGGATGAGTTTGGAGTGCTAACAGTAATAAGTTTATAGTGTCCTTTCCATTAATAAACAAATCAAATATTAGGTCAATGCAGGGCATTACCTCTGGTTTAGTTGTTACATTATGAAGGCTAACTAATTTGATGGCTATGAGGTCATCCTTATATCTAAATGTGAAAATATATATTTGGTCCTCATCCTTTAATGGTTCAACTTCATCAACCATATCACAAATGGTAGATTAGTGTTTAAACTCATGATTCAATGCCATCGAATCAAATGCTATATCTATGTATTCGATTGGCCCTGCAACTAAGTATGCAGAGGGCATTGGGATGTGAGATGAGGAGGCCATTGATGTTGTCTAAAATTATTTTCTATTTTAGAGGCTTGTAATTTTTTTGTTGTAATGGATTTATATATTCTTATTCTTCACTTGAGCTCAAAATTCATAATAATCTTGATATCTTGGAGGTAATATAATTAGACTAGAAATGACAATTTGAAATATATTATTTTCATTGTATTATATGTGAGAATAAAATGCATTATTTATTCAATTCATGTGAATGAAGTGTAGCAATGACACTCTTTTTCTTGTTTATTCCTTGCATTTGAATTTCATAATATTGACTATCATGGTTTCTTTTACATTCTTCTAGATGCTTAGTCATCTTAGTATGACATATGTCTCTTTTCTGCTCTCTCTACCTTGGTTTTGATATCTTCATTGCTTGATTATGTGGATCTAGAAGACACATGTATGTATGTATCTATTATGATATTTACCAATCTATAACTTGGTGTGCTTTGTTTCTTTGGATATGGGATAGTGGGATGATCACAATTGGAAAGATCCTGACAATCCACTTACCAAGGATTGTCTGTATAAAATTCCATGATGACATAACCTATGGGATACTGGGATGATGACATGTGGATGGATATTTATTTTCTACTTAACTAAGATTATTTTTATAAATTTCCATGCTAATGTCACCTTTAGGGTATCAAGATGATGACACATGGATGGCTCTCTCTGCTCTGCTTACTTAGGATTGTTAGTACAAAGGTCCATGTTGATGTCAACTCTGGGATACTAAGATGATGACACATGTATGACTATTGATAATTCACTTACTTGGGATTGTATTTACAAATTTCTATATAGACATCAACTTCTAGATATTGATATGATGGCACATGGTAAGATCTCAATGATCCACTTGCCTAGGTAACTCTGTATTAAAGACTGCACTAACATCAACTCTGGGTGCCTTGAATTTTTTACTTAGGCTCTAAGTTAGTGAATTGATGTCATGTTGATAGAGAAAAGGAGATCTAAAAGGGCCCAAAAGACACATAAGCATGAAATGACTTGCTTAAGACATAACATATACAAAGACTCGATGAAAATAAAAACACGTCAACTTAGTTAGCCATTAAATCATACATTAAGATTACATTAGCATTGAGTTAAAGGAAATTGAAGGAAAAAATAAAAAAACATGAAATATGGCTTAAACATAGCTTTGATTTGACTATAACTTTGAAAAATTATGCAAATATTGGAGTAAATCCTATTTGATTAAATCAAACAAACATGGATGGAGAGAGGAAAACAAAATCATTTTAGTGTTACATTAATTTTACTTAAGTTTTTACTTTCACAATCTTATATTATAGACTTCTAGTTTAGAAGACCCAAAATAATATCTGATCAACAATGGGTCCCTCTTTGAATTTTTGAAAATGGGGTGTGTGTATGTGTGTGTTAAGTCACAATAGCTACAAGACATAGAAGAAACACTATAGTACACACAAACATATTACATTTGAATATAAATGAAATACAATTATAATCCAAAGAGATAGAACCAATGTAAATCAAAATTTAAAGCATCTTAAAGAAGATCTTGTTACATCTCAAACAATGATCAAATAGGTAGCTAAAAAAAGTGAAACACAATCAAATCATACTAGATAGTAAAAAATCACCTATTAATACATCTCCAAAGAAAAATAATTTTAATTTAGATATCCATACATCAAAGAAATTACTTAATAACACAAGGAATTATTGACAAAATCTTCAAATTTTATTAATAATGCATCAAGTATGCCTCATCATATTATTTATTTGGACACTTCAAGACTTGAGGGTGTCATTGGTTAACTTTGTTATCATACTTAGTACTTATGTCATTTATTTGGTATAGGACTTACATTATTTACATATGATCATTGATTCAAAGTTGGCTCCAAGGACATTGTGGTGGAATTTCATTTTCCATTTCATAGTGCCTTAACCTCTCCTTTATTGAATTGTCATTTTTATTTGAGCTAATTAATTTTCATTTGCCACTTGGATTTGATTGTTTCCTTTTAATTATTCCTCTTGGGAGTTTAATTTTTCACTTGCTTTCACTTTGTGTGTGTAATCTTAAATTTTAATTTCATTTTGTTTAATTGGTTGCCACATGTCCTTGGATCTTTTATTCATCATGATTCATATGATTTAGATCTTTATATACATTGCCATGATACATGTCATACATTTATAGGTGACAAGCAAATCAAAAACTTATAATGGACTATACCTTATTTACATTTGTGATGTATCATTATTGTGCTCAAATTAGCCATATATTGTTGACATAAGAGGAAATATTATTCTATAACACCGTAAAATTCAAAAACATATAAAAAATTAAAATCAAAAATTTATTTAACCTTATCTTTATTGATGACATAACTACACATTGTTACATATCTTTATCTATATACCTATCTTAGAGGCTAAATATTTTTTATTTCACTCATTATTATCATGATATCTTGTGAGATGGATGTAGGATATGAAGGTTACATATGCT
This sequence comes from Torreya grandis, assembly GCA_037957365.1. Lineage (NCBI taxonomy): Eukaryota > Viridiplantae > Streptophyta > Pinopsida > Cupressales > Taxaceae > Torreya > Torreya grandis. The sequence goes on from JARHVA010000230.1 coordinate 5,793,160, forward strand.
TATGGATTTATAAATATTTCATAAATTCATTACACCCACACCTAAGGGAATTCTAACATTGGGGGAATGCCTATATTAGGGGCATCATTTTTGTGGGTCTTATATTCTATCCTTTCTACTTCCATTTATCATATATATTTTTACATTAGAATCAAATGCTTACATTGGACTATACATTGTATATATTTAGGGAATATTATTATTATCCTAACTTTAGACATATATTACCCACATATGGGGCATGATTATTATACAAAACCATAGAATTAGTAAACATGGGAAAAAATTAAAATAAAAAATTATATGGATTTATATTTATCAATGATATAACTACATTGTTACATATAATTATATATCTACCTACATTATAGATTATATATCCATTATTACACACATTCTTCTCATGGTATCTTGTGAGATGGATGTGTTTTAACTTATTTTTTATTTATGTGATCTAATAAGATGTAACTTTAAAAAAAAATTAGACTGTTTAATGTATTACAATAAAATAATTGTGAAAGATTGAAAAAAATATGATTGAATAATATCACTTGATATTTATGGAAAGTAATAAGGGAATTTAGATACTTAGAGTGTTTCTAATTTATGCATATCTGAGACTGAATGCATGTAGGTGAAATGATTGGAAAATGAATAAGGAGTTTAAAATAGGAACAAGAGTGTATAATATTCAAAGAATGATTTTTTCAATCTTAGGATGATATTGTCTTATGTAAGTGTTTGCCATTTATGGATTCATATTGTCAATCTATTCCATACTATTTTGGCATAGGCCATTATACCTAATTGAAATATGTCTTATAGTGTGATATTAGGTGTTCACTATGTGTGCAAATCCAAAGTGTTGAATCATTATCTTTGAAATCCTAGATACAAATTTGAAACTAGGATTAAGCCTATAAAATATAATAATGATGGGTTGAGCTGACCTCAATAACTCCATAATGAATAGTTGAGCATTGCCTACATATCCAATAATATAAATAAAGAAGTAAAACCTCACCTAGTTCTCTTCATTAGGTGTATGTGTGTAATAGTGCTCATTTAAATAATGCAACATTTAATCTAAATTTTGAAACTTGAAAATGAAAAAAATGGATTGGATTAGGTGATTAAAACCTAGCTAGGGCCTACTACTTGTGATTAAGTTTTGAATCATGAAGTTTAAAATAGTTCCTTTGAATGTGCAAGTATTATAATAAACTTGTAGTACTTTCTTACCAATGATAGATAAAGAAATAGGTTATAGATTGATTTTTATAAATATATGACATTTTGGGTAACTTATAATGCCACCAACATGCAAAATTTATAATCCAATCCATAAAAATAATTTAAATTTAATCATTGTTTTGCATGGGGAAAAGTTTGTAAATGTTGGATGCCTATGGAATTCCATAGGCATCTAAGTCTAATGAATCATATCAAATTTAGGAATACTAATAAAATGATTTGTATAATTACTAAGTGTGATTTTAAGAGGATTTGGCATAAGCTAGGGAATTCCTATAGGTAAATTATAGCAAACTAAAAAGTTTAGACCCATATAAAACATGTCGATAGGTGAGAAGATTGTGAAAGATCCATATGTATATGTAAAACTCATGTGTGGAAAGGATAAGTTAAAATGAAATTTTCCAAGTGTCTAATACCATATTTTAGTGTTTAAAAATTAACCTCTTTTATTCTAGTGGGAGAAGTCTCCAAGTGTGAAATTTGCTCCATATAAACCTCTAATGAACATGTAACATTCAATGTCCATATGTGAAATGAAATTTCAAATGATAAATGAAAATTTTGAAATGTAAATATAAAGGAAG